>JAGSMP010002967.1:0-16114 GCA_029286625.1 Parnassius orleans
TATTACACAGAAAATAAAACAACGTGCATTATTTTATGCATTTAATCATTTGTCGTTGCTATTTGAGCAATTTCATCTGCATTTTCGGGATTGTATATCACTTTGTGAAACTTCTTTATAAGTGCAGCAGGAACCCTAAAATCTTCCATCAAAAGTGTGAAACTATGTTGAAAAACATGTTTCTAAACAGTTTAAACCTGCCGTTAACTACTTCCACAACCAATCTACAAAGTGTAACACATCTACTTTTTTTAGCTTGTAGAGTCGATAACTGTGTTTCTCATTCGTCTCTGGTTTAAGGTTTATGTATTGTGAAACCAAGAGCTTCTAAATTGGAAATAGAATTTCTAAAGCCACAGTCTAATACATCATTTTGATGAAAATATTTCTGCATCTGTTTGAGTTGCAGCAAAAGGTCCAAACACATCTATAATATATCCATCGCATCAGACTACTAAAAATGGTTTTGTTAAGTTATGATATTTATGAAGACTGTATGTCTTTTTTTGATATTTATAATTCAAGCTCTTTTGCACATAGAGGTAGGTACCATCATATTGTACAATAGCTCACTTGTTAGAGGAATCAGAATGAGGATATCCAAATAACTTCTCAGGTATAGTGGTATTTCTTTCTGCCACTTCTTGGTGAGATATGTGAGACGCTCCAAGATGTAGCGGAACAAAGTGATTATTCAAACAGTTTCTCACAAGCTTCATCTTGTTCTGTAGAGTTGATTTAGGAATCCTAAAAAGACTAGATATGCTAGCATCGCTATCACCAGTCCTATATTTGATTAAAAGCATTGCTAATGCGGTTTTTAAATTTTTGGGAACAACAGACTATATTGGTATGCTATTATTCAATTCTATGAATTCCTGGGTAGTGCGCCCTGTCCAACAGTGACATACATGATTAGGCATTGATTCCATGTTTTCAAAATTAATAACATTTTCCTTACTTTTGTTATCTAACAAGCTTTTAATTTGATTTGCTGTGAAAGTATTAGTTAAACTTGTGTTCTCTAATAATAATTCCCATTCATTGGAATGTAAATGTTCTTCACATACCCTGGCACTTCGAGCCACATAAAGTTTACAATCCAAGAACAATGCTGATTTAATCAAGGTAGGCACTAAATAACCTGCACTACGCTGACAGCATCAAATATACACCTTCTAGTTGTATTAGTACAACGTCTATAATTCGGCAGGACAATTGTTGAAACATCTTGAACGTTTCTTACTGCTGGTCCAGGGGGGAGCAACTATGGCAAATATACCTCCATTGAGGCAATCTATGGGGAAGGCCTATATTTAGCAGTAGACTTTAATGGGTTGTAACAGTAACGGTAACGGAAATACCGTTACTGTTACTCGGAACGTTAACGGGAACCACAGGGTTTTGTGACATGTTGTATATTTAATTATTTAATATACTAAAATTAAAAGCGAAATAACACAAAACATTAACAGATTTTTTTTGAAGTGCAATAGATAAGAGGATAATAAAAGTAAAATATAATAAATATATTTTCTGCCTATAAAGGCATTAAAGTTTGTGTCTTGTTTCTATCTTGAAGCTTGTTTATTTTAAAATGTCGTTTAAGGTACAATGATTCATCATAAAAGATAAAGCATATAATAGAATAATATTGTTATATATACCTTTTTAATGAAAACGAAGCATTCTATCTTAGTCCTCAGGGTTTAATCAAAGATTGATGTAGATGTCTGTGAGCCACAGCATCCACTTACCATCAGGTGCACTGTATGCTTGTTGGTTACACTTATTCAAAAAAAATCAGTATTTTATATATGAAATAATTAGTATCAAAATTATAGGGACTTGATTTTTGGAGTTCCCATGTAGCAAATACTTTCGATAAAATGAAGTACAATTGAATCAGACATGAACAACGAGCAAGTCTTCATTGAGCAAAGTGTTTACCGTAAAACTCGAAGTCAATGAATGTTTCCAAACGTAATAAAATAATTCTGTACTGTTACAGACCCAAGCGACAGCTATTTTAAAAAGTGATTTATAACGTAGAAACAGTTGTATTACAAATTGTGTTATTCCTTTTTTCCTTCTTGCAGGAAGGATTTGCCTTAATCTTCACGCTTGACAGGCGGATTGCCAAACGGCGTACTAGATGAATCGTAGCTTTAACGCTCATGCTCGTCGCCGGTTTCAGTATTTTAAGTATGGTTTAAACGAGATGGTTATAACCTAATTTACAATTCGTTCCGTGGGTGAGGTCCATGACAAGCCGTGGACTTGTTAAACATTTTTTTAGTATTTGATCGATTGATCTAAAATATATCAAAAAAGTTAAGTCTCTGTCTGTAATATTGAAATAATTAATTCTCAGCTCAGGAGGTTATTTGCATGCTATTAAGACATAAACAACCATTTTTAAAATGTTTGTCTGTCAGTGTAGGTCTGTCCTTCTTGGCTAATCTTCGGGATGGCTGAACTGATTGTGTTGAAACTTTACGAACAGATAGAGACCAAGGCCAGGAGAGATCTAGGCTATATTTTATCCGCAAAACATAAATTTGTTTTATGACAAAATGAAAAATTTATTTTCCAATATTTTGCCCCCTAAATCCTTGACCTGTTCTTTGTTTAACTTTCTGAACTTGTAGCTCTGCACAACAGTGGCATTTTTTTATAGAATAAGTGTAACACACGAGCACACAGTCCACCGGATGGTAAGTGGATGCTGTGGCCCATAGACATCTACATTTATCCTAAATTAAGAATCAAAATGCAGATGCGTTGTCACGCCTGTGGACTGAGATGGAATGCCTCGTTTCCAGTAAAAAGGGTCTCGGTTCTCTACACTCACCATACGAAACACAACAGCATTAAGCTGCTATTTTACATCGGTATTCTGTGAGAGCGTGGTCCTATCCCGGTCGAGCCGACCCATTCGTGCTGCAACCACAATATAGCTGCAGCAGGCCTTACCATGTCTGCATTCCTAAAATACCGGACATGTAATTAGTGAGAAAGAGAAAAAAAGTAGCACAGTTGGTTGATCCCACAATTCCAACTAAAATATAAAATATTTGGATAAAAAGCCACTATGATTCATTTCATGTTTGTGAAATTTTATTTATCCTTACGAGCGCAATCAACAACAGATGTCACCAAAACCTGATGACATACATAGTAAGTTAATTTAGAATTGCTTTGATGTTTTATACTTTTTAATTACACAGCTCTTGCGTTGGGGATTGGATTTGAATATTGAATATTTGGTTTAAATTTTCATGAAAATGTACTAGTTTTGTTGAAAACATTATGTACCTGTGTACCTACCTAAATTATTGGCATATTTTTTGATAGTTTTATTTTATGTAACAAAAGTAAAATTTATGTACAACAGTCTTCAAATATAAGTGAAATCATCGTAGTCGCATAGTGGCATCGTAAGAAAAGCTATTACACTATTTCGTCCGGTGGGTGTCGTAAGAGACATAGATATCTACTATCAATTGAGAAACTAAATGCAGATGCATTGTCATCCATGAGGACTAACATGGAATTCTCCATTATCAATAAAAAGGGTCTCCAGTTTTTTACACTCACCATACGAAACTCAGAATTAAGGTTCTATTTTACGCTAGTATTCTATGAGAACGTGGTTTTTCCCGACCCGGAGCGGTCCTTTAATATATAGCTGCAGCGTGACTCTAAATTTAAATTTTAAGAGTAGGAATCGGTTAAGAAGAATAGAATATTAATTAACACTTTGTAATTAAGTTTTAAATCCAGACCTTTTTTCCATAAGTGCTACAACTTAGAACAAGGTGGGATTGTGGTCAAGCACTGGATTATAATAAGTAATTAAAAAAACCACATAATACATTTTAGTGGACAAAAATAACTAATAAACTATATTATATAAACATTGTAATGCTATTGTCGAGCTACATACATTCAAGTTGTAATGACTGCAGCTTACAAAGTGCGAGCGCTGCACTGCATTATTCATTTCACTTTGTGAAATTCTGAGGACATAATTATCACAAACTCAATTGTATAGTGCTGGACTGTGTAAAAAAAAATCTACGTTAAATGCATTTATTATACTTAAAACGTCTTGTATGCCATGTGGTTGGCGGCGAAAGGGAATCCATCACCCCATTCAGTTATAAGATAGAAATATGTTGTGGCTCCCGATAAATCTCGTTCACGTCGAAGTGAAATATCCAGATCGGCGACCGGCAGCAACGTCAAATCCGCCTGCCAAGCAAGATGGTTACGGCAAGAACGGGTGAGACTCATTTCAAGCAGTTGACTTTTACGGGCTGATAAAGAAAGAGGATAAAGAAAGAGAAAGGAAGGGAAGAACTTCTTTTGGTTAAAAATAACAGTTCAATTTTATATCTTATAGAAAAATAACAAGATATATGCTAAGGAGTCCCTAAAAGTCATTTCTTTTAAAAACGAGGCAAATGAAAATGGCAAATTTCTTTGATAAAAGATCACCGCCGCCGTGCATTTGCAACAATATTTACAATAACCATCATTGTGCGTTGTTGGCATTTGAAAGGTTTATTGTGAAATTAAAACGAATCCCACAACGACAAACTTCAATAGAATTATTTATTTTTTGATTTTTCTTAAATGGCGACATATGTCTGTGTTGAGAGTTGAAAAAGTGACAAAGTAAATTTATGCCTTAGAAATTAGTGACAGAGTCGGAAAGGTACAACCTATATGCAAGTTAATGGACCAAGTTGGCGATATTTTGACTATGGGCCAAATGAATATTACCCTTAACCAACGATCATGTATGTGATATAAAGAAGCTATACAAGTGAGTCGGGATCATGCCATATAGAATCCAAGTCGGTGTCTATGGGCAATAGCGTCCATTCATTATCAAATGAGGTGTGTATTCCCTGGTCACTCTTTTTTATGTATAAAAATAAACGTTTTGTATGTGCTTATAATTTCCTCGTCTTCTTCTACATTGGCCCGCTTGGAAAGTCTACTGCTGGACATGGGTCTCTCCCATTGTAGGGAGGATTTGCCTCAATCGTCACGATTGCTAAATGGATTGATGACCACAGTACCAGTCATCTCGCAACGTAGACGTGCAAAGTAAATAAATTGGTCATATCGCCATCTCAGAAGCCATAAGATTTTATTAGTATTTTTCAAAGTCAGCTCTTACGATTCGGCACCGCCCATACATGACATTTTATTTCCTGTAAGTTGATTAAAACTGAAAAATTTTTGTATCAGAACTTCAGTATTTGCAAGCTGTTCAATTGTTTTAGCTTAAAAAGACCTTGTGACAGGCCACATTTATAATTTTGTAATAAATAGTTTCCACAAAATATTTCTTTTACACCTTACATTGTTCAACAGTAGGTAATGATTGTATTAGAGTTCAAAATTTGACTGGGCCTAGCCTTAATGAAGTCTTACTTGGCTGAATAAACATCAAAGAAAATATTCCCTCTCTAAAGGCTTAATAAAAACTTATTTAAGCTATTGTCCGTTTTTTCATATTAGGTTTTTAATTCTTATATTTCCCTTACATAACGTCAACATCACGAGTTTTATTAATAAAAGTTTAAAAACCTCGACCTTACATAATTTGAAAACGAACAAATTTTTGATTAATACATAAGCATCATGTGTATAATATACGTAAAACGAAAAACGACTGCTCATCACGTTGTCCCTGATCTTAAATCATTGTCGGGCTAAAATCAGCTAGTGGGACAGGATTATAGTGGTTACTATTCCCTCACTTTATAGTCCGATGGGCCGGCAATCGGATACGACCAGAGAGAAATCAGGCGTAGGAACAACAGCTTTTCGAGCACAGGTGAAACACACCAACTTTTGACTGGGCTCCCACTGAGAAATTCTCGACAGAAAAGCCCAATACATATTTTGGGCCTACCCGCGATTCGGACCCTGGACCACATGATCGATAGTCACGCAACTACTTCAATAACAGGCAGTTAACCTATTATCACAATATATCGTCTGCTTTATTAAAATATGTATTGATAGTATATTGGTGTATAATGATGATATACATAGATAGTATTGCAGAGTTTAATAGGTAGTAAAGATAATGGAATTTTATTTATCCGTTACAGCCTATTAAAGTCACATATTGCATTGATGCACATAGTTTTTACACCACGATTGCCGCTTAGTAGACAGGTGGTAAACAGGGTTATTAGAAGACGCTGCTGACGATCTCCTTGTATGTTTTCCTAAGTCGGCCGTTAGTAATGGATATTCTTTTACTCATTATGTCATAATTATAACATCAAAATGACTTCTGCACAATATGTAAATTAGGGTTTGTCACAATCGCTACTTTTTCTTTTATGCTTGTCATTACGATCTTGTATCGGACGTCCCGCACTTTAAACGATTGCACGCGTTTGTGAACAAAGCACAAATAAATAAATAAACATGGCTTTCATTAGCCACATAATAGCAGATGAACCAAAAATGAATAAAATCGGTTTATTAGACCATCGTACACTCTCTCACACACAAAACTCTCAACTGTTAAGTAGGAATTAAATATTACATTTTATCTATTTAATACCTTCGAACTTATACAAGTATTAAGAAGTAATATGGAGTAAATAACACATTGATTTAAAATGTGTGTAGAATAAATGTGTATATTGTGGCAGGGTTTTTATAATAGTGATTAAAGAAAAGGGTTGCCGTATTGTGGCGTAAGAGTATCACCACCCTTTATAGTGCTACGAGTTCGTAAGTGGTATCATTGGAAAAAGCCATATAGATTTTGTGGCCTCTGAAAGACGACTGGCAATAGCAAGCAGCGTCAGATGTGCAAATAGCCTTGTTTACTGCGGTCGCCAATCCGATAACCAAGGAAGGGGCTTTTGAAAACTCTACTTATTTTATCGTGATAGAGGCACGCTGTAGCTGAATTATGATTTAGTACGTACGAATGGGTGTTCTCGACCGCAAAAGTAACATGCTCTCTCAGAAAACCAGCGTGTTATGAGTTACACTACTTTAGGCCTCAAGGATGACAACGCATCTGCATTTTGATACATAATCGATGATAGATGTAGATGTCTACAGCATCCAATTACCATCAGGTGAACTTGTGCTCGTTTGTCACCCTTATTTTATATAAAGATATAGGATAGGGTCATACTCAGCAGTTGATTATTACAGGCTAGATAAAAGAAAAATAAATGAATATGTAAAATAATGGTCTTTTTAATTACTGTATACTCATGCTGATTCTACGAATGGCTTGATAAATTGCAGGAAAAACGACAGCTACCGGAAATAGCTCCCAATTACGAGCAATTAACACTACCTTTTGGTGTGTTATCTTCTTTAACTCCATAACGAGTAAGTTAGTGAGTACTTATAGTGTCCATGTGTTGAATTTTATAAATATTAATCAAATTCGATGATAATTACATAAATTATTATTTTTCAGAATCGAAAAATATTTTAATTTATTTAATAACTATTTACCTAGGCGATGTGATGTGTTGATTCCCAGTTCACCGACTTTGTAATATACGGATGCTGCAGCCCATAGAGACCTACATCTATCCTTGATAAAATATCAAAATGCAGAAGCTTCACTTTCGAATTCTAAAATGAAAATGCTTCCTTACCAGTAACAATGGTCTCCGATTCTTGTCACTGAATTTATAAGAATTTATTATTTTAATGAGCGGTAGCACTCCTTTTCTGCTTGGAATCCGTCTGGTACTACCCTCTTACCCATTTCTGCCGCCAAATAGCAGTGATTGCATTAATGTGTTCCGGTTTGAAGGATATAGAGAGACAGTATAATTATACGCTGTGAGGTATTCTAAATTAGACCTCAGAAGTGATAATGCATCAGTATCCTTCTTGTTTCAAGTTACCGTCAGGTAGTGTAAGTTTGTTTTTGACTTCAGTTTTGAAAAAAAAAACCACAGCGGCATTGTGCTGGTATTTTCCGCTGGCATTCTGAAAGAGCGTGGTCACCTATCATGGACGTAAGCTTCAATTAAAATTACGTAGGTGTTGTTTGTTCTCTTGTTTTCGGAAAATTTAAGTGCATTGCGATCATGTAAGTGGGGCTCACATTAGTATCTCTACAAAGTTCTACCTTGTACACTTTTGTATTGGGAGGGAAAGTACAAGAGAATAAATCTCTCATTATTTGTGTAAACTATTATTTTTTCTGAAAGTGTTTATTATAAAATTAAAGTAACAAGCGAACTTACAGTCTACCTGTTTGTTAGTGGCTACTGCAGCTCATGGATACCTGTAATTAATCTCAAATATATAAAGATGACTACAGCTGCGTTTTCACTTCTGGAGAATTAAATGGAATGCCCCATATCCTGTAATAATACAGGCAGTAGTGTCTATTTTTCCAATATTGGCCGTATTTATATTACCAGTGGAACATGCTTTTCAGTACAATTACCACAAATTGATCGCTGCGAAAATAATATAATTAAAATTGATATATTTTTTTATAGAAGAGGGGGCAAACGAGCATGCGGCTCACCTGATGGTGAGTGACTACCGCCGCCCATGAACAATCGCAACACCAGTGGTGTTGCAAGTGCGTTGCCGGCCTTTTAGAAAGGAGGAAGCTCTTTTCTTGAAGGTCCCTAAGTCGTATCGGTCCGGAAAAATCGCTGGTGGTAAACAATTCCTCAGAGAAATTGTACGAGGAAGAAAATTCCTAGTAAAACGCACAATGGTAGACCGCCAAGCATCCAGATGGTGAGGATGGTATCGTGAATTTTCACGCGATGTGCGTTCGTGAAATTAGGCGACTGGAATTAATCCAAACAATTCCTCAAAGCACTCCCCGTGGTAGATGCGATAGAAAATACAAAGGGATGCTACATCCCCACGCAGCGCCAGTGAATCGAGCCGATCAGAAAGAACTCGGTCATCGACGAAAACCGTATTGGCGGTCACTAATCAGTTGGTGATCCTCACCTCATGAGTTGGCAGTTTATAATAGAATCCATTAGTTTGGAGAACAAGGAGGTGATGGCGCCCTGTAATTGGAAGGGCCTGAGCGGTTGCCTTTTTTTAGGGATCGGCTAGACCCAAGTTGCTTTCCATGAATTCGGGACTTCGCCTTGGGAGTAGGAGTACCGGAAAAGACGCGTTAAAAACGGTGCCAACTCCGGAGCACACGTCTTAAGCACAATGGGAGGGACCCCATCAGGCCCATTCAACTTGCTGACGTCCAGGGAGAGGAGTGCTTTGCGAACCGAGCGCTGTGTAAACCGCACATACGGCAAGGAGTAATCACACCGCGGGATGGTCGGCGGTGTGTTCCCCCCGTCATTCAGAGTCGAGTTGGACGCAAAGAGAGAGTCTAATAGTTCGGCTTTCTCCTTTGCGGCCTGGGCCAGTGAGTCGTCCTCTCTGTACAGAGATGGAAGAGGTAGCTGACAGAAGTTCCCTTGGACAGCCTTGGCGAGAGACCAAAATGCACGGGTTCCCGAAGGAAGGCGAACTAGCTTCTCGCCAATTCTGCCGATGTGCTCAAACTTTGCCTTTGCAATGACTCTTTCGAAGGACCTGGAGGCGGAATTATACTTCTTTTTAAGAGCGCCGGTATTTACGTTCCGAGACATTGATGCGTCAGCCCAGCCCCGGTAGCACTCCTGCTTATAGCGTGATGCTATTTTAACAGGAGCAACCAAACCATGGCTTGGATCTTTCTCCGATGGGCACCACAGAGGATAAAATAAAAAGTTTCATATCCTGAAGTACCACATCAGCGACAGAATCAACAACAACGCTGGGATCGTCCGGCGAGAAGCAAACCCGCCCCCAAGGGTAGGATGCAAAAAAAGGCCGCATCCTATCCCAATCGGCCAACCTATAGTGCCAAACACGGCGGCAGCCTGTATAATGCAACCGCGATGTTAGATTGAGTGGCAGCATACTCCAGACAAGACAATGGTCCCACGAGCCTAGAGGAGCGTCGACGGAAACCTGATATCTGTCCTGATGAGAGGTCAGCAGAAGGTCCAACAGGGAAGGTGCATGATCCTCCACATCTGGAATCCACGTAGGCGAAGTAACCAGCTGCGTACGACCATATGCCAAGGCAAAGTCATAAACAAAGGATCACGATCTCTGCGGATGGGATCTGCTATAGCAAGGAATCTGTAGCTATTTTGACGTGGTCGAAATAGCTACAGATTCCTTATAGAGGCACCCGTAGACGCGCGGATGGTCGTCGCTATCTAAGCGCAATCATAGGATGGACAAATCCCTACCTTCAAGACTGCCGAGGCATCGAAAACAGATGTTCTCTCTGACGTATACACAAACTCCAGCCCGGGGCACAATATGAAATATCAGCCGTAGAGGACACCTGAGTCTTGGTTAAAAAGAGCAAGGCCGGCTTCGCCGTCTCCAGATAGTAGTGGATAGCGCTAAGGTTGGAATGAAGTCCCTGCAAATTCACGGATAGCGTGACAGGGGTCGCCTTGGTGTTATTGCTCCGCTTGCCCCGTACAGTTTTTGTCGCGAGCGGATTCCCCGCGCGAGTTTGTAGGTAAAACCATTAGAAAGGAAGAAAGAGATATCTATTAGATAGAGACTCGTCATTTTGATGAATGTTAGCTATCTAGGGTTAAACTTCACATTTGGTGACTAATTAATTGTAAGTTGAATGTTTTTTGTTATAAAAAAATTCCCGTTCGTGTTGCTGAGAGGCTGCCCTGTGTTACATTGGGATGGGTGGTGTTGATGTTGGTTTTCATACTTTGGTGTTATCATGCAATTGGGTCCATCACGTTACGCCGGTGTGTGATTGTGACGAGGACATGTTACGGTTGGTCGAACTGTATCGCTCTTTGCTGAGTGTATGGTGCAATGCGCTGTTTTGTTGCTGTTAACGATCGGTTGCGTAAGCAGGAGAGTAAGTTGAGCATCCGCTCTCACATATTAGTTATTTTTGCCATTTGGATTCCACAACGGTTTCTGATAATAAGGAGGGCTGGTTACCGAAGAATATTCTTTTATTTAAATAATTTAAGGATAATTTCTAACATCAGAAGTGCGATAATTTCTAAGAATATAATAATTATAAAATGTACAAATTTTATATGTGCTTAGTATACGACGGTAGATGTCGACGATGTGTAGGGTGCCCGTACTCGCCTATGCAAACCGGTTCCGGCGTGGTCGCAACAACTACAAAATCGAATTTAATGATTTGTAGATTAGATCATAATTTTTTCTTGAGATATGCGATTAACTTGAGAAAAGCTCAGAGGTTACAGATTTTCGTTCATCAATAAAATTTATGCGATTCACAAAAGTTTTAAAGACTTTATTATCATCATTACAGCCCTTCACAAGTCCACTGGTGAACATAGGCCTTCCCCAAGGAATGCCACTAAGCATGGTTCTGAACCACCTGCATCCATCGACTTTCTGCATGTCTTACCAGGTCACTCCGTCTAGTGGAGGGTCGCTCTACATTTCGCCTACAGGTGAGGTTGCCACTCGAAACTTTTTTCCCCATCAGTTGTCAGTTCTTCGAGCTATATGGCCGGCTCATTGTCACTTCAGCTTACTAATCCGTTGGGCTATGTGTCAGTCGCTCTGGCTCTACTGGATATCCTCATTTCTAAGTTTATCACGCAGAAACCGAGCATAGTCCTCTTCACAGCTCGCTGAGCGACCTTGAGCTTCCTTATACGGCCAGCAGTGAAGGACCACTTTGCCAACTCATGCGGTACCTTGAGGATCACCAGCTGATTAGTGACCGCCAGTACGGTTTCCGTCGAAGTAGCTCAGCTGGTGATCTTCTAGGTTACCTAAGTCATAAATGGGCGGAGGCAGTGGGTCAAGAGAGGCGTTGGCCGTTGGTTTGGACGTAGCGAGGCCTTCGATCGGGTTTGGCACAAAGCGCTTCTTTCAAGCTCCTTCCTATGGGCTTCCGAAGTGTGCAATTGGATCACCAGTTTTCTTGCAGATCGGAGCATCAAGGTCGTAGTAGACGGTGCATGCTCCGATTACAAACCATTAACGCTGGTGTTCCACAAGGCTGTGTGCTATCACCAACGCTGTTTCTTGTGCATATCAATGATATGTTGCAAACCGGTAACATTCATTGCTATGCGGACGACAACACTGGTGATGCTTTATACACCGCCGTGCCATATTTCTCGGAAAAACGTCACTGAGTACTGGAACAAACTTGTGTCTGAAGTCAGTCTTTGCTGAACAAAGTCTCAGACTGGGGCGACTAAATCTAGTCAGTTTAATCCCCAGAACACAAGTTTGCGCGTTTACCGCTAAAAGAGCCCCTTTGTCGTATCTCCTCAGTTTCAGGCACTCCCTTGTTGCCTCAGCTAGTATCAGAATCCTCGGTGTTGACATATCGAGTTATGTGCAGTTTGTGGTCACTTGGAAGAAGGCCAAATTGGCCTCTAAAAGCTTAGCGTGCTCAGCAGAGCGGGACAGTATTTCATGCCGGCACACCGCTTGCAACTTTACAAGGCGCAGGTTCGGTCCCACATGGAATACTGTTCCCATCTCTGGGCAGGGCTCCCCAGTGCCAGCTCCTTCCCGCTTGACCGCATCCGCAAAGCAGCTCGAATCGTCGACGACCGAGTTCTTTTCGATCGGCTGGACTCACTAGCACTACGTAGAGATGTTGCATCTCTTTGCGTATTTTATCGCATCTATCACAGGGAGTGCTCTGAGGAATTGTTCGGACTAATTCCAGCCGCTCAATTTCACCATCGCACATCGCGACAGAACTCGAGATACTATCCATACCGTCTGGATGATTGGCGGTGCACCACTGTGCTATTTAGAAGAAGTTTTCTTCCTCGCACAACTTCCTTGTGGAATCGATTACCACCAGCGATTTTTCCGGACCGATACGACTTAGGGACCTTCAAGAAAAGAGCCTACTCCTTCTTAAAAGGCTGGCAACGCATCTGCAATTCCCCTGGTGTTGCGGTTGTTCATGGGCGGCGGTAGTCACTTACCATCAGGTGAGCCGCATGCTCGTTTGCTCCCTCTCCTATATAAAAAAAACCACGTCTCAGATCCATAAGTCATCACTGGCAACACGCACTGGTTGTACAAAACCGTTTTCAAGTTTTAAGTATACCTGACGAGAAGATGTGTCTTAATTTCCCAAACGCTATCCAACCGAGTTGAATCTGTCGATTGACCTCTTGGTCAAAGTTGGGCTTACCTAGTCGGACTATTTGTCCCAGGTAAACATACTCGTCAACAACTTCGAGCTTAGTGCTCCCAACAACTACCTACACCTAACTACCTGACATGGACGTTAAACATGATCTTTGTTTTGTCCATGTTCATCTTAAGATCTATCCGTTGGGAGGCACTATTGAGGTTATTGAGCATAGTGTTTAGGTCCTCCAGCGATTCTGCTATAAGGACTATATCGTTGGCAAATCGAAGGTGAGTGATGTACTCGCCATTGATGTTAATACCGTATCCTTTCCAGTCCAGTAGCTTGAAAACGTCTTCCAATGCAGCGGTGAAGAGTTTCGTCACCCTGTCTTACACCCTGTCTTACACCTCTCTGGAGTTGGATAGTTTTCGTACTCTGGTTCTGTACTCAGATAGCCATCGTAGCCCTACTGTACAAACACTTCAGCACTTCGATATACCGACAGTCAACTTGGCACCGCTGAAGTGACTGCAGCACCGCCCAAATTCCGATAAAATATAAATAATAAAAAATAATAAAAATAAATAATAATCACAAGAAAACCTAAGGGGTGCGTTGTTGTCCTTAGGCCCAAGATTAAATTCCGAGAAAGATCTCCTTCCCCGGTTAAGCCGACCAATTAATATACATATAGCTGCAACGAGATTCTACCTCGACATAAATCTATTTTTTATTACTCATCCACCCCTTAAACACTGTTCTAATAAATTTTGCTTTAAAATGTTTTTGACAGTTCATATCCACAACATTTAATGTAGTCAGACGTCACATATGACAATCTTATCCCTCCGTCTTATTATTATGATCATTCATTGATCAGAATTCGAATAATTTAAAAGTTACGGGCCGACATTGACAAAAACATTTAAGGTAGGTACGTACATACCTGTCAGATAGAAAACCCTCTCTTGGCATAATCTTTTACATAATCATTTTATACTTTCATTGCTGAGCTGCATACATTCAAGAAATAGCGAATTAAATAACTGCAGCTAACAAAGTCCAAACGCAGCATATGCATTATTTATCCCACGCGATGTAAGTTGGAGGACTTAATTGTCACAAATTCAGTCGAATAGCGCTTTACAAAGTATAGTCCATAATATGAGATGCTGTAAATCTTTAAAGAGGTTTTGTATTTTATATGTAGCTAAGAATAGTATTATTACAGTTAATGTGAAATATTAGTTATAAAGCGAAATTATATATCTCTAACCTAATTAAATAAATTATGAATGACAGTTATGTTTAATTTTGTAATCATTGTGTTATGGAGATAGAATTTAAATAGCGAATCGAGTGGTCTTCGATCCTGGACTGTGAAAAGGATGCTGGTTGAGAGAAAGGGCGTTCGTTAAATAAATTGCACGCCTACCTTGTCACCGCCGCCCTCGTAGATCTTCCACGCTCCGGAGGCAGGTTTCACCAAGGTACAGACGACCTAACGCTTCTTCCTCTCTTTTGCGGTCACAAAACTTCACTAATCACTAATTTGATTATATATGTCTTATAAAGTATTAACACGCGGTGCGGTTACTTCTCCTTCAGTTGGCTGATTTACGTGGCATTCTCAGCGATATATCATACATACTAGGCGTGCGGGTGAGGGGATACGAACGCCCGAAATATAGGAATTTAAAGGAGGGTAAATTTAGAAAAATGCATTATATAAAATAACCTAGATGGCGCCAACATCCCCCCGGCCATAAAGGGTTGCCTTTAAAAATAAATAATTATAAAATAAATAGGATAAACATCACCTCTATTAACTATGATACATGATACAATCAAATAAATATTAAAGACTGTGTGGTTATAAATAAGCCTATGCGTATAAAATATCACAATTATTTATTATTACTTTAAGTTTGCGCTATAAATTAGTAATAAAATATATATAATATATTTATGTATTTAAAAATCAAGCCAGTCATTATTGGTTTGGTAATGGGCACCACTGGACGTACAGAAACTGCCTTTAGCAGTCTTAACGGTTGCAACGCGGACTATCCCATCTTTAGAAGGGCACCTTCTCCACGACTCCTAGGGGTCAAGAAAGAGGCGGTGCATTATCCGTCATAATAACTACCACAGTCCCCAAATATGTATATTGTATTTATAGTATATCTAATACGTATATTGTATATGCATTTAAATAACTAGTGGGGTAGTTTAATAAAAACGCGTAAGGTGAAATCTATGTACCTATAAGAACGAGCGTCTGTGCCGACTGTTTCAATCAAATAAATATGTATATTGATCTGTAGTTTGTACAGCAATCTCATGTGGGTAAATGTATACAAAACGTTTTGAATTTAACTATGTGTTTTCTCTTGACGAATAAGAATCTAAATTAACACTGAAAAATCATATTCTGATTACAAGTAATGGAATCACAGGAGTTGCTTATAAAATAAAAATCCTTTCAGTTCATAGTGGATGTGATATTGTTTTTTGGTTAAAAAACTACATGGGGCTTAAAAACAGACAAAATATATTGAACATATTTTAATATAATTAAGAGCACAATTTTTTTGAAATAATAGGCGAGTACTACTTTTTTTACTTTGAATTATAATGTTTTGCTAAAATCCCCATAGCTAAAATTTGTTATACACTACAGCTATATACATAAACGATATGCATGTTATAACCACATCAAGTGACATAGCGTGCAAAATTGATCTTGTAAAATATATGTATTTCTTTTTGTCTTATAAAAAACATCTCAAGGTAATTCTCTCGTATGCGAATCCAGGAAAATTAATAAGGAGATAAAATGGAATCAAATTCCTAAACTTGAAATTTGTCTCTAAGTTTGTTAACTAAAGTTAATAGATTAAATGAAACTAATTTTACGGATTA
>JAGSMP010002968.1:0-15201 GCA_029286625.1 Parnassius orleans
ATTTATAGTATATCTAATACGTATATTGTATATGCATTTAAATAACTAGTGGGGTAGTTTAATAAAAACGCGTAAGGTGAAATCTATGTACCTATAAGAGAGAACGAGCGTCTGTGCCGACTGTTTCAATCAAATAAATATGTATATTGATCTGTAGTTTGTACAGCAATCTCATGTGGGTAAATGTATACAAAACGTTTTGAATTTAACTATGTGTTTTCTCTTGAAGAATAAGAATCTAAATTAACACTGAAAAATCATATTCTGATTACAAGTAATGGAATCACAGGAGTTGCTTATAAAATAAAAATTCTTTCAGTTCATAGTGGATGTGATATTGTTTTTTGGTTAAAAAACTACATGGGGCTTAAAAACAGACAAAATATATTGAACATATTTTAATATAATTAACAGCACAATTTTTTTAAATAATAGTCGAGTACTACTTTTTTTACTTTTAATTATAATGTTTTGCTAAAATCCCCATAGCTAAAATTTGCTATAACACTACAGCTATATACATAAACGATATGCATGTTATAACCACATCAAGTGACATAGCTTGCAAAATTGATCTTGTAAAATATATGTATTTCTTTTTGTCTTATAAATAACATATCAAGGTAATTCTCTCGCATGCAATGAATCCAGGAAAATTAATAAGGAGATAAAATGGAATCAAATTCCTAAACTTGAAATTTGTCTCTAAGTTTGTTAACTAAAGTTAATAGATTAAATGAAACTAATTTTACGGATTATATCGCGTTTAATTTTAACTTTTAATTCGACGTTTCGGGTGCTACAGCACCCATGGTCACGAGGGGACTGAAGTGTTTGACGTCCCGATGTCATAGTTAGCCCGGCTACCTTCAGTTTTTTAATATTAATTTTTGGTTCGATCTGCGTAGAATGAGCTTACAGTATCTTGAAGTCTAGCAGTGGATGATCGGTGTTCTTTTGGGAGGATTTGTGGTCTATTAAATCTAATGTAATGGCGGAGACGATCTTGAACATGTTCACAAACTGCAGACTTCCCAAAAGAACACCGATTCCTACCAAGGATGATTTCATGAGCTATTGAAATTAAAAAACATCCTAATTTAATAATAATAGTAATTTAATAATAGTAATCAAAGAAGATGTAATTTAATAATAGTAATCAAAGAAGATGTTTAGACCAAATGGCATATTCCATTTCATAAAGAGCGGATTAGAATAAACCGAATAGGCGGACACATGTATTGCGAAGGTTTTGTTTATTTAAAATTAGAATACTATAATTATACGTTAGAGCACAAATTTTATACTATTTTATTCCGACTAAAAAGGCAATTATTGAAATATGACGATGTGACTAATGCTATATCAAAAGTAGTACACTGGTTTAACCTTAATAAATTGCTTTTGAACGGTAATAAAACGAAATGTATTAAATTCACTACACCTAATGTTAACACGTTCAACGCGGCACGCTGGCACTGTTACTGCGCTTCGGGGCGTTTTGAACCTAGTCCTAAACCAGATATTATGGCGGCACTGGGCTTGTTAAACCCCGCCGCCCTTAGGAGACTAAAATTGTTTTTTTGGCGTGAAGTCAAATAAAAACATGGATTTTTGTTATTATTATAATTAACAATGAATTGATACACCTAAATCTGCCGCCGCCTGTGGTTGGGTTAATTAGTTTAGAATCTGTAGATAAAATAAAATGTGGGATCTTATACGCCCGGTACCGCACTGAATAAGGACAGTTTTTCATATAGTTTAGTGATGGGAAATAAAAATATCGGTAAACTTTATTTTGATTGTATTTATTAAAAAATGATAAGTAGTACCCATTTTTTAAGTGAGACGTTGGCTTATAAGAGAAAAAAGTTATCTTAATGTTTAGGCTTAAGTCCTTAATAACAGAAAAGTTAAGACTTGCATATTTCCTGTTAGTACAGTTTATTTTGTGAAACTTATGGGTGTTTTTCATTAAAATAGGTCAAACAATAATATTTTTTGCACCCAGTGCATTCTGTGAGAATTTTCTTCACTTTTTTATCAGCCTGACGACTTGGCAAGAATGTACGGAGTTTTAATATAACATCCAACACATCTCCTCTTCTTAGAACCCTTTTCGAGATGACGTGTTTTGTTTGTTGTGGGTTCTGAGAAGATAAAATGAAAATGTGTTTGTTTGTGTATTTTGCAAGCGTATATGTTGAAAAGTTCTTTCTGCTCAACCTACTACTAGGAGATAAAAGTGTGTTTATATTGTAACATTTGTAAGTAATAGTAGGTGCTAGCGCAGAAGAATAAATTACAAAATATGGTTCTACAGAGACGATATAGAGAACCCACCTTAACCATTGAACCGTCCACCCCCCGCGAGTGATTTTCGCCTCACCTGTCCGCGCATTAAATGTCACTATTTTTTTACGAACGCGAGAGACTGTCTCAACATAAACAATTACCACTGAAAAACTACGTTAGCTACATTCAAATAAAAAAAATCCTCAAAAGACTCAAAGAGTTCAAAATTTAATTATGTTAAAAGAAAATAGGTCAAATTAAAAATAAAAGCTGAAAATAAAGCTTAAAAATGGAAATATAAAAAAATCGTATTCATTTTTTATTTCGAGTTTTACAAGAAAAGTATAATATTTACTGGAAACAATTATTTT
The DNA here is from genome assembly GCA_029286625.1 of Parnassius orleans. Classification (NCBI taxonomy): domain Eukaryota; kingdom Metazoa; phylum Arthropoda; class Insecta; order Lepidoptera; family Papilionidae; genus Parnassius; species Parnassius orleans. The sequence goes on from JAGSMP010002968.1 coordinate 2,670, forward strand.
ATATTATAATAGAACACGATATTCCCTTTAAAATGACACCAAATTCAATAATATCTTATATACTCAATTTACATAAGTATATAATATTTACTCAATATAATTTTAATAAATAAGTAAATAAATAAATAAAAATAAGCTTTAATAATTTCTAGGCACATCTCAACAGATATTTCGTTTATAAACGGCTATCAACGTGTTAATAGTGAAGCATTATTTTATATTTAGCATCAATTTAACACAAAAAACTGATTAGAATACGTTTTAAACAACATATAATCAATAAACGATGATCGCATATAGTGATTAAAATGTCGAGCTAAATTATTATATGTAAACGTTATGTAATTGTCGTAATGATACATATTTCCTAAAGAAAATATCTTCACAATCAGTTTGATGTACAATAACATTAGAAATAACGTATAAAACAGGTAGTTATCACATTTTTCATCGAATTTCTCACACTAACTTTTTGAGCTGTACACGTTTAACCCGAAAGATGTCGTTTGGTGACTATAGTTACAATGGACAGGTGAGGCAATAATTTTTTGGGGACTGTAGTCACCGTGAAACCCAGCGGTAGTTTTTTTTTAAAAAAGCACGATTTACAATATAATATTTTATACAATTGTTATGAAAACACTTAGAAACAGCATGGTAGCGATCAGCTCATTCCCAGGGGTTATTGTCAGTCATGTAGTCTTTAGTAGTATAATAACCCTTACTAGACAATTTTTGCTTAATAAATAATTTAAACCTTTTGATAGAAAAGGTCTCCATATTTTCTGGGACTTTGATGTAAAATACATTGCCCCATGAAGGAGTTACTGACTCTTTGGAGTCGAGTAATTGATATAACTAACTTGTGCTTGTTCCTAGTATTTACAGAATGTACATCACTATTTTTAATAAAGCTATTTTTGTTTTTGTATACATACATTAAATTCTCGTAAATATATTGAGAGGCCAAGGTTTTATTTCTTTAAATTTTTCTCTAAGGGATTCCTTCGGACCTAGGTTATAAATTGCTCTTATGACTCTCTTTTGCAAAACAAAGATAGTTTCAATGTCAGTCGCATTATCCCATAGCAAGATTCCATATGACATTGTGCTATGGAAATAACTAAAATAAACTAACCTAGCTGTTTCAACACATGTAAGGCATCTTATCTTTTTTACAGCATATGCTGCAGAAATCAGTTTGCTAGTTAGTTTAGATATGAAAATCCCTGAACTATCAACCAAAATACTGAGTTTCTGCGCCCCGAAAGTTAGAACGAGACACACAAAATTATTTGCTGTAACACGATCAAAAACAAATTACGCACAAAACGCATTGGTCAGTCGATTGCATAGAACTTTTAATAACCAATTTAATGTTACTGACAGTTTTCATAGCAGTAGGAATGTGTTTAAAGAAGTTCTTGAAATACCGAAGGAAATGGATTATGTATGTACACACACATACACACACACACACACACACACACACACACACACACACACACACACACACACATACACACACACGCGCGCCGCATACTGGACACACAGATCAGAGAGAGAGAGAGACGCACCGTTTTAATTCTAAAATTAGTATGTTTTTGTGGCTCAAACTTATTGATTGTCGGTCGATTAATATAAGTTAAAAAATGTATAAAGTAGATCCGTTATTGGCTGTAAGTTTATTTCTTAAGTTCATTTACATTGTAATTAGTGCTGTAGATCTTGTAATAAATAAATTAAAGAAATAAAACCTTGGCCTCTCAATATATTTACGAGAATTTAATGTATGTATACAAAAACAAAAATAGCTTTATTAAAAATAGTGATGTACATTCTGTAAATACTAGGAACAAGTACAAGTTAGTTATATCAATTACTCGACTCCAAAGAGTCAGTAACTCTTTCATGGGGCAATGTATTTTACATCAAAGTCCCAGAAAATATGGAAACCTTTTCTATCAAAAGGTTTAAATTATTTATTAAGCAAAAATTGTCTAGTAAGGGTTATTATACTACTAAAGACTACATGACTGACAATAACCCCTGGGAATGAGCTGATCGCTACCATGCTGTTTCTAAGTGTTTTCATAACAATTGTATAAAATATTATATTGTAAATCGTGCTTTTAAAAAACTACCGCTGGGTTTCACGGTGACTACAGTCCCCAAAAAATTATTGCCTCACCTGTCCATTGTAACTATAGTCACCAAACGACATCTTTCGGGTTAAACGTGTACAGCTCAAAAAGTTAAAGTGTGAGAAATTCGATCAAAAATGTGATAACTACCTGTTTTATACGTTATTTCTAATGTTATTGTACATCAAACTGATTGTGAAGATATTTTCTTTAGGAAATATGTATCATTACGACAATTACATAATGTTTACATATAATAATTTAGCTCGACATTTTAATCACTATATGCAATCATCGTTTATTGATTATATGTTGTTTAAAACGTATTCTAATCAGTTTTTTGTGTTAAATTGATGCTAAATATAAAATAATGCTTCACTATTAACACGTTGATAACCGTTTATAAACAGAATATCTGTTGAGATGTGCCTAGAAATTATTAAGCTTATTTTATTTATTTATTTACTTATTTATTAAAATTATATTGAGTAAATATTATATACTTATGTAAATTAGTATATAAGATATTATTAATTGGTGTCATTTAAAGGGAATATCGTGTTCTATTATAATATAAAATAATTGTCTCCATAAATATTATACTTTCTTGTAAAACTCGAAATAAAAAATGAATACTATTTTTTTATATTTCCATTTTGACGTGACAACTTCTTATAAATTGGTTTGCCGGGTGACACTTCAAGAAACTGCGTTACGCTCCGCTCACGTTATGCGCTCACAATGAGGCGAGTGAGGCACGCGTCCTTCCACTCGGGCATGGTTAGCCCGCCTAAAACGAGAGAGACAGACATAATAAAATTATTTTACCACTCAAAGTCGTTGTCACGTAAAACTTTCGCCCGTATACCGACTTTACAGGCAACCAATTTTTTTAAGCTTTATTTTCAGCCTTTATTTTTAATTTGGCCTATTTTCTTTTAACATAATTAAATTTTGAACTCTTTGAGTCTTTTGAGGATTTTTTTTATTTGAATTTAGCTAACGTAGTTTTTCAGTGGTAATTGTTTTTGTTGAGACAGTCTCGCGCGTTCGTAAAAAAATAGTGACATTTAATGCGCGGACAGGTGAGGCGAGAATCACTCGCGGGGGGTGGACGGTTCAATGGTTAAGGTGGGTTCTCTATATCGTCTCTGTAGAACCATATTACCTACTATGCCTAAATGTTACAATATAAACACACTTTTATCTCCTAGTAGTAGGTTGAGCAGAAAGAACTTTTCAACATATACGCTTGCAAAATACACAAACAAACACAACATATTCATTTTATCTTCTCAGAACCCACAACAAACAAAACACGTCATCTCGAAAAGGGTTCAAAGAAGACGAGATGTGTCGGATGTTATATTAAAACTCCGTACCTTCTTGCCAAGTCGTCAGGCTGATAAAAAAGTGAAGAAAATTCTTACAGAATGCACTGGGTGCAAAAAATATTATTGTTTGACCTATTTTAATGAAAAACACCCATAAGTTTCACAAAATAAACTGTACTAACAGGAAATATGCAAGTCTTAACTTTTCTATTTTTAAGGACTTAAGTCTAAACATTAAGATACCTTTTTTCTCTTACAAGCCAACGTCTCACTTAAAAAGTGGGTACTACTCATCATTATTTTAATAAATACAATCAAAATAAAGTTTACCGATATTTTTATTTCCCATCACTAAACTATATGAAAAACTGTCCTTATTCAGTGCGGTACCGGGCGTATAAGATCCCACATTTTATTTTATCTACAGATTCTAAACTAATTAACCCAACCACAGGCGGCGGCAGATTTAGGTGTATCAATTAATTGTTAATTATAATAATAACAAAAATCCATGTTTTTATTTGACTTCACGCCAAAAAAATAATTTTAGTCTCCTAAGGGCGGCGGGGCTTAACAAGCCCAGTGCCGTCATAATGTCTGGTTTAGGACTAGGTTCAAAACGCCCCGAAGCGCAGTAACAGTGCCAGCGTGCCGCGGTGAACGTGTTAACATTAAGGTGTAGTGAATTTAATACATTTCGTTTTATTACCGTTCAAAAGCAATTTATTAAGGTTAAACCAGTGTACTACTTTTGATATAGCATTAGTCACATCGTCATATTTCAATAATTGCCTTTTTAGTCGGAATAAAATAGTATAAAATTTGTGCTCTAACGTATAATTATAGTATTCTAATTTTAAATAAACAAAACCTTCGCAATACATGTGTAGGACTAGGTTCAAAACGCCCCGAAGCGCATTTCCACTCCTGAGTGTGGGTGCTCAGGCTGCCCCGCGTATTCTGGGGGGGCAAAATTCGGCTCAAGACAATAACTGCTCGGGGCAAACTGAGCAACAAGACCAAGGCGACCCCTGCCACGCTATCCGTGGATTTCTGCAACATCAGGGGTCTTCACTCGAACATAAACGCCGTCCACTACCATCTCGAGACGGCGAAGCCAACGCACTCTTTCTGACCGAGACGCAGGTGTCCTCTCCGGCTGATACTTCGTATCTCTCCTCCCAGGGTACAAATTGGAACACTCCTTTGTGCCTCAGGCTGGGTACGTATACGTCGGAGAGGACATCTGTTCTCGACGCCTCGGAGTCTTGAAGGTTCGGACCTGTCCATCCTTTGGCTACGCGTAGATAGCGACGACCATCCGCGCGTCTACGGGTGCCTCTATGGTCCCATAGCGGTAATGCCGAAACAGACCGACTCATCGACCACGTCAAATGGCTACAGATTCCTTGCTACAACAGGGTCCCATCCGCAGGGATCGTGGTCCTTGGCGATTTTAACGCCCACCACGTCGAATGGCTCGGTTCGTTTAACCGATCATGCGGGGATATCTGTTTATGAATTTGCCTTGGCATATGGTCTGACACAGCTGGTTACTTCGCCTACGCGGATTCCAGATGTGGAGCATCATACACCTTCCCTGTTGGACCTACTGCTGACCTCTCATCCGGACGGATATCAGGTTTCCGTCGATGCCCCTCTCGGCTCTTCGGACCATTGTCTGATCCGGAGTGTGGTGCCACTCACGCTCCCCTCGCGGTTGCGTTTTGCAGGTTGCCGCCGTGTTTGGCATTACAGGTCGGCGGATTGGGACGGAACGCGGTCTTTCTTTGCATCCTACCCATGGGGGTTTGCTTCTCGCCGGATGATCCCAGCGTGGTGCTGACTCTGTCACTGACGTGGTGCTACAGGGAATGGAACTATTTATTCCATCATCTGTGGTACCCATCCTGTAAGACTGCATTACGCAGTAAGCAGGAGTGCTATCAGGCCTGGGCTGAGGCTTCGGCGGCTCGGGATGTAAACACCAGCATGCTTAAAAGTATAACTTCGCCTCAGGTCCTTCAAAGTGTTATTGCCAAGGCAAAGTCTGAGCACATAGGCAGAATTGGCGAGAAACTAGTTCGCCTTCCTGAACCCGTGCATTCTGGTCTCTCGCCAAGGCTGTCCAAGAAATTTCTGTAAGCCATCACTACCATCTCTGCACAGGGAGGACGACTCACTGGCCCACGCCGCAAAAGAAAAGCCGACCTTTAGGCTCACTTTTGCGTCAACTCGACTCTTAATGACGGGGAACACACCGCCGACCATTCCGCGGTGTGAGTGCTCCATGCCGGATGTGCGGTTCTCACAGCGCTCGGTTCATAACACTCCTCTCTGGACATTCACAAGTCGAGTGGGCCTGACAGAATCCCCAATTGTGCTGAGGACGTGTGTTCGGAGTTGGCACCGGTTCTAACGCGTCTACTCCTACTCTAGGCGTAGTCGAAATCATGGAAGACAGCTTTTGTCCAACCGATCCTAAAAGGCGACCGCTCAGACCCGTCAACTGGGCCTATCGCCATCACCCCTTGTTCTCCAAAATAATGGGTCCATTATAAACTGCCAGCTCATGCGGTACCTTGAGGATCACCAGCTGATTAGTGACCGCCAATACGGTTTTCGTCGGGGTCGGTCAGCTGGTGATCTTCTGGTCTACCTGACTCATAGATGGGCGGGCAGTAGGTCAGGGAGGCATTGGCCGTTGGTTTGGTTGTGCGAAAACTTTCGATCGGGTTTGGCACAAAGCGCTTCTTTCAGCTCCTTTCTATGGGCTTCCCGAGAATTGTGCAATTGGATCACCAGCTTTCTTGCAGATCAGACATCAAGGTCGTTGTAGACGGTGCATGCTCCGACTGCTCGGTCTTTGCTGGTTTCCACAAGCTGCGTGCTATCACCAACGCTGTTTCTTCTGTATATCAATGATATGTTGCAAACCGGTAGCATTCATTGCTATGCGGATGATAGCACTGGTGATGCTCTATACGCCAGCCGTGCGAATATTTCTCGAGGAAAGTCGCGAGTACCGGAACAAACTTGTGTCTGAAGTCGAGTCTTTGCTGAACAAAGTCTCGGATTAGGGGCGACTAAATCTAGTCCAGTTTAATCCTCAGAAGACACAAGTTTGCGCGTTTACCGCTAAAAGAACCCCTTTGTCGTATCTCCTCAGTTTCAGGTTTGTTGCCGCAGCCAGTATCAATCCTCGGCGTCGACAAATCGGTGGCGTGCAGTTTCGCGGTCACTTGGAAGAGAAGGCCAAATTGGCCTCTAAAAAGCAGCGTGCTCAGCAGAGCGGGACAGTATTTCATGCCGGCACAACGCCTGCAACTTTACAAGGCGCAGGTTCGGCCTCACATGAATACTGTTCCATCTCTGGGCTGGGGCTCCCCAGTGCCAGCTCCTTCCACTTGACCGCATCCAGCGCAGAGCGGCTCAGATCGTCGACGACCGAGTCCTTTCGATCGGCTCGATTCATGGCGCTGCGAGAGATGTTGCATCTCTTTGCATTTTCTTTCGCATTTACCACGGGGAGTGCTCTGAGGAATTGTTCGGATTAATCCCAGCCACCGTATAAAAAAAAACCAGCGTGCCGCGGTGAACGTGTTAACATTAGGTGTAGTGAATTTAATACATTTTGTTTTATTACCGTTCAAAAGCAATTTATTAAGGTTAAACCAGTGTACTACTTTTGATATAGCATTAGTCACATCGTCATATTTCAATAATTGCCTTTTTAGTCGGAATAAAATAGTATAAAATTTGTGCTCTAACGTATAATTATAGTATTCTAATTTTAAATAAACAAAACCTTCGCAATACATGTGTCCGCCTATTCCGTTTATTCTAATCCGCTCTTTATGAAATGGAATATGCCATTTGTTCTAAACATCTTCTTTGATTACTATTATTAAATTACATCTTCTTTGATTACTATTATTAAATTACTATTATTATTAAATTAGGATGTTTTTTAATTTCAATAGCCTCGCGAATCATCCTTGGTAGGAATCGGTGTTCTTTTGGGAAGTCTGCAGTTTGTGAACATGTTCAAGATCGTCTCCGCCATTACATTAGATTTGATAGACCACAAATCCTCCCAAAAGAACACCGATCATCCACTGCTAGACTTCAAGATACTGTAAGCTCATTCTACGCAGATCGAACCAAAAATTAATATTAAAAAACTGAAGGTAGCCGGGCTAACTATGACATCGGGACGTCAAACACTTCAGTCCCCCCCGTGACCATGGGTGCTGTAAAGCACCCGAAACGTCGGGAATTAAAAAGTTTAAATTAAACGCGATATAATCCGTAAAAATTAGTTTTATTTAATCTATTAACTTTAGTTAACAAACTTAGAGACAAATTTCGTAAAAGTTTAGGAATTTGATTCCCATTTTATCTCCTTATTAATTTTCCTGGATTCTTTGCATACGAGAGAATTACCTTGAGATGTTATTTATAAGGCAAAAAGAAATACATATATTTTACAAGATCAATTTTACAAGCTATGTCACTTGATGTGGTTATTACATGCATATGGTTTATGTATATAGCTGTAGTGTTATAACAAATTTTAGCTATGGGGATTTTGGCAAAACATTATAATTCAAAGTAAAAAAACTAGTACTCGCCTATTGTGGAGTAGCTTGACAATGGTCCGAGGAGCCAAGAGGGGCTTCAACGGAGACTTGATATCTGTATGGATGAGACGTCACCAGAGGGTCCAACAGGGAAGGTGCATGATCTTCGCGTAGGCGAAGTAACCACTTGTGTCAGACCATATGCCAAGGCAAAGTGATAAACAGATCTCCCCGCATAATCGGTTAAACGTGAACCGAGCCATTCGGCGTGGTGGGCGTTAAAATCGCCAAGTATCACGATCTATACGGATGGGATCTTTTGTAACAAGAAATCTGTAGCCATTTGGGCGTGGTCGATTAGTCGATGGCATTACCGCTATGGGACCTATAGAGGCACCCGCAGACGTGCGGATGGTCGTCGCTGTCTACGCGTAGCCAAAGGATGGACAAGTCCGAACCTTCAAGACTGCCGAGGTGTCGAGAACAGATGTCCTCTCTGACGTATATGCAAACTCTAACCCGACGCACAAAGGAGTGTTCCAATTTATACACCTGCGTCTCGGTCAGAAAGAGCAAAGCCGGCTTCGCCGTCTCGAAATGGTAGTGGACGGCGTTTAGGTTCGAGTGAAGTCCTTGATGTTGCAGAAATTCACGGATAGCGTGGTAGGGGTCGCCTTGATCTTGTTGCTCAGTTTGCTCCGAGCAGTCATTGTCTTGAGCCGAATTTTGCCTTGAGTGCCTTGAGTGGAGTAGCTTGGTTGTGGATGCTCAATGAGGGATTCTCCAGGGGTGCTGGTACCCTCCTGGGGTAGTCTTCTATTTAATTCCGCTACCATGTTGATGGGGGAATTGAGGCTGCGGTCACCTACACTCACCAGACGAAACGCGAAAGCAGAGCTTCCACTTCACGCCGGTATTCTGTGAAGTCGTGGTGCCACCCTTATTAATTAATTTTCTTTTACATAATTTTAGTTTTTGTTAAATTTACGTTTAAATTATTTTTTTAAGCCATTCGACTGCTAAATGTTTTCAAAATGTATTTGAGTATCGGGTATAAAGATACTTGCATCATCAGCGAACACAAGACATCTATTGACAGTGACATTTGGTAAGTCATTCACATAAATTAAGAATAACAGAGGGCCCAAAATACTCACTGTGACAAACCTAGTGTCATTTTAACTTGCTTAGACTATACTTCTTCGAAAGTATTACTGATTTTGTCAAATTTTTCAATAGATTTGATTTGCTCTCAATCTTTTAAATAGCTTTCTAATAGTTTTAATGCCAAACCACGTATACCTAATTTGTCAAGTTCATTTAATATTACATCATATATGACACAGTCAAATGCCCTTGACATATCTAAAAACAAACCTACACAAGAAATTTTATTATTTAAAGCTTCCCAAATTTCCCTATGTATTTCATAGATTGCAAGTGTAGTTGAATTATTTTTCTGAAAACCATATTGAATTTTATTTATTATACGAGTACTATATTTATTGAAAAACTCTTTAAGCCTATTGTACGCGATTCTTTCAAATATTTTTGAGAAGGTAGATAAAAGAGCTATGGGTAATATAATATATCAAAGACTATAGGTTTATTAATATTATATTTTGAACCTTTTTTAACAAAGTTTTGATTTTTGCTGTTTTAATTCATCTGTAAATGTACCAGTTTCTATCATTAAGTTTAGTAAATAAACAAGAGGCTGGCTAATATACTCTATGGATTTTTTAATTATTTGGATCGATAAATTGTCGAAGCCGCAACTTTTTTTTATTTTTAAGATTAATGAATATTTTTTTCGCCAGCAGGTGATAAATATAGGCTATGTAGATGTGTAGGAGGTAGAGGGTAGGTATCTAAATTTTATAACAAAATCCCAGAAAATATACAAAATTCGACCTGCTCAAAATTCAAAAACTTTATTAAACATAGTTTGTATAAAAAGGGTTATTATAATGTTAAGGAATTTATGGATGATAATAACCCCTTGGAATGAGGTGTTCGCTGCCAGGCTGTTTCTAATTTGTTTTGTGTGGTTAATTGTGTAATATACATGATTGTAAGCTGTTGTTTAAAAAAAGTCCTGCTGGTTTCTTGCTGGTTCTTCCAGGACAGAGGTTTTTTTTCGAACCAGTGGTAATTAGACAAAAGAGTGACTTTCAATAAGTATTATTTATAATCTATATTGAATAAAAAAGTTTATGTTTCTGTTTCTGTTTCTGTTTCTATGGCTTGTGTTTGAGCATTAATTAGTAGCAAAATGAGTGTTAAAAACTTCAGCTATAGCACCTGCATCCATGATATTATTATTATCAATGGTCACATTTTTAATAGTTGTTTTGAAAATGTTTTGTGAAGTGGTCTGCTTTTTAATTAAGTACCATGTAGTTTTATTTTAGTTGTCACTATTTTTAATGAATTTTATAATTGATTTTTGTTTTGCTAAACGTGTTACGGATTTTATTTTATTTTAATATTTTGCAGTATTTCTTACAATACGGTATTAATACGTGTTTCTTATATTTTAGTATTTTCTGATGTAAGTTTCTTTTAGTTTTGCATGCTCTTTTAATGATAACTGTCTGCCAATTTGATTTTTCTTAAAAAAATATTTAACCTTTTCTACAGGTATACAAAGATCGTATATTAATTTGAATAAGCTAATGAAACTATTATACGCCTGATTGACATCACAATACTAGAAAACATCAGAAAATCTTAAGTGAGAGAGATATTTTAGAAAGATATTTAATTACTTATTTTTATTCCTTCTATGTACATACCAATATTGCACGCCTCATAACGTGAAGAGTTATTAGGCAGTGCTTTACTCTCGACACGTTAAGGCCAAGCAATTTAGTGTTCTTAAAATGCCTCTATCATAACCATATTGCACTTATACGATAATATGATTACCTGTATATCAAGAAAACACTAATTAATTCAAAATTCTAAATAATTTATTTATAAAACATAGGTAAAAAGTTACAAACTTGGTGGAAAGTTATGATAAGTAACACTATGTTTTACCTTAGAAGGCATACAAATATTTGGTTGACATCCTCACCTTGCATTACTAATATTAATATTTAATAACATTTCAATTTCAATAATAATTAGTATGTCTAGGAAAAATTGCATAAATTATTGTTTTTATTATCCACGACATAATTCGTAATAACATAATGATAAAAATATAATAAATAAATCGAACATTAATTGTTAAAACCCGAAAGCAATTTCTTAAATTTGTCCATATTATCTGTCTCTTTGATGTTTTTTTGAAGTTTATTAAAAATTTTAGGAACCATACCCAGAACTTTTTGAATATATGGCTGTTTTGTGAGGTTTTATACGCAGTGTGTTCCTATGAACTTTACTATTAGTGGTTTCAAATATGCTAAAATGTTTCCTAACAAACATGGCTACTTCGAATATAATACTTAGCGGCACGGAATGTGGCCCAAACGCACTATGAGGGTTATTATCAAAATGAACCGCGATACGGGTACTTTTTATTTTTGAAAAACTTTATTGTTTATTCCAATCTTAAATGCAAATGATTAATAAACAAAAAGGTGATAACTTTATAATTTTTTTATCAAAAAAAAAAAGACAAGCACTAAATTTGACAAATGAAGATAATTCATTTGGGTCATATATTTCAAATTGCCTTACATAAAGTAAAGTGCTACGTGTCACATAAAAATACACTCCACTTAAAGCGGTCGTGGTGTAACGGATCTGACGGTTGAATCGCTGCACCTGAACAGAAATATTATTTATTCTAATATAACGTGACAGGAGTTCTGCAGTAATAAAGCAGTATGAATATTGTCCATTTTATTTTTTACATATTTCTACGGTTACAATTTTCCATAACAAATTCCATAAATAATTCTGCTGTTAGTGCCGAATTAATAGTTTTGTGATTTTACAAGATTATTATGTTTATAAATAGTTTATTCAGATTGGAAATGTAAGCACTTCTGTTATTATTCTTTTTAATATATTTCAACATTATTTTTCGAACTAATCTAGACAATAGACTAGTCATATAATGTCATGAGTTAAAGATAATTCCAAAGTTTGGTAACTAACTACAATATTGAATGTAACATGTAACTTGTGACACTAGAATCTTTCATGCGCAGTTTTATGGCTTCCAATTATACAGACATTGTCTTCACAGCCGGAAATCAGCCATTGTGCAACTGAAAATCTAGCTAGTTCATTGAATCTTGTAACGCATAATAAAAGGTGGTTCATGGATTAATCCAAGTGCTTTTATTTTATATCAAAATTTTAAAAGAAATCTCTTAGCGAGCCAAACTTTACCTCAACAATTTCATGAAGTGGATAAATTAAAAGTTTATTGGGATGCAGGAACAATATTTTTCCGACAATCTAGTAATAGTGTTTAGTAAACCATTTTTACAATATTTTGATAGTAATA
>JAGSMP010002969.1:0-51128 GCA_029286625.1 Parnassius orleans
GGGTCATATATTTCAAATTGCCTTACATAAAGTGCTACGTGTCACATAAAAATACACTCCACTTAAAGCGGTCGTGGTGTAGCGGATCTGACGGTTGAATCGCTGCACCTGAACAGAAATATTATTTATTCTAATATAACGTGACAGGAGTTCTGCAGTAATAAAGCTGTATGAATATTGTCCATTTTATTTTTTACATATTTCTACGGTTACAATTTTCCATAACAAATTCCATAAATAATTCTGCTGTTAGTGGCGAATTAATAGTTTTGTGATTTTACAAGATTGTTATGTTTATAAATAGTTTATTCAGATTGGAAATGTAAGCACTTCTGTAATTATATATTACAAAATTATTTACGAATTCCTTTATAATATATTCCAACATTATTTTTCGTACTAATCTAGACAATAGACTATTCATATAATGTCATGAGTTAAAGATAATTCCAAAGTTTGGTAACTAACTACAATATTGAATGTAACATGTAACTTGTGACACTAGAATCTTTCATGCGCAGTTTTATGGCTTCCAATTATACAGACATTGTCTTCACAGCCGGAAATCAGCCATTGTGCAACTGAAAATCTAGCTAGTTTGTTGAATATTGTAACGCTTAATAAAAGTTGGTTCATGGATTAATCCAAATGCTTTGATTTTATATCTAAATAAAAAAAAATCTCTTAGCGAGCCAAACATTTACCTCAACAATTTCATGAAGTGGATAAATTAAATGTTTATTGGGATGCAGGAATAATATTTTTCCGATAATCTAGTAATAGTGTTTAGTAAACTATTTTTACAATATTTTGATAGTAATAATTTAATGCCCCTTCTTATTTCAACTCTACAATTCAATTACAATACAATTCAAGCGCCTACAATTATTATTTATTTATTTAACTATTTATGTACACACAAACAACGGACGAACACATCATGATCAAGAGTTTTTACAAGGGCGTACAATGTGATTAACTTACTTCAAGCGTGTATTCAGATGCGGGGACATATCCAACAACAAACATGGGCTCCTGTGCAGATTTGTTTACGTTTGCTGCTAACAAACACATCACAGTCGCTCTAGTGATTAGAAACACGAAGGAGTAAAGATAGTATAATAAGTATACGGTGCTGTGAATGGAACTGTGGACAAAATAAAGTTTACTAGGTTGTAGGTCTCCTCTGCCGTTCGGTGGATACGACTCTCTTAACAATTTTTGTTGCCAAACTGTTGTGATTGCATAGCTGTTCCAGTTTTAAGGATATAGAGGGCCAGTATAATTACAGGTAAAACGCATTCCGTCTAAGTCCTCAGAGATGGTAACCTAAGAAAACGCATATTAAAAAGCTCCGTACTACATGTAGGATTCCCCGCTCCTCGGGCTTAACCAGCGGGAGATCTCTCCTTACCACCGACGGCCGAATTAGTTACTCTAAGTAAATTTCATCGCAGTATTGATGCTTCTCGTTCCTTTAAGGCGACACATCGAAAACCGTTGAAGCGGGCTATCGCCAGACTGACCCGAGTGAAACATAATTTCTATAAAAACTTTTAAAAAAAAAAGCCATCATAAGGTCTAAAATTACGTAGCGCCCGCGACGACTAAGACCGCTTTGAAATCGCTTAGAATCTTAAAATATTTAAAAAAAATGATTGATTTAAGTAATCAAAATAATGAGCAAGTAAATTAGGAATATTGATGTTATGAATGCATTTGAGTGATTCCTAAGCGTATAGATTAAGTAATTTCGTTGTAATTTCAACTATAGTGATTTTTTAGAGGTGTTTTCGCAAATAATTATGATCGAGTCAAAATTATACAATCATGTTATTGAACAAGCAAATTCAAGATAAAGACATGAATTTACCTATATCAAAATTTCAGTTTCGTTAGTCACGTCATACTCCTATAATATTTGATGAAAGAGGTGCATTTTTTCGCGGTGTCGCCTTAAGCAACTCTTTGCGCTGCGGTGGTCATTACAACTTAGCCTAACTGCTCGCCGCTGCTTTATTATAGTTTTACATCTCAGTTTACTTACCTTTTTCTCAACACACTGTAGACAAGTTCTTGCACCTTACACTTCCACAAAAGAGCTAAATGATATAAAAGTCTATATTTTGTCAGGCAATTCTATTAGTCTTACTTAATATCGGTGATGAATTCGGTCTAAATTACAGTGATTGAATTTCTTTAAAGTGGTAGAGCCAAGCTGCAGCTATATTTATAGCATAGTTGTAGCACGAATGGGTCGGCTCGGGAACGGGGAAGGACCACGCTCTCACAGAAAACCAGCGTAAAATAGCAGCTTAATGCTGCTGTGTTTCGTATGGTGAGTGTAGAGAGCCGGAGACCCTTTTTACTGGAAAAGAGACATTCCATCTTGGTACTCAAGACTGACAACGCATCTGCATTTTGATTCACAAACGAGGATAGATGTAGATGTCTATGGGCCACAGCAACCACTTACCATTAGGTGGACTGTGAGCTCGTTTATCACTCTATTTATATAAAAAAACAAGCACACACTTTGCTTTATTTTAAGTGGATTTAAGTAGAATTCATTTAAGTGGAAATCAGAATTAAATAAAAAAGTTATTTTTTTATTATAGAATAAGGGTGACAAGCTAGCACAACGCCCACCCGAAGGTAAGTGGATGCTGTGGCCCATAGAAACCCTACACCTTTCGTCAATTAAGAGTCAAAATATAGAAATGTAAAAATAGAAGAAATCTAAAAAAAGAAAATGTATGAAATAGATAGAATTCCTCGTTACTAGTGAAAAGGGTATTTAGTTCTCTACACGCACTATACGAAATACATCAGTATTAAGCTGGTATTCTACGCTGTTATTCCGTGCGAGCGTGGTCTTTCCCCGGTCGAGCCTACTCATTGGTGCTAAAACCATAACTAACCAATTGGTGCAGCTAGCAGTGTAGCTCTACCACGTTAAAAACTATTTTTACTCGCTATATTTTCGCCCCTTTCGCCCCGTGTTTATGGTAAGTGCTGACTATGCCAAACTAACACAGTCCAACAGTAATCCAGGTGACACATGTCCAGTAGTGGATGAAACTGATGGTGGAGATGATGATGACTCAGTTACAGATGTTTTGTACATGGTGGAGCCATGCAGTGGCTTTCGATGTTGCAATAATTGTTCAGCTTTAACAGTGAAGAAGCACGGCCTTAAATTCTTTAATCCGCGTGAATTACGTTGACATTTAGTTGCGAATTGCGCATAAACCATATATCACTTACTTTTTTAAGTTTTTGTCACCGTAATTGCTTTTTCTGGGAATTCCATAACTGAAAAAAAAATCATTATCTAATTAATAAACGAAAGAATTTCATAAATTATATTTTTGTTTTAATAAATGCATACACGGCTTTATTCGATATCATTTAGGAACCTCCGAGAAAAGAGCTTACTCCTTTTTAAAAACCGACAACGCATCTGCAATTCTCTTGATGTTGCAGTTGTTTATGGGCGGCGGTGTTTACTTCCCTTCAGGTGAGCCGCATGCTCGTTTGCCCCCGCTTTTGCAAAAAATACATTTTGTATATTTTTACTCAACTAAGCATTTGAGCGGATTTACCCCCGCGGCATTTGCACGGTTTCCCTTGGGTACAACGAAGATTACAAATGCATTATCATTCGATTTCCGATTGCTTGTATTACACAACGCCGCTTTATCAATGCATAAAAACTGATTGCCGGATTCGTGAGACACTTTTGGTCACAGCCTAACATCGGGACGCTATGACATTCCTTAATTATAAGGTAAATAGTAGGTAATAGCAAAAAATAAATAATAGTACTACCCAGTGATAGGTGGTATAAGTAATATCTTGTAACTTTCATATAAAATATTATGTTAAGTAAATTGTTTTCTTTTGGACTCCTACGCTGCCCATCTCGTAATTGGCATATAAATAATTGTTTCGGATCTGGAATTTTTTCCGTGTGCAATTTACTCATATTTTTGTGAAACGCCTTCACGTTACAGGCTAAATTATTAAGGCCAGGTTGGACAAAAATATCACATTTTAGACATGATTTTAAGGCTAAAGTATTAATACTTCTTGAAATAGAATATGCTAAGATAAAAATATGCGCATACATGGAATACTCAATTAAATTCTTTATTGGTGGGAAAAAACATTGATGTTCGAGTTTTCGTTTCTTAAAGCGAAAACCATAATCATAATATTTTTTGGAAGTAATTTGCAAGTAAAGACTTTAGAAATGAGTTGGGGGGTGACTGGAACTTTAGGAATAGTCAGTTTGAATAGCCTATCATGTAGAGGATGTCATGGGGGTCATGGTTGAATAGGGGCAAAAAGTTCTCATTACACTCCTAGGGGGTCAAAATGGCCAAAAACCAAAAAATTTAAAATTCTTATTTCGGCTATAACTCCGCCTCGTTCGGAGGTTCTTACACAGTCTTTACTTCCCGCATCCCACTATTTTCGATGATATAAAAGGTATGTTATTGAATAACATTTTTCATGGGCTACATTTTTATATCCTTTATTTCCTAATTATAATCAAAAACGTTTCAAATCAAACTTTCGTCTACCGAATGTCGTACTTATTCCATGCTGGACAAATATAAATTCAGTGCTATAAGCCTGGCCTTAATTAGAAGTTAGCTTTCTTAAAGTAAATTAATTATTTAAATAAAAGTAATATTTAATTACTTTAAAGTATTGAACAGCTGCAGGCAGATAAAGAACAGATTAGTGAAGAAAGATAACAGTATAAGATAGCAGAATCTGGAGTCTATTTCTTTCACGAGGGTCACAAGGTGTGAATACAAGACGCGCAATTTTTCCCACGACATTGACTTCTGTAATCAAAGCGTAATAAAGTAATTAATCAAATTTAAAAGGAAAATCATTTTATTTTAATATCCAAATGAAATTACGTATTGTTTATTGATGAGTTCGTTGAAATCCTGAAAGTAAGAAGTTAAATACATGCTTACGCACATCGTCATCACGTCTGTAATATTCCAAGCAAATGTCGCCTGCATATTGGCAATCTGAATAAAGATAAAACATTAATTATTATACTGTATACAATTCAGCAGTGGTAAGTCAGGAGTTAAGCGTTACCTTAAATTTCAAAGCACGCGAGCAACCCGAGTTCAACCCCTATCATATTGAATGAAATCGTTAATTACAATTTTAAGTATTGATTTGAGTCGCAAAAACCTTGTTCTAGTATAAGGATCTTTATACGAGTATATAGACTGTTACTTAAATTTTTCAAACAATACCAAAAACATTGTTTCTATGTCATGCAAATAGTTGTTCCGGGGCTGAATGTTTAGGCTTCATCGGTAAAGAGGAAAATTCTAGTATAAAGTAACGTTTAAAAAATAATCAAAGTTATAATAAACAGCTTCTAAAGTCGGTATAAAGACATACATAGATACTTATTGTCCGAAATAAATAAATTATTATTATTTGACAAGATTTGAGGAGTTACTATGTGAAAATCATTTTATATTTTAGATGTTAAAGTAAGTGTTTTACTTTTTATTAAAAGTTTAACCATTTTACCCAGTTAAGTGGTCTATAGAATATCACAAGTTCAAGGTCACAACAGAATTTCGTTTGAATAGACACATTAAAAACTTCACCTCCTACTTTTTACCTTTAAGGCTGAAATTTTTCTTAAAATTTATGTAGGAGTACCCCTGAAGTAACCTGTTTTATAGAGAATAATCATTTAAATCAGTTCAGCAGTTTTCGAGAAATCGGTAGACATACCTTCTCGTTAATTGAACTCCGTTGAAAATGTTATTATACATTTAAGCTTACCTTAAATAGAATAGATTTCCACAAACTGTAAGATGTTATATCAAATATGAATGGTGCCAAACTTGAGAAATATTTATCGAGAACATTGTCGGTTAGTCTTGATTCATTCAAATCGCTCATGACTTCCATAATTTTTGAAATTATCGACATTGCATGTTCAACTGAAACATTTTTTTATTTATTACAAAAATGAACGCCGTGTGCCTCATTTCTTCCCGTGGGTGCCGTAAGAGGCAACTAACTCATTGCATTTTGATTCGTAGTGGAGGATAGATGTAGATATATATGGGCCACAGCATCTACATACCATCAGGTGGACTGTGTGCTCGTTTGACACCCTTATCCTAAAAAAACGTAGTCAGTCCTTCACTGTTGGCTATATTATGAAGCATAATGTAGTTCAGCGAGTTACGAAGAGGGCTATGCTTCGAGTTCCTCTGTGTGAGATAGAATTAGAAGTGCAGATATCCGAAGTAGAACCTGGATCGACCTAGACCAACATACCCCAAAAATCTAAAAAAGGCTATGATAATGACGATGATGATGACGAAGAGTAACTGACTTAGCTAAACAGATTAGTAAGCAGAATGCATCGGCCATAACGCACACATAAAGTCGATGGGTGCAATTGACTCGCGGCCATTATTGCGAGTATGTTAACCTGTGGTGATTTTTTGATACCAGGAAACGTAACAAACAAGATACTCCTATTTTATGCAGGTGTTCTGTGATAGACCTATGAGAACATGGTAATAGGCCGTATAGTCCAGTCACTTTAGCATTAAAAAGGGGTCAACCTTGGAATGAGAGACAATAAGCTGAATTTTCGTATATACCTTCATTTTGGCGTTATAAATGTTGTCTCAAAAGTCTCTTTTCGTTTATTATCTCTCATTCCGAGGTTGATTGCTAATTTGACTGGACTAGTAATGATGTTGATGATGATGAAGAAAAAATAAATTTATAGTTTGCCCACTAAAACATGAGTGTGATTAAAAGCTATCTTTCCGTATAGCTAGAAATCATTATTATCTCACAAAAATAACAAAGAAAAACTTACATAATGCTAGGAACATTACCACATAAGTAATGGTATTGTATTTCCAAAACGCTGTTTTTGATCTTCGTATTTCCACTAAATTTACTTCGATTTCAAGCACTCTCCTGATTAGCTTCGACCAATTCATTGCGAGATGAATCAATAGTACTGTGCCAAGTAAGCCAGTAACGTAAAACAATGCAATACCTGAAAATTTAAGCATCTATATATATTATTTAATAAATAACAAATCTATTATTGAATAACATAATATGAGTTTTAAAAATTAAGCAACACGTATTAATCATAAGTTGTGATGATACTAGTAAGAATACTGGATTATACAGTCATGAAATAATTGTACTGTCATCGGTTCATATTACGTCTGAAAATTTAATATTAAAAATTGAATAATTAAATTCACATTCATGCATATATATAAATATGAAGTTAATATTATAGTGTGTAAAAAATTAGTGCTACGAAC
The DNA here is from genome assembly GCA_029286625.1 of Parnassius orleans. Lineage (NCBI taxonomy): Eukaryota > Metazoa > Arthropoda > Insecta > Lepidoptera > Papilionidae > Parnassius > Parnassius orleans. Next base: position 7,365 of record JAGSMP010002969.1, read on the forward strand.
TTATAAAATAAATAATAATTACTTAATGTAAATAAACTGAAAGGACGTAGAAAAAACCAGATGAGACTGAATCCCGCTGTGATTGTTAGTCCGATAACTGAAGCAGCGTGGAACAATATGTATGGGATTTTAAGACTGTACCTGAAAAGATATAAAAGCATTAGAAATGTGAAACACGGAAAAATCACAATATACAGGGTTACTGGGAACTCGACAACTTCCTGGCAGGGCGTGCAAGTCAAATTGCTACAAATTTGACCCGTCATATGTATGGCCGAAAATGAACAGGTCTTGAGATATACGGATTTTAAAGATTTTCAATAATCACCCAGAATTTCGTATTAAATTCTAAATAAAATAAAACTTTTTTTGTATGCTTTCTTTTAAGTTTATTTATTTTCTTGAAGCTTCAACCAAGCGAATACAATCATAAAAAAGTACAAAAAGTTTTAACAATAAAAATATTGCGTCTAAATAAATTATTTTTTTCTTTTTTTTACACTTTATGTATCATAAAATATATATACTTCAAAAATGACTATGATATGAGACATAAAAATATTTTAAAAACATGTCCATTTCATTTTATTTTTATTTTATTTATTTATTTCCACCAACAAAGATCATAGGGTAATATTACATTCATTCAAGTTAATTTTAATATTAAAATTATAAATCATTACTAAAATTAATATATCAAATGCATAAGTATTCATAATAATATTGAAAATATAATAATTATTAAATAATAATAAAATAATATAAATCGATATAAACGTAACTCACAACAGATTCGACTTAATAATATATTAACATTAAAACTTACGTGCATGATATAATAATAATAATTAATCCTTTATTGCAGACCATAATTTGTTAAAAATACACAGAAAATGTCATAAAATCTATGTTAGTAAAAGTAGATAATAAATTAAATAAACATTAGTTCATATACCGGAATAATAAATTAATCAGCTATCCAAAAGTAATAATTTCCCGGTGAAGTCAATGAATAATAATAATAAAAGGGTCTTTTACTTAACGCAGGTAGAGAATGGCAAAGAATGATTGCTCTTAGGAACGAACTTGCACACTTTTAGTCACTTTTTGAAGTTATACTTTTTTACAATGCGCGCGAACGACGACAGATAAAAACGACACCATTAAGTTGTTACGATGCGCGCGCACACCGAAACCTAAAGTGGCTACTCACTTGCCTGCCGCAGGGGCAATCTAGGGTGAACAGCGATCGGTGCAATATTGTCTCTACACACATGCCTGCCGTTCAGTATGAGAGTGTTCGTCTCTCTAGACACACGCATTGAGAATGGCGCCAGTTTTATCGAAATATCAATGAATATATATAGCCGGTATATATAGCCTTGGATCTTTTTTTGTATAGAACTAGCTGGTACCCGGTGCGTTGCTGCCACAGAAGAAATAATTGTGGAAATATCGTTTTAAATTTGGAACAATTATATTGTTTAATTAGGAATTATGATAATATATTCATTGAAGTTGAATGATAAATTATTTTCAAATAAATTTGTTCGTACAACACGCGGGCCACCTACTATAAGTTAATTGTACTATGCATATAACCTTCGCGTAAGTGCAAGCAAAAAGTTGACAAAATTTTACAGCAATCTGATTAACGGTATGGCAATGCATAAAATACAAACAAACAAAAATTAATTTTTATACATTAGATAAGGGTGACAAATGAGCACAGTCCACCTGATGGTAAGTGGATCCTGGGGCCTAATGACCTGGGGCATATTTATCGATAAAATAACTTATTCATTAATAATTACAACCATAATATAGTCCTTAAAAGCAGCAGCATGGCTCTACCACGTTTAAAAACGTTAAAATGTTCAAATAACGTTGTTTCTGCGGTGCTACAGCAAAAAAAAAAACAAGAAGGAGATACTGGGTGAAGAAGCCGCTCTTTATACACTTCTATCCCCAGTGTCAAAATTTCACATTCTTTATTGGTATACATTGTGACTTGCACTCACACGTGTGTTCCGCGCGAAAGTCGCTAACGAACTGATTGAAATTGCCCCAATTGCGCTACACACGTGGCAGCGGCAGCTACGATTTAGGGATCAAGGAAGGTCTTGCGCCCCTGCCGCCCTGCCGCAGGGCCGACTTAGAAAATTAGGGTCATCCCCACTCCTACACCCTAGATTGCCCCTGCGGCAGGCAAGTGAGTAGCCGCCTTAAAAGCGACAATTTCAGTTGGTATTTGACTGTCAACTGTCAAGTTTTCGTGAGAACTGATAACTTTTTATTTATTATTTTTTATTTACTTATTTACCATATTAAAAAGCATGACAAAAAAAACTATCCTAAAAAGTCGCATACAGAAAACCACTAAGGTTTGTGATGACGCGACCTGAGTCGACGTTATATTAAAGTATCATTAATTTAGTTTGTAAAAAGAAAACATTACAGCCTAATTAGGACCTGAGCAAACGCATATACGCTGTTTTAAGTAGTAAAATTTTCTTTTTTTATGAATTACCCAAAAAGTACATTTTAAGTTTTTTTAAAATGTTTTTTATATTTAAGTTATCGCGGAATTCTGGGGGTAGGTTGTTTATAAGTCGTGGAACAATGTAACTTGCCGTTCGTTCCCCGTACATATTGTTTGCACGGCTCGTCTCCAGCTTGCGGCTGCTTACGGCGCGCGCGTACACACGGGGTGCTTGATTTCTAATTTTAAGTCTTCATTAAAAAAGTGTACTATATTCATATATTACTATAACTATATTCATATATTAATATTCAAATATATATATGAATCTATAAAATGTGTTTTATTTTAGTTATTTTTGTTTTGTTACGCTAAAGAAATATAAATTCTTACGTGCGTACATAAGCACACACACACGTTTTTTTTATAGGAGAGGGGGCAAACGAGCATACAGCTCACCTGATGGTAAATGACTACCGCCGCCCATGAACAACTGCAACAGCAGGGGAATTGCAGGTGCGGTGCCAGCCTTTTAGAAAGAAGTGAGCTCTTTTCTCGAAGGTCCCTAAGTCGTATCGGTCCTGAAAAATCGCCGGTGGTAAGCTATTTCACAAAGAGGTCGTACGCGAAAGAAAACTCCTAGTGAAACATACAGTGGTGTACCGCCAAGCATCCAGATGGTGTGGATGGTATCGGGAATTTTGCCATGATGTGCGTTCGTGAAATTTGGCGGCTGGGATTAATCCGAACAATTCCTCAGAGCACTCCCCGTGGTAGATGCGAAAGAAAATGCAAAGGGATGCAACATCTTTTCGCAGCGCCAGTGAATCGAGCCGATCGGAATGGACTCGATTGTTTACGATTCGAGCCGCGCTGGATGCGGTCAAGTGGAAGGAGCTGGCACTGGGGAGCCCCATCCCACAGATGGGAACAATATTTCATGTGAGGCCAAACCTGCGCCTTGTAAAGTTGCAGGCGGTGTGCCAGCATGAAATACTGTACCGTTCTGCTAAGACGCCAAGCATTTTAGAGGCCAATTTGGCCTTCTCTTCCAAGTGACCACGAAACTGCACATCACTCGATATGTCGATGCCGAGGATTCCGATACAGGCTGAGGCAACAAGGGGAATGCCTTGAATCTGAGGAGATACGACAAAGGGTTTCTTTTTAGCGGTAAACGCGCAAACTTGTGTCCTCTGAGGATTTAACTGGATTAGATTTAGTCACCCCCAATCCAAGACTTTGTTCAGCAAAGACTCGACTTCAGACACAAGTTTTTTCTGCTACTCGGCGACGTTTTCCGAGAAATACTGGCACGGCCAGTGTATAGAGCATCACCGGTGCTATCATTCTCATAGCAATGAATGTTATCGGTTTGCAACATATCACTTATATGCAGAACAGCGTTGGTGATAGCACGCAGCCTTGTGGAACACCAGCGTTAATAGGCTTGTAATCGGAGCATGCACCGTCTACTACGACCTCGATGCTCCGATCAGCCAGAAAGTTGGTGATCCAAGTGCACAATTTCTTGGGAAGCCCATAGGAAGGAAGCTTCAAAAGAAGCGCTTTGTGCCAGATCTGATCGAAGGCCTTCGCTATATCCAAACTATCCGCCAAAACCTCCCCCTTGGACTCGATTGCCTGCGCCCATCTGTATGTTAGGTAAACAAGAAGATTACAAGCTGAGCGACCCCGACGGAAACCGTACTGGCGGTCACTAATCAGCTGGTGCTCCTCAAGGTAGCGCATGAGTTGGTAGTTAATAATGGACTCCATTATTTTCGAGAACAAGCAGGTGATAGCGATAGACCTGTAGTTGGACGGATCAGAGCGGTTACCATTTTTAGGGATCGGGTGTACGAAAGCTGTCTTTCATGACTTTGGGATTACGTTTAGGGAGTAGGAGTATCGGAAAAGACGCGTTAGAACCGGTGCCTACTCTGGAAAGCACATACTCAGCACAATTGGTGGAATTTCGTCAGACACATTCCACTTGTGGATGTGCAGGGATAGGGGTGCTTTGCGTACTGAGCACTGTGTGAATCTCACATCAGGCATGGAGCACTCACACTGCGGGATGGTTGGAGGTGTATTCCCCCCGTCATTGAGAGTCGGGTTGGACGCAAAAAGGGAGCCTAAATGTCGTCCTCCCTGTGCAGAGATGGTAGTGATGGCTTACAGAAATTCCCTTGGACAGCCTTGGCGAGAGACCAAAATGCGCGTGTTCTCGAAGGAAGGCGAACTAATTTCTCGCCAATTCTGCCAATGTGTGCCTTGGCAATAACTCTTTTGAAGGACCTGGAGGCGAAGTTATACGTCTTTTTAAGCATAGTGGTGTTTACATCCCGAGCCCCCGAAGCGTCAGCCCAGGCCTGATAACACACCTGCTTACTGCGTAATGCAGTCTTACAGCAGCAACCATACCAAGGCTGAGATCTGCCGGTGATGGGTACCACAGATGATGGAATAAATAGTTCCATTCCCTATAGCACCACATCAGTGACAGAGTCTGCAACAGCGCTGTGATCATCCGGTGAGAAGCAAACCTGCCCCCATGAGCAAAGGAAGACCACATTCCGTCCCAATCCGCCGACCTGTAATGCCAAACACAGCGGCAGCCTGCAGAACGCAACCGCAAAGGGAGCGTGAGTGGCACCACACTCCGGATCAGACAATGGTCCGAAGAGCCGAGAGGAGCATCGACGGAAACCTGATATCCGTCCGGACGAAAGGTCAGCAGAAGGTCCAACAGGGAAGGTGTATGATCCTTCACATCTGGAATCCGCATAGGCGAAGTAACCAGTTAAACCAGTAACCAGTTAAAAGAGGGTAGCTTGACCGTGATGCTCAGTGTGGGATTCTCCATTACCAGTGGTGCTGGTATCCTGGGGTAGTCTTTTCTTTTTAAATTCCGCTACCATGTAATGGGGGTTTGGGCCTCCGGCCACCTGCACTAACCAAGCGAAACGCAGAAGCAAAGCTTCTACTTTACGCTGGTATTCTGTGAGGTCGTGGTACTTCCCCGGTTTGAGCCGGCCCATCCGTGCTACAGCAGAAGCTGCAGCGTGGCTCTACCACTGTTAAACACTGTTAAGTACTGTCACTTGGCGTCTGATTGGTTGTTGACAACTCTGTAACAGCAAACACCTGGCCGCCGAGCTTCAGCACGTCAAGCAGGTTCTGCACGACAACAAGCTTCGGGTCCCGCGCCTACGTCACAGTGACCGAGTGAAGCCGGCCACAGTCGAGAGTGTGCCTGCTGTACTACCATATGTCAGAGGTGTCACAGACAAGATTGGCTACATCTTGAAGCGAGCTTCTATTAGAACATTCTTCAAGCCGCCGAAGAAGATTAGTCAGTTCTTACCATCCGTCAAGTGCAATATTCCTCTACAAGATGCAGGGTGTACAAGCGATTGTGAATGTGGTCTCTCATATAGGGCAAACAAAACGATCTATTAAAACCCGCGTAAAGAACACATAGCTGACGTGAAGCACTAACGTTCCGGGAAGTCTGCAGTTTGTGATCATATCCTAGACGGCCCCCGCCATTACATTACATTTGATAAACCACAAATTCTCGCGAAAGAACATCGATTCCTGCCAAGGATGATACGTGAGGCTATTGAAATTCAAAAACATCCTAATTTCAATAGAGAGGGAGGCTGGGTACTACCACCTGCTTGGGATCCTGTAATTAATAAAATTAAAACTAAACCCAAGCATACCACTGCAAGACTTCAAGACACAGTTAGTTCATTCTGCGTAGATCGGACCAAAATTAATAATTAAAAAGCTGAAGGTACTCCGTATTAATCTGATATTGGGACGTCAATCACTTCAGTCCCCCATGACCATGGGTGCTGCAAAGCACCCGAAACGTCGGGAATTCATAAAAATAAGTTGATTAAACGCGATACAATCTGTAAAATTAGTTTTATTCAATTCCATAATCTTCATTACTGGGCACTAAAAGTGGACAAAAATCCAAAAAACTTAAAGAAACAGCGTCACAGAGCAGATTTTCTTTCAATGTGTGGATGGGTATTGTAAATGACAAACTTATTGGGCCTTATTTTATGCCACAAAATTTAAACGGGTAAAGAACATCGGTCAAATACGACCTGACCAAAATATGAAACGACCACCAATGATTTATACGTCAAAAAATAGTGACTTAGGTGTATATTAAATTACGGGATCCAGCTTATTTTAGTGAAGCCGGAAAATAATTTAGCTTTGTAATAAAAACCTCATATTCTTACTACTTTTTATAGGTTTTGAACGCATCTAAACCCGTCCCGTTTTTATCTGTGGTACACGTTTTATCATAATACTAAAATAACACCCGTTTACTTTTTTAAGTAAAAGTAAAAAAGTAAAGTTACAGCCTATATACGTCCCACTGCTGGGCACAGGCCTCCTTTCATTTCTGAGAGGGTTTTTAGTCGTTTTTAGTTGGGGATATAGATTAAGCATTCCGAAATGAGTTGCAAATGATAGGTTGACAGAAAATATAGAATGCACTAATACTTATAACGGAACGTATTAAGAGTATCTTTATGTATAGTCTGTGGTATTATGACATGAGAGCTGTCAAAGCACTTACCACGCAGTCCATTCGGTAGAATCTACTAGTTTGTGCGCAGTCCTTCGTTCGTTGTTTCTTGTGGTTTTATTGTGATATTTGTGACTTGGCTAATATTACGGACTCCGACTGATCTTTCAACTCCTGACGACCCTCTGATATTGATTTCTGGACACCGATAACGCTTACACCTGACGACCCTCTGCTATTGATCCTAAGACACTGATTGCGCTTTAGGATTTGGTTCAGAGTGCCGAGTAACGTCTCGGCACTCTGAACCACAATGAACCCGAACAACCGAGCAACTCGTCGACATTTACAGTGTATTAATTGCTATATCGTTGAAACACTCCGGCGCTTCGTTGTCTTGGAACTTAACACCAGAGTGATATCGTTAATCAGCAATTGGATCGCCCCAATACTCGTAAGTACTTTTCTCATACGATATAGTTTACTGTGTTATGACATTATTACAATATTAATCAAGTGTAGTGTTTTTTATGCTCAATGATCTTTTAATATAACGTGGATACCGTGTGTTAAAATCTGTCAACCGTGTAAGAGTATCAGTATATCTCATTGATTGGGCTATGGAGGTCTGATGGCAGTTGCTCCACGTAAAATACTGATATCCGGCTGCACTAGGTTGGACTTGAAACCAACCCCAACATAGGACTGTGTGCTCGTTTGTCACCCTTATCCTATAATAGGGCAGATATACTTTTAAGTTTCCTATTAGTAATCTATACTTCCTTTTTCAGATAACTGAAGATGAATACATTTGTGAGGCATGTTGGGTTATTGCAATGCATGCAGTTAATGAAGCATAGCCCTCGACAATCACGGTGAACAACAAGCAGCTGGATCCCCTCACCAAGGCCATAGAAGAGTGTGTGTTCACTGCGGTCTATCCATATTAAGGCGACGAAGTGACCTTATTCTGAAAGAAAATGCCTCTGATTTGGATAGAAATATTAACAATATCATTGAATAAAACTACAAATAAAAATGACATTGGGACGTCAAACACCTCAGTCCCCCCGTGATCATGGGTGCTGTAAAGCACCCGAAACGTCGGGAATCAAAATTAGTAAAATTAAACGCGATAAAATCCGTAAAAATAGTTTTATTCAATGTGTAGTGTTCGCGTAAATATAAGAAATCAATATCATTGAATCCAGGATTGCACCACGTCAGGTTAGTGCATAGTAACTATGAGCGGCTCTGTAATTCAGGACTCAATAATTCTTATTTATCAATTAGCCCATGTGTCATATTAAGTTTTAAACCAAGATGTTTATTTTATAGATAACATCAACTGATCGTGTTTGTCATCCATGTTGGCTGAGATGCAGAAGATCTGCACTTCGGACACAGCAAATTGAAGATGCACGATCTGTTAATCCAGATAATAATTTTTTACAAGAGCCAAATCTCACTGATCAAGGTGTAGAACAACATATACAGACTGAGGAAGATAGAGCTGAAATTCCAATGGTTCCCGTTCAACCAGCAGTAGAAATTGTTTTACCAAACTACAGACGGGCTGCAAATACTGCTTCTCGTTGTTTGTTCTTTGGCTGTACTAATGTAGATTTGCGGATAATTTCTGATTCTTTGAGAACAACTGTCTTGAGTAATAATAATTTCTACATACCAGCACTGGCACGAGTTTGTGAGGAACCTTTATTTAGCAATAACTGGGATACTCTATATGATTTGCCAAACAACACAATCTGCTGTTGCCAAATGGTATCTATGATAATAATAACAATAACCAAGTCATTTTGATTTGTGATGGCACTTACGAGTACATACATATATATTAACAAAAGTTCAAATTACATGTTTCAAAGGGATACTTACTCATTGCATAAGTATAGAAATCTACTTAAACCGTTTTTGATTGTATCAACTGATGGCTATATTGTTTACTGTTTTGGTCCATACAAAGCTACCACATAGGATGCTGAGATAATGACATCTCTATTCAGAAATGAAAATTCTCCTCTCAGATTGTACCTCCAAGCTAATGATATCTTTATTTTAGATAGGGGTTTCAGAGACTCTATTAGCCTGTTAGAAGAGTGCAGTTACAAGGCCTACATGCCAGAATCACTTTTAGAAGGCGAACATCAACTGACCACCGAGCAAGCAAATAGAAGTAGATGTGTTACAATTTGTCGATGGGTGGTGGAGGTTGTAAATGGTTATTTTAAAAGAGATTTTAAATTATTACGGCAAGACTATTTTAATAAGACTGTGCCGCATATGATGCATCATTTTTAAATAGCGTCAGTCTTCTGAACAGGTTTGGTGTTCGCCTGAGAAATAGAGATGATGCAGGAGAAATGTTAAATATTATCAGAAACAAGATTAATTTAGCAAATAATTTGTCCCTATTGGTTGATAGTACAAATACGAACAGACGTTCTTCTAAATTTGTTAGTATAACGGCTGATAGAGATAACCTAATCACATTTCCTTGATTGGAAATGAAAGAATTTATTATTTTTGCCTTAGGAACTTATCAGATACGACAAGCACGGTCATACTATGGGGAGCACGTAAGATTTCATGGGGGTACAGAATAGAAATAACAAGTGACAAACATAGATACTTCAGAGTACAATTTGAGAGGGAGTGGCAACAATACTCTGATACGGGGGAAAATCAATTCGAGACATATATCGAGAAAGCAATACTATGTTTATATTTTAATAGAAAATGGTATATCAGGGAGAGAGGGTATAGCAGAGTATTGTTGCAACTGTTTGGTAGGGCGACGCACAGTTGGATGTTGTGCTCATGTGATGACGATTGTGTGGTACCTTGGATGGGCTCGATACCAGTCATATATTTCTGCTCCTGCTGAATATTTAGATTCAGATGTTGTAAGGGAAGACATAGAATAAATAAATACTTAAAACCATATTGGTATTTTATTAAAGTGCCCTTTTATTATCTTTATTCTACCGACCTTTGAGATACAACTTAGATATTAGGCCATCTTACATATTTTTCATAATTATTAAAACTGTTACCAAGAAACAGTCTAGCTTGGCTGTTTCGACAAGCTACTCTGCCATCTAGTCTTGCAAGAAGTTAGTTATGTTATTATAAGTATGGATATTTACTAGTGGTGATACAGCATGGTACGTTACGACAAAGATCAGATTGTAAGTAGCTACATGGTTATAATTCATTTAAACTCAAATGTATGACATTGACATACATTGAGAGCTGGTTTCATCTTATAATCTTACCCTGATTCATGCAGATGCACCTGTCTTAAATACATTCGTTACAGCGCTTCACAAGTCCACTGCTGAACATAGATACATAACAGTGAAAATATTAGAAAGGTTTTGATTCATTTTTGTGGTTTTAGCCATTGATTTATTTAGTTAAGTATACATTACTGCATAGTTTTCATATCAATGGTTGTAGCTGAGGTTGTAGTCATGGCTGCAGAATTTTTACATCATAACCTCAAAAGTGACGAAATATATAAGTATAACGTTCTACTATCCTCGGCTTGTAAATAATGTATTTTTCGATTTAGGATTGAGATTGTGCCTAGGGAAACGGGTTAATCCATACACTAATCATGTTCGCGATATTTTGTAGCCAGGTCACAGCATGTATGGGCCGTGACCGATGTCCTTTACGAAATTTTTTTGCAAAATGATTTAGAAAACCTATTTATAGTCTTTGCGTTATAGCATGGTGCGGGTGACAGCTCACGCCTATGAAGTTTCGTAGTTTTTTAGATAAACTGTCATACAGATATTGTTGGACTTCATGGATTGGTACCACCCACTTACGACAGTGATGTGCCACGCTAAACTATGCCATGCCATAACGAACGACCACAGACTATCAAAAATCGATTTTGAAATAAATCGAATATATAAAAATCACGTAAATATGTATTGGAATTGGAACTAATCGTACAACGAATTCTGATTTACGGAAACAAAACTCACATAGACGAATATGCAGTATTTTCGATGCATGGACGATAAACTATTCGTTGGTTAGCTCAGGCAAAAAAAATAGTTATAAAGCAAATTACGCATTGTGTCAAAAAGACTTTATCATAACTCATGGCGGCCAAAATGGCTACAAAAAACCTATTTATTATTTTTATTTCATTAGATTTATAAACCAAATTGTCGATAATTTTTACCTTCCGTGACGATATTTGGCCCATTGGACCTGGCAAAACTAATACACATATAGCAAAAGGCGCTAGCACTCGTACCTTGAAAAGCTGCCAGTGCAGTCTATGCCGTACTGAAAATTACAGATGCTGGCAGCCATTTTATTTGTTTAAATGTCAATATGAATGTTGCAATCAACATGAAATAGAAGATGATTTTTATTTTCAAATTAATACATAGTATAATCGATACATTGAAGTGTCTGTTAGTAATTTAAAAATAACAGCCTTTTACTAAATACGTATGAAAGTATATACGGTATTTATAACAAAAAGACAAAAACAATTTTTAAAATGTTTGTCTTACTGTCTGTTTGTTCCGGCTTATAGCTGGCACTGTCAGATAGCTGATGTTATAAGGAGTAACACAGGCTAATTTTATTTTAGAAAATAAATTAGGATTCCGCGAAAAAAAATTAAAACCCATGAAATCCAATCGTAATAAATACCAAGCGGGCGAGCTCCGGGAACAGCTATTATGTAACTATTATGTCATAATTTGTATTAAAATTTAACTTAATTTTACATGCATTGTACTTTATAAAGAAATTTATGTTTCGGTTTCAATTTTTATATCGATAGCTAATCGATAATTTTTGCTTTGCTTTGTGTATCGTTAATCGCCTTTTTTAAATCGATTTAACAATGTTCCATCTCTAGACACGCCAAAAGTGTAAGCTGTCACCCGCACCATGCTATAACGCTAAGACTATAGTAGATGTTCCAGAATAAATTAAAAGTAATTTGATTTATCAGCATGACGGCTGTCCAGCTCACTTCCGTTTATCTGTACGAGAGTGACTAAATAGCCAATACCCAAACAGGTGGATTGGGAGGGGAGGGCTAATTCCGTGGCCTGCATGAAGTCCTGATCTGACGCCACTAGACTTTTACGTTTGGGGTCACATGAAGGTCTTAGTCTACGTGACCCCAGTGAATTCTCTTGAAGAACTTCGAAGGCGTATCTTAATTGCGCTACAATATCTTCAAAAATAACGAAAACCGAAGTTAGGAAAAGAATTAGGACGTGTACCAAGGGGTTTTATGTCTCATGTCATAGTAATTTTTTTGAAGTACGTAACATTTTATGATACATAAAGTGTAAAAAAAAGAAAAAAAATTATTTATTAAGACCCCTTATTTTTTATTGTGAATACTTTTTGTACTTTTTTATGAATGTATTCGCTTGGTTGAAGCTTCAAGAAAATAAATAAACTTAAAAGAAAACATACAAAAAAAGGTTTTATTTTTATTTAGAATTTAATACGAAATTCTGGGTGATTATTGAAAAATCTTTAAAATCCGTATGTTATCTCAAGAACTGTTCATTTTCGGCCATACATATGAGGGGTCAAATTTGTAGCATTTTGACTCCCCTATCACGTCCTGCCAGGAAGTTGTCGAGTTCCCAGTAACCTTACAGACCACAAAATAATTTGCATGTTGTACAAATATCATTAAATCAAAACATATAAAATATGCCGCAATGATACCACAAGCAAAGTGGTGGAGGGAAATATCTTGAGTAAGTTTCCTATGTATATCGTAAAGAAACCTGTATGTCTGAAAAATTAAAATTCAAGTCAATCGCACTGAGGCAGAATGAACGTCTTTTTTACTCTTACGAAATATTAATTATTATCCCAGTACAAGACGCCCGTCCTTTGACGCTGCTCTCCAACGCCGGTCTAGACATTATTAGCCTGGCGTTAACGAGATCGTTATACTGCCTTTCAACGGAAGCCATAAGATCTTCCTGGCACTTCCCGTAGTCGCCTCTTACGACACCAACGGAACGAAATGGAGTGATGGATTCTTTTACGCCACACTTTATTATATTGTATAATTTATAAGAGACAAAAACATCTTTTTTTTTTACTCACCTCAGAGAAAGTACGGATGAGTTGGTAAGACCATCAACTGGAAATAATCCCGCCAGACGGCATAGCCTCATCGGTTCACGCAGACAATAATGAAAATCGCAAATCCTGTGATTAATCAACTTACTTATCTGTTGCATTTTTCGTTTTTTATGTCGCTATTTAATAAAAAGACAGTGCTAGATTAATGATCAGTTTCTCTAGTCTGAAATAAAGCTGTAAATATACAGGTTGTCCGGTAAGTAATGGATAACCCCGCAGGTAGTAGTGGGGGGCAACTTGGCCTCTCAGAAAAAAATAAAATAAAAAATATATCTGCAGCAATCTGGCAAAAAAATACTTATTTTAAGGATTAAAAGCAAAACAGTTACAGCTAGCAATATTTAGTAATTCGCGATGGCAAGGCCAAACATTCTCGGTTATTTTTAGAGAAAATCAATTGGTTATTAACAAATATTTAGCCGTGGTACTTAATAATGTGAATGGAGGTTCGCATTCACATTATTGAGTAATAATGTGAATGTGAACCTCCATTAATTATATTAATTTGTAACTATTATTATAATTATATTAAGTAAATTAATATGTATCTATTATACATACTAGTGTAATATTATTCATTAATATGTATAATATTAACACTGTTATACATTAATATTCTACATATTAATGTATAACAGCATCATACATTATTTGTTATATACGTAATTTAAAAAGATAATTGCGTATAATAATAATAGGAGAAGGTTTACTCGTAGCTTACTTGATTTTACTTCACTCCCAACTCTGCAAATTAATGGCATTCAACTAAGCATTTCAGAAACGGTTAAGAATCTGGGCATCATTATGGATTGCAAGTTGACATGGAATGCACATATCACAGAAATTAGCAGGAAAATCAATTAAACTTTTAATTCCTTAAAATGCCTTCAAAGTTTTCTGCCGTTATCAACGAAGCTTTCTCTTGTCCAAACACTTATTTTCCCGATTCTTGATTATGCTGATATCTGTTATTTGGATGCGGCTGAGGAGCAATTAAACAAACTTGAGCGCTTGCAAAACTTATGTATTCGTTATATTTTCGGGCTAAAAAAGTATGCCCACGTCTTCTCCTATCGCAAACAGCTCAAGTGGCTCTCAATCCGACTTCGCAGGAATACCCGAATCCTATGCCTCCTCTTTAACATACTATACAATCCAACATCACCACCGTATCTACGTGATCGATTCCGCTTTGCGCATTCCCCCGATGCAGTTTGCAGACCACATTTAAAAACCCTCCTAAATTTCCCTTCCTCCAGAACTCAGTTCTATTCTCACTCTTTTACAGTTCATGCAGTAAGGTTATGGAATTCTCTTCCTGCTGCAATTCGTGAAGCTCAAACAGTTTCAGTGTTTAAAAGGCGAGTTAAAGAACACTATCTTTCTTTGTCGTCTATATATATATATATATATATATATATATATATATATATATATATATATATATATATATATATATATATATATATATATATATATATATTTAGGTTTATGTATGTTTGTACATTAAGTACATTAATATTATAAAATGTATTATGAGAGTGCACACTCAATCCGCTTCTCTTTGAATCTGTCCAGTATCAGGTCTGCCGGAAGAAATTTCAATATGAAATAAGCAGCGCCTTTGTACAAAATATCTTTTTTTTTTCATTGTAACATTACTTTGTGTGTACATAAATTGTTAATTTTTTAATAGTACATAAAATAGTTATAATAATAGCATATAGAATAGTTACACTATCGTATTAGGATTACCTGTAAAGATAGTTGAAATTGTTGAAATTAAAAATAAACAAATTTCATACTTTTTAAATAAAAGTATTTTTTTTTCCAAACTGCTGCAGATATATTTTTTATTTTAATTTTTTATGGGTGTTCTAGCTGCCCTCCACTAGTACGTGTTATCTATATAGTTATCTACTACTTACCGGACATTCTATAATTATATATATAATTTTCAACTTTTCATATTTCATTAAGGTCGGGTCACATGCTTGATGTTAACTAATTGTTTGACTCATAATACTAATTGTTGTCTTCTTTTCTTTGTTAACCCCACTGCACACGCAAATACTGTTGAACGTAGGCCTTCCTTATTATAATAAGGACTTGCCTTAAACACACGGCTTGGCAGAGGTACTGGCGATCTCAGTGTTGGTGTCTGGTACGTAATGGATAACCCCACAGTTACTAGTGGGGAGCACCTTGGCCACTCATAAAAAAATAAATTAAAAAATATATCTGCAGCACTTTGGATAAAAATACTTTTTTTTAAAAGCATGAAATTTGATACCTCCGTTCACATTATTTAGTACCACAGCTACGAATTTATTAATAACCAATTGATTTTCTCTTTGAATAACCGTGAATATTTAGCCTTGCCATTCGGCATTACAAAATATTTCTAACCGTAACTGTTTTATTTTTTAATACTTAAAATAAAAAATATAATTTTCAATTTTACAATGACGAAGTTTGAGCACCTGTATTATAAAAAAATATGTTGACCAGGGTGGTCAATAGCATAAAATCATGCCTATTTCATGCAGATTCTAAAAGGCAGCAAAATTAAATTTTTTTGTTGTCAAATTACTGAGTTATTGCTTGCTACCTATGTTTCTCTAGTCTTATTTTTCTTAAAATAAAACATTTGCTTCGGAAATCTGTAGTAGTTTTTCTATGGAGTTTTGGGTGTAATAATAATTAAAACCAAAATTCCAATATCGCACCTTTGACCCTGCTCTTCATGACTGGTATATTTACAGCCTATTTTACATCTTGCATACACGAGATATTATATCGCGATCTATCAGAGGCCATGGGACATTGCCAACCTTTTCTATAGTCGCCTGTTACGACACTCAGGAGACGAAATGAGATGATGGATTTTCTTAGCCCGCAACCATAATATGTATTAATATTAATTAATTTAAAAACAATATATTTACCATCGTCAAATAGAATAATGAAGTTAGAAATAATATAAAAATATTATTTTCTTTTTCACGGCAATAGTTTAGAAACTCCGCTGCTCACTTGGAATTTTCATTTAGTGTCTAACAACGTTTAATTTAATAAATGGGAAATACAGGTAACTTTCTTAGTTTGGCTGAGTAGACTGACACATGTGAAATGCTTGACATAATTTAATGCTTTGGTCATTTCATTTCTTATACCATACCAATATTTTCACGAACTACATAATAGTTTTATTTGGCTTTGAGCAAACTTGTCACATACTTGTTTTACATACGTAAATACAACTTTAGGTGTTATTAAATATTCACGGGAAAATACTGCGGTTAGGAAAATTTGGAAACAATTTATTTAATGAAGTTTACTTTTAACATTTTTACGCTTCACATTTAATATTATACGTTAAACAAATGTAACAAATTATAATATTTAACGTAATTAAAATATTTATCGTAAATACGTTAAATATTATTATTTGTTCCTTTAAAGTTTATCCATTCAACTGTACCGTGTAACAAAATATGAAATCAAAAGTTAGGTAGTAACTTTTAACTTAGCAGACAAAAATAGATTTGTAGTTTAATTTTAAACAACAATGTGTCGATAGAGAATTAATCAATTTATTTCGTCATCTAAATATGATGGCGGTTGTACAATCTCGCACGAGTATTCACAATAGGTCTCGCTCGTGAAGACTTTGGCGATAGGATTGCGCTCGCCCAAGCTCGCGCACTCAGGTGCGACTATGTTCACTCTCATGTATAGTTATAGCAGATAAAACATAATTTTAATTTATTTAAAAACGGTTGAGAATTCTTTTGTATTGAAATAATAATACTTGCATGTTTTGTTTTCTTGCCGTTGCAGTTGCCAACCCTCCTGCCAAAGCTATGGGAAACGTCCCCCTTATAAGGCAATCTTTTAGGGAGGGTGTTGGCTATGTTCAGCTGTGGACTTTGATATGCTGTAATAATAAATATATGGCGGTGCTGTCGTCGCACCACAAGCGAAACACTCCGAAGACTAAATCACGCTAAAAAAAGTTTCGAAGTACTGCGCTATATGTATATAGAATAGCTCTGTACAACCACACGGAACATTGACCGCTCCTCGGGCCAATCACCTTGCCCAGTGGGAGATTTCCCCTTTTCCCTTTACGGTTAAATTGGTGACCACCGACGTGATTTGAACACCCAACATGCAACTTTCGGATACCTCAACTTTAAGCTTTCATCATCTTCCTAAGGTACCCCATCCATTCGCTCCCGAACAGATATTTTTTTTAATGTAAGAGGGGGCAAAAGAGTATACGACTCACCTGATGGTAATTGACTACCTCTACTGCAGCCCATAGACAACTGCAACACCAGTGGAATAAATTGCAGATGCGTTACCGGACTTTAAAAAAAGAGTAGACTCTTTTCTTGAAAGTCCCTAAGTCGTTGTGTGCAGTTTTCCGATCCTGCAAGCCATCTTGTTTTACAAGGTTCTTCGCAGCACTGGAATAATCATTCCTAATGATTTCTTATATTTACGCGAACACTACACATTGAATAAAACTACTTTTACGGATTATATCGCGTTTAATAAACTATTTTTATTAATTCCCGACGTTTCAATTAATTAAAGAAGCTGAAGGTACAAACAGAGGTAAAAAAGGTAAAGGTCAAAACAGACCCTACAACTAATACGCTTAAAACAACTAGCGATCTAATTAAGAAATACTCCGAGAAATTTAATCTAGACGTTAATTCGATAATACCTGCGTGTGCCAAACCACCGAAGTTGTATGGGTTACCAAAAATACACAAACTGAATGCTCCATTACGTCTAATAGTGAGTCAGATCGATTCGCCAACTTACAGATTGGCTCAACACTATCACCACTCAGAGGACACACAAGAACACACACTAAGGATTCACACCATTTTGTCAGTGAGATAAAAGACCTATGTCTTACTGACAATGAAACTATGGTCAGTTTTGATGTTCAGTCTCTATTTACATGCCTACCTGTTGAAGACTGCATCTCAATTGTAACTAGGAAACTAGAGGAAAACAACATGCCAGCAGAATATGCAGTATTACTCAGACATTGCCTTACATCTGGCTATCTATTGTGGAAGGAAGAGTTTTACAAGCAAGTAGATGGTGTTGCGATGGGCTCACCGGTATCTCCCATTGTCGCCGATATTTTCATGGAGGACTTTGAGGAGAAAGCCCTGCTTACTGCACCAGTAACTCCAAGGTTCTACAAGCGGTACGTAGACGATACTTTCACAATTTTACCATCAGACAAAGTAACTGCATTTTTAGAACATCTTAATTCCATAAACTCTAAAATTCAATTTACTATGGAGTTAGAGGCAAATAATTCTGTAGCTTTCCCAGATGTGTTAGTCATTCAAAATCCTAACAACACCATAGGTTACAATGTGTATAGAAAAAAGACCCATACAAACCGATATTTAAATGGTGAATCCCACCATCATCCTTCACAGTTAGCTACCGTGGGCAAATCTGTGTTACAGAGAGCACGAGGGATCTGTGACAGCAAAAACCTGGCCGCCGAGCTTCAGCACGTCAAGCAGGTTCTGCACGACAACAAGCTTCGGGTCCCGCGCCTACGTCACAGTGACCGAGTGAAGCCGGCCACAGTCGACAAGACTGGCTACATCTTGAAGCGAGCTTCTATTAGAACATTTTTCAAGCCACCGAAGAAGATTAGTCAGTTCTTACCATCCGTCAACATAATAATCTCTATAAGATGCAGGAGTTTACAAGCTTGGTTGTGAATGTGGGCTCTCATATATAGGGCAAGCAAAACGATCAATAAAAACCCGCGTAAAAGAACACATAGCTGACCTGAAGCATCAACGTTCCGGGAAGTCTGCAGTTTGTGATCATATCCAATATTAAATAATTTCAATAGAGAGGGAGGCTGGGTACTACCACCTGCTTGGGATCCTGTAATTAATAAAATTAAAACTAAACCCAAGCATACCACTGCAAGATTTCAAGACACAGTAATTTCATTCTGCGTAGATCGCACCAAAATTAATAATTAAAAAAGCTGAAGGTACTCCGGGTTAAATCTGACATCGGGACGTCAATCTCCTCAGTCCCCCGTGACCTATGAACAATTTATTAAACGCGATATAATCCATAAAAGTAGTTTTATTCAATAATAATTCCTGTTCCTTCAAGCTTTTGTCTGAGCTACAGTGTCTGGCACGGCTCTGAGCCTTACTGCTCGCCTCTGCTTCACGGTACTCTCGCAGATTACTCGCTTTCTTCTCGACTACAAAATAATGAATGAACAAATTAACACGTGTTAGAGTATGTAATTCCTGTTCCTTGTAAATCTTAAGGTTGTATAAATAGACAGTGGACTGCTTAAACTTCATTCCTTATTAATTATCGTTTATACTCCTGTCACTTACCACATTGATAACTTAAGTGACAAGTAAATAAAACTTTAATTTAATGTTATGTTCCGCTTTTTATAAATAGTTGACGTAGAAAAAGTATTAAATAAATAATGATTATTATGTCAGCTTGTGTCTGCGATCAGGTTTAGTATTTGGAGTAGTTCTAGCATGTTAACATGTCCAACTTAAAACCAATAAAAATAACAGTAACAGAAGCGAATGTTAAAAGTAAATAAGTATTCTTTAAGTTTCGATTACGGCTAATGTATTTTTTATTTATTCTGTAAGATTTATTTTTTACTTTTATTATAGAGCGCACAATATCGGAATTGTATAAAGATTTAGAGAATAGTAATCTAAATGAATACAACGATGAAAATTCTGGGTGAGTAAATATTGAACGAATGCTATCAGTATAAACGTTTTATAATATCTTAATTCAAATTTTCTATTTTTTTTACAGTAAGTGCGACTTTGCAGCAGATTTCAAAATAATAAACACTGGCAATAAAACTTCAACTGAAGGTAAGTAACTATTTGAATAAGCCATAAAATACATTCACTCATTCATTCATTACTACCCAGTAAAAGTCCAATGCTGAACGTAAGGCTCCCACAGAGATTGTCTCGCAGTGGAGATAGGTGCCAAACTTACCACGCTTGGCAGGCGGGTAGGCCAAAGAAATATTACCCTACTTTAATTTAAGCGCCGTGTAGTGGCGGTTAAAAATATCCACTACCCCATATCTTCCCGTGGGTGTCGTAAGAGGCGACAGTGGGAAACAGACAGGAGATGGGCAGCAGCATCTTCCTGATAACAGCAATATCACAATAAAAAACTGCGGTTGCTAACCCGCTCGCCAAGCGTGGCAACTATGGCAATATACCCCCCCAATGAGTAAAGTTACGAAGAGACGGCCCTCAGTCCCCGGCGGCCCCGCTATTCCTGGCTACGATGGCGACCATGGTAACGGCGGGGAAGATGGTGCTAAGAATCTCCGGTGGAGGTTCGGTTGCCACCTACGACGACTCGACCTGGCAACATATAACGCACGCACCCTGAGTACTGACGAGATGATCCTGGAGCTGGAAGAAGAGATAGACAAGTTGCACTGGAATAATATAGGATTATCCGAGGTCCGAAGAGACGGGAAGGACACGGTAATCCTCGAATCCGGCAACTTGTTCTATCACCGGGAGGCGACCATCTGTCCCAAGGAGGTGTCGGATTTATCGTCCACAAGTCTCTCGTTAACAACGTTGTAAAGATTGGGAGTGTGTCGACGAGGGTTGCGTACCTTATACTCAGAATCACCAAACGGTATTCGCTGAAGGTCATACAGGTTTAGGCACCAACCTCGGCAAACCCCGATGAGGACGTGGAGGAAATGTATTAGGATATCTCTAGATTCATGCATTCCTCCAAAACCCACTATACGGTGTTAATGAGAGACTTCAATGCAAAACTAGGCACAAGAGAGACCGGTGAGCTGAAAGTAAGGAAATTCGGAATAGGGCAACGGAACCCAAGGGGCCAGCAGCTGGCCGAATTCATGGAGAAAGAGGAACTCTTTATAATGAACTCTTTCTTCCAGAAGCGGCCTCACAGGAAGTGGACCTGGTCGAGCCCCGACGGTTCGACAAAAAATGAGATTGACTTCATTATGACGACCAGAAAACAACTGTTCAGTGATGCCTCAGTGATCGCGAGGGTGAAAACTGGTAGCGATCACCGAATGGTTAGAGGCACACTGAACCTAAACGTTAAGTTGGAGAGGTCTCGACTAATGAAATCAACGCTCTGTCCCCCTCGTGCTCTAATCCAAAGTCCCGAAACCTTTCAGCTCGAGTTACAAAACCGTTTTCAGTGCCTAGAAGACTGCAATGAAGTGGACGATATGAACGATAAGCTCGTGGAAACTGTCCATGCGGTCGGAGCTAAGTTCTGCAAGATCCGCCGCAGAAGAACACAAAAACTCTCCGATCACACTCTTAATCTCATGGCTGTTAGGCGGGAAATGAAGCTGTAGTCTTCAACAGATTTGACAGTATACAGGCAACTGAACAGACAGATCTCCAAATGCATGCGGCGGGACTTACGCAATTTCAATATATCTTGTATTGAAGAAGCGATCGAGCGGAACCAAAGCTCCAAAGTATTTACCAGAGATCTGTCTGCCAGAAAGAGCCAACTGTCAAATCTGAAGACCGAGATTTTGAGTTAGATTGAGAGGTTCTATGGGCAGCTGTACACGTCATCGTTGGAGCCACACGCAAGTGTGAGTAACCATCCAAGAGCGAGTCTTATCCGACACTATTCCGAAGATATCCCGGACGTCAGTCTGAGGGAGATTAGAATGGCTCTCCAGCTTCTCAAAAACGGCAAGGCCCCTGATGAGGATGGAATTACAGCAGAGCTTCTGAAAGCGGGTGGAAAATCGGTACATGAAGTCATTCAGAAGCTCTTTGATTCCGTCCTCCATGGTAGCACTACACCGGAGGCGTGGAGCAGAAGTGCGGTGGTCTTATTCTTCAAGAAAGGCGACAATGCTCTCTTGAAGAACTACAGACCGATTTCCCTTCTGAGCCACGTCTACGTGCTGTTTTCGAGATTCATTACGAATCGTCTCGCACGCAGACTCGACGACTTCCAGCCTCCCGAACAAGCTGGTTCCCGAAGAGGCTTTAGTACCATAGACCACATACAAACCCTTCGGCAAATTGTACAGAAGACAGAAGAGTACAATCTGCCACTTTGCCTTGCGTATGTGGACCAAAGTCCACATACGGAAGGCAAAGCCTTTGATTTCTTCGAAATTTGGGCGAACAGCTACGGTCTTGCTACAGTCCCTTCAGCGGTGCCAAGTTGACTGTCGGTATATCGAAGTGCTGAAGTGTTTGTAAAGTAGAGCTACGATGCCTATCCGAGTACAGAATCAGAGTACGAAACCTATCCAACTGCAAAGAGGTGTAAGACAGGGTGATGTTATATCCCCGAAACTCTTCACCGCTGCATTGGAAGACGTTTTCAAGCTACTGGGCTGGAAAGGATACGGTATTAACATCAATGGCGAGTACATCACTCACCTTCGATTTGCCGACGATATAATACTTATGACAGAATCGCTGGAGGACCTAAGCACTATGCTCAATGACTACAATAGGGCCTCGCAACGGATAAGTCTTAAGATGAACATGGACAAAACAAAGATTAGCTATGGAGAGGGCTGTGCTCGGGGTTTCTCTGTGTGATAAACTTAGAAATGAGGATATCCGCAGTAGAAACAGAGTTACCGACATAGCCCAAAGGATTAGTAAGCTGAAGTAGCAATGGGCCGGCCATATAACTCGAAGAACCGACAAGCGATGGGGAAAAAAGGTTATCGAGTGTCGGCCTCGTACCGGCGGACGAAGTGTAGGGCGTTCCCCCACTAGATGGAGTGACGACCTGGTAAGACATGCAGGAAGTCGATGGATGCAGGTGGCCCAGGACCGTGCTTTGTGGCATTCCTTGGGGGAGGCCTATGTTCAGCAGTGGACATGTGAAGGGCTGTAATGATTAATTTAAGTTTTTATATCAAATAAAAATAACACAGAAAAAAATTAAATAACAGTTTTTGTATCTTATAGAGACAAATAAACAAAATGGAGTGCAAATTACCGTTTTTCAAAGTTCTATGAAAATTATTTACCTCTACGGACTAATTATTGGACTGAACCCAGTCACGGGATTTTTAAAAAAGGACGTTTCTAAAATAAGGTGATCCTTTTGTTATAACTCAATTTAAAATCATATTCAAAACCTTTGAAAATTCACAAAAGTGTTTCCGTTGCATTCATCAGATTATATTTGTATATTTAGCTGACTTCGAAGAAAGTAGAAGGTTTACAATTCCACTGTATGTTTTTTGTATGTATGTTACGCGATATCTTTGTATACCTATATGAATTTAGAGAAAATATTACACCCCTAAGAGGGGTAATATAAGAGATGAACTTTTTAATGTAACTAAAAGGATAAAGAAAAATAACTTTCAAATCAAAAGTAAAGCAAATTTCAAAGAACTAAAACAGAACATAAATAATTTCGCATATCGGGGCCTTTTAAGTATTATACACACTGTATTGGCACCGATTTCAGAAATTGAAATATTTTTTTTAGTTATTTAAAGTCACCTTTACTTCTGATATGAAGTAGTTTTACTATGGACACCAAAACACCTATAAACCGTACCAGTTATATAATTATAAAATACAATTTTGCATATTTTACGACTAGTGTTAGTGTAATTTTTTATACATAAATTAAGTTATTTATACGTGATAGAGCCATTCTGCATATAGTTGTTACACGAATGGGTCAAGCACAAAATGGTAAATGGCAAAAATGGTCTAAAAGTTATTTTTTATTTTAACCATAACATATAGCAGCCTCGTAGTGTATACCACCCTCTAGCATAATTTTATGCCACCAAACAGTTTGCAACCACTACTGAATTCCGGTTTCGAAGGCAAAGTTAGGAAGGAAGAGTCACTATAATTACAGTGAACATCTTTATCCTCAGAGGTAAAATAATATATTTGACCTACTTTATCTAAAGAGTTGTAGATATACATGGGCTAAGAGAAGCTTTCGATCAGGTGGATTCTTAGGTTGTTTCTTCTTCTAGCAATATATAAAAAAATAGATTAGTGATATTATATTGTAGAAATGTGCCGTAATGGCCTAATTTTTAAATGTTTGTTTTACGATTTCAGATTTTCTTTTCGGTCATGGAATTTTTTGTACAGCATATTCATTTGCTCCTTTCACGTTTTGTGTGCAATTATTTGCTTCTATAGCTTAATAACAAAACCTGTTTCTCTATCTGCGATTAGTAAGTTTAACTCATTAAATTAAACTATTATATTATTTTTATAATTGACAGGTGTAAATGAAACGATTCTTGTAATGATGGACGTCCCCTACTTAAGTGGAGTAAATACCTCCGTCTAGCAGGAACTAATCGTATAACAGACGACAACGGGTTGACTAAACGTTTTTGTTAGGACTAAGAATGGCTGATTTAGTATCAGTAGCGAGTATCACTCATGTGAATGGGTTGGAGCTAGTCTGCCTGCATGACTTTAAAAACGTGTCATGGTTTAGTAAACTAAACGATCATTAGGATGGTTGATTCAAGGACCATATGATACTATTCACAGTAGCTATACGCACAATTTAAAAATGGACATGGTTCGTTGGTTCATTTAGTAGATATTATAGTCGTTTAAATGCGTGTTAATTTGCTAACAAAAAAATTAAACATCACCAGTATCATGATAAAATGTAATCATTATTCTGATAAAAGCTAAAAATTAAATAATAAAACATCAAAATTAAATTTGAATAAAATCTAAACTCTTATTAGTATATCAATCAGGTATTACGTTTATCAAGCTTTTTCTAGAACAGTGTTCGTAGTTTTGAACTCTTATGTACACTCGTTTAAAGATTAAATGAGACTAATAATTTTTCTCGTTTTAAGTTCTAAGTTCTTTATAGTTCTTTATCCGTTCTATATTTTATTATTTATTCGTTTTAGTCCAGCAGTGAATTTTTACGGGCTGACTAAGAACTGATATATGAAACACACGTGAACCATTAACAGATGGAATAGCTTAGTAAAAATATTTATGGCTTTGCCGATTGCATAAAAGGATTAAAAATAACTCTCATCATCATTATCATCATATTATAACTTGTGTGATTTCTAATGATCCTTATTCAATAGTCTGTGGAGTATTGTATGTCAAGACAAAAACACTTTATTTTATATTTTGTATATTAGATATTTACTAATGTGCATTTTAAAGCATAGGTAATACACATATATATTCAAAAAGTCAAAAGTGAAAAACAGTTTGCTTAGTATACAAACATAAATGTTTAATGAATGACGGTCGAATTTCGACCACTGGACGACCATGTTACGTATATAATACTCTAAGATATTTCTTTTTTACAGTTGTAACATGTCTCTGCGAGTATGACATCCATATTTTCCATTTTGTATTGCCTCGAAATGGCCAGATTTGATGCTAAAATTATTAAAATTAAGGCTTGATGAGTACATTGATTTTCGGGTAAAAAGAAAGTGTATTTGGATTTCACTAACATTTCTAGCTTCCGCTTTAAGTAAGTACCCAGAAATATACTTTTCTTTGTTCTTATTTGCTTATTAGCCATAAATCCCTTCCATCATAGAAAGGATTTAATCAGAAATTGCCACGTTTGGCAGAAGGAGTGACGATCACAGAACAACATTTTTAATGAAGTAAGGATGGCTAATATTCGAAGTAATTTGATGATCTGCTTATTCCACACACAGTTGTGGAGGGGTACCAGTCAAATGCTCGAGCAAGTCGGGATCAAATCCAGTCTGAAAGAGAAGCTATGGTTGAGCTTGCAAATCTCTCACTGCAGGCAGTCTCCGAATTAGTTGGTGCCAATCTAGTGAGATTCAACGCCTCCAATACACAAGCGTGTCTTTTCACCGGTACAAGGAGTCCGCTCACCCTGGCTCCTACATCCCGGAATGTATCTTTGGAGTACACTGACTACCTTCAGTTGTTAGGGATTGAGATTTCTCCTAACCTCAACTATGGGTGGTTCATTGAGTCCAGGGCCAATTCAGCCTCAAGCAAACTAGGTGTTTTTGCAAGAGTGCGGCGGTACTTCACGCCGGGGCAGCTTTTTACCTTATATAAAGCGAAAGTCCGGTCGTACATGGAGTACTGCTGTCACATAGGAGTTGGTATCACGTAGCAGCGTTATGGAGAGACGTGCTATGAGGCCCATTGGTAAACTTTATTTGGTTGAAATCAATCTTGTCAGCTTTGAGCACAGGCGCACAGTAGCCAGCCTCTCGGTATTCTATAGAATGCATTTCGGATAGTGTGCGATAGATGGAGGAATGGAATAATTCGCGTATTTCGAGTGGCTAGAATAAAATCTGGGCATCTTCAAGGCAAGAGAATAGGCTTTTGTTTCGCTAAGATAGTGCGATTTATCATCTAGGGCTTCATCACCACTTTCCAACAGGTGGGATTTTGATCAAGCACTGGCTTACAATAAATATAAAAAAGAGAGCACACTGATGGTAAATGGAAACTTTGGCACATGACACCAATATCTTCCCTCAATCAAGGGTATTGCGTACCACAGCGACATCACGCTGTGTTTACACGCAACTTTAATTTTATAATCACCTATTATTTCCACAGTAGTCACGACTAACTACCAACATTTTAAACTGTTTTTACAAGTATTTCGTTGAATAAGTATCTTTATGATGACTGTTTAAATGCTTGAAAAATATTGTAGTCTCTTATAAATATTTACTGCCGTTTATCCATCTCTTATGATACCAGGTATAAAATACCCAGGCCGGTGAAGCGAATCGTCGTCAAATGTGCAATAGCTCTCGCCAATTTGCTTACCAAGCTTACAAATTACGACAAATCGTCCCCGGACGGGAAGACCGGCCTTCTCCTTATCCAACTGAAGAACATCATGCCCTGCAAAGGACTTTTGTGGATTGGTAAAATTGAAATAAAATAGGATTAAATATATTTAATATACCTTATAGCTTGAAGAATCGACAACCGATGAGGAAAAAGAAAGGTTCCCGATTGCCGGCTTCATATCGTTAAACTAAGTGTTGCGCTGCCTCTCACTTGGTGGAGTAGTTTCCAAGAAACCACTCCACCTAGCAATAACTGTTGAAATTCGATGGAAATAGGAGGCTTAGCACAAGGAGAGAGTTTTTCTTGGGGAGTTTTATATTAAGCTGTGGGCTTTTGTGATGAGCTGTTTATATGACATTGATGATATTTTTAATATGTTGTTTTTTCTAGTGTTACATATTTTAAGATCTATTGAGAGATATTCAGAAGTACTAGATTGTTACTCAGAACATAAGGATACATTTAAAATGTACAGTGAATTAACTTACCCTTGGCTTTTCGAGCTTAACTTTCCTTATAATAAATTCACAGCATTCTGGTTGTTGGTAAGTTTAAAAAGAAGCTGGTTCTCTTGTTTCATTTTAAGTGCACTACTTAAGTGCCTGTATTCTTAAACCTAACTTTTTAATATTGCATAAAATCTTTTAAGAAATGTAATTGGATAGAAAACAGAATAAAGTAACAAAATAAATTGTATTAACTATTTTTAAGCAATGTGATATATTCATTATTTTATTATGAATTTTCAGCCTCTGTACACAGTGACGGTATTGATTTGGCCCTATACAGATTTATTTATTATCTGTATTAGTTTATTTTTGTCTTCAATTCTTAAGCGTATTAATGAAAAAATTATTTCCTCAGAAGGCGAGGTAAGTGTGGGCGATAAACGATACTTTTTTTGGTAATTATAATTGGTAATAACAATAACTGTGTATTCTAATAAGTTTATTTCGTAAAACTGTACCTACAAAACTTTTAATTTTATAGTATTCAATTTTTTCTTTTCTGCATGGGAGACGTTCTGGGTTGGAACCAATTTCTTTTTTTTTAAATGATTTTTTTTCATTCAATATAAATTAAATAAGCAATTTACTAGACAAAATAACATGGTATGAGGCATTTAATACGCCATTTTTAATATATCTAATTCTGTAATTGCATGTGTCTGTTCATTATATATTTTTGTGACAAAAATGATTGAGAGGGACTAAAAATAAGCAATTAAATACATTTCTATAATTTTTAAAGTTGACTGTTTGTCTGTATGTTTGATTATGAGCGCATCACGTTTAAAGTAATAATATTTTTTAAAGGAATCTTTAAGAAAATCATAAGGCGTATCTTAGAGTTACGTTCAGTTTTTATTTTACGTTTTACGTGTTACGTTTAGTTATTAAAAATCGGTTCATTCTACCAAAAGTTGCGATTAATATTCTGAGGTAAGGGTACGAAGTTATACGTATGAATTTGTTCTATGGTGTCGTTGAGTCATTTAGTACATTTTAATCTAATTTCAGAAATCGTAATTAATTATGTAAACTATAATAATATTATTATATTTAAAATACAGTAAACACAAAAATTCAAACTCTCCAAGCCGGTTGGTCCCGTGGAGGATATCGACCAATCTCTTCCAGCTCCAATAAGAGAAAATAGCAAGAGCACCAAAACACTAAAAGCACAAGAAAATAGGAAACTCTATATTTCCACTATAAACTGCCTGAAAATGAGAACACAAGAGAGGCTTACTGAATTAAAGCTAGCCCTCACAAAAATAAAGTAAGACATATTCGCGTGTGGGTAGGTGCAATAAATACATCGCTTTAGTAAGGTCTCCAATTTAATTTAATTTTAATATATAAAACATTACAATAGTGTCGTAACTATATGGGAAACTAAAGTACTAACCATTATATCTGCCTGGCAGTAAAATCCTTGCTGTTTACTAACTTAATCAATAAAAATCAGTCTCACAATTTTCTTGCATTATCACTGCACAAGATTTTTTCAAAATGGATGCCATTCGAAAGTCAATAATGCTGCTCCAGAAGATGTTTACTCAGCGGATGGATATCTATCAAAGTAAGCTCCAACTGCAGCATCTTCAGTCTCCATTGCCAATTTGACATACGAGTTCGCCTCATTCAGATTATTTACAGAACAGCCCTACGCAATCTTCAAGACCAGGTAGGCCTGCTGATGCACCAGGTGGACAATATGGAGATGCGGAGCCGGCGGAAGTTTCTGTTACTGTATTGGTGGTGTACAGGTATTGGTGAAGGCTTTTGTTGACCGTTTGAAGTTGCCTGGTTTCTCGGACAAAGATATATCTCGCTGCCATCAAATGGGCCATACTTCTTCTTCTGACAAACCGAGATTAAGAAGTAAGTTAGTAATCTTGTTTAAGTTGTGTGAGCTAGAAGTGAAGAACAAGATCTGTCAAGCTAAGACGTGTTTGAAGGGGACTGGTATCACTCTGTCGGAGTTTTTAACAAAGACTCGACATGAAGCCTTTATGGCAGCTCGACGGAAATATGGAATATCCAATTGCTGGACACGTGAAGGCTTTGTTTTTGTCCTGGGTAGCGGTGGCGTTCGACATCGCATTAGCTCTGTGACCGAACTCGATAAAATCGTTGAGCCTCCTGTGGAAGTCGACGACAACGGCCGCGGTCAGGGAACCAGCTGGAGCTTCCAAAAGTCGACGTACTGGCAGGCCTCTGTCACTCTTGCTACCTGCGTGAAATAATTACCTACAATCGCGAGGCGCCCCCGGGGCAGAACGCAGTCGGGCGCGTTCTAGGCGATTGAATGTTAAAGTTTTTTAACGCTGTTTACGTAAATAGTTTTTTGTAAATACTTGTTGAAATACCCATAGAAATAGTTTTTGTTTAGTGTTTAGTATATTTTATTGTGGGATAAAATATGTCATTTTTTAAGTTACCGAAGGATAATGAAAGGTGATTTTTTTTTGTTAAATAGGTACTTATAGCGAAAAAAGAATTAAGTAATAATTTAACTACAGAAGTAATACCTAAGTACTTTATTACAAAACTTAGTAGAAATTTACTTCACTACCCAAGTACCTACTTATATACCTATGCTTGTCTTTTGTAATTAAAATATTTTAAGTTATAATAACACAAAATACTGAAATTAAAATTTTGTTTACAAGATTTTTAACTAAGTAGAATACGATCCCTAGGTAAACTTACTTACAATTTCACAATGTATTTTTTTACTCTTTATTAACAGCCCTTGGTAACCACGGAAAGTCCGTTGTGACGTAGGAAGGAGAAAAGATGCAAAGTAATACGGACACTCACGCGCAGCGATAAAGTTTTTTATTTGTTTTACACAAAAGTTACCTCCACACTAGGATTTTCTCCTGTATCGTGGGGGCAGTTTAGATACACAAAATTCAAAGGACAAACATCCAAACACGGAACAATTATTTGTAGGCCATACAAATACTTGTTCCGTGTGGGATTCCAACCCGCGGCCCTTAGCGCAGCAACTCATTGCTAAGCCACTGCGCCACGGAGCCGTCATTTATTATTTAGATTGCGTGCTCGATTTATCTGATTAATAATAACTATGTAGGCTATTAAAACGTCCGCAAGCAGTCAACATCAAAGGAGTGCAACTTCTGTACGTAGTATTATTTATTGTATTTATTTTATATGTGGTAGAGCCATGCTGCAGCTATATTAATAGTATAGTTGTAACACGAATGGGTCGGCTCGACCGGGGAAGGACCACGCTCTCACAGAATACCAGCGTAAAATAGCAGCTTAACGCTGCTGTGTTTCGTATGGTGAGTGTAGAGAACCGGAGACCCTTTTTTACTGGAAAAGAGGCATTCTATCTTAGTCCTCACGGCTGACAACGCATCTGCATTTAAATTCGCAAACGAAGATAGATGTAGATGTCTATGGGCCACAGCAACCACTTACCATCAGGTGGACTGTGTGCTCGTTTGTCACACATATTGTATAAAAAAAAAGATAGTGTCTTCGTCTTATCTTAGTGTTTAATTGCCACTATACATTTGTATTTTTGTGTGTTATCTTAAACGTCGTAGTTCGTAGTTTCCTCAAATATTATAATATAATTTACCGTCATAATTTTGTTTATTATGTTGAATGTTACTATGATCACATGAGTAAAGAACTATGATATTAGTAATCTCATAGTTCTCATTCGACTGCACATACTACCAATCTTTTTGCCAGACAGAATTCATAGATAATATTTTTCTATTTCTTATTATTGATGGTAAGAGTGTGCTTTTCCTATATTTTTATTATGTTAATTAGTTTTAAGTATGTTATGTAATTATAAAATTTTACCGATGCCACTGCCGGCAGGTATGAAAGAAATGCTTTGTTATGTACAAAATTGTTGGCAGTTTAATTTTAATTTACTTACTGTTTCATAATATTTCATAATATATATTATATTATTATATATTTTGTAGGTATTATGTCCAGACTTATATAATATTTGTTTATTATACATTATACAAGTATACGAGTATATTTAATCTTTATTGATATTGTTATAGCTTAGGTTCCGTTATAGTTTTGATTAGCATGTGTGATATTTTAGAATTTGATGATAGTTACTTTTCTTGCCCTTCTTCTAGCTCTTCTGATAAGACCTATAAAAGCGCCTTAAGCAATGATTCCACTCAATTCCGTGATCAACTAGTAGCCGAGTTCTGCAATTATTGTAAAAATCTTAATATAGTCCATATTAAGGCTAAAAGCATTCATGCTCACTATGCTGATCTTTTATCAACTTTGAATCTAAATATGTTGATGCCATCCTTGTTTTTGAAACTTTTGTAAAGCCTGCACTTCCATTGGTACAGAATTGTCTGCCTGGTTTCCAACTTATACGTAATGACAAAGTTGGCAAAGGTTATGGTGGAGTGGCAATCTATTTGAGAGCTGAGATTCCTTATAAAATAGTTGATCATTCACCCAATATGTACACAAATTTTGCTAAACATTTATTTATTGAAATTACTATTAATCATTCTAGGACTTTTCTTGGGGTCTATTATCCCCCCTCTCGCGATATAAATCATTTTTCTTCTTTAGAAGAAAAACTTGTAAATCTGACTCTGCTTTATGATAATACCATTATTTGAAATCACTTTAACACATGCCTGTCAAAGAAAGATTTTGTAGCAAAAAATTGCTCTCCCTGGTGTCATCTGTTAATTTACATATTCTTCCTCTTTCTGCTACTCATTTTAAAACTTTTCGATACATATGTACCACTTAAGCGAGTCAGGGTTAAACACTTTCCAGCCCCTGGCTTTCAGAGTCTATAAAAGCAGTAATGTCCATAAGAGATAAAGCTAAGAGGCGTTATAAGAAGCACCCTACTAATGAAAATTTGTTCACATATAAAAAACTACGTAATCGCTGTAGTAAGGTGTGTCGTGATGCTAAGAGGAGACATATTTATGATGAGGTTGAAAGTTCTCATTCCGCTCAGATGTGGAAATTTCTGATAACTCTGGGTATAAGCAAATCATTTAATGATTCTAATAGCTCGTTTGATTTGACTGCACTCAACCGGCACTTTTCTGATCCTCCGATTTCTATTGATGACTCTATTAAGTCTACTAGAATTAATTTTCTCTCTAATATTCCTAAGCCGTTGTGTTCTCCTTTTAATTTTAGTAAAGTTACTGAGAGTGACATAAAAATGCCTTTTATCTATTTCCACTAAAGCTATTGGCTATGAACATTTTTGTATGCAAACGATTAAACCTATCATTAATTAACTTGTCCCTATCACTCACATTATCTATTCTTCGCTTGGAATGAGCTCCTTTCCGACTTGCTGGAAAAAGGCATTCGTCATTTCCCTTCCAAAATCTTGTAATCCTACGTCTTTATCCCAATTACGACCTATTTTTTTTTCTTCCGATCTTATCTTAAGTACTAAAAATATAGTTCACAAGCAACTATCTCAATTCTTAACTGTTCACAGCCTGCTGAGTCTTTATCAATCTGGTTTTCGTCTAGGCCATAGCACAGTCATCGCTCTGATTAAAGTTTCTGATGATATACGCTGGGCCACGGACAAAAGACTTCTCACGGTTCTAACATTATTGGATCTCAGCAATGCATTTAATTCAGTTGATTATGACACACTTCTTGGTATTCTTTCGTCCTTAAACATTTCACCCTCAGTAATTTCTTGGTTTAATTCTTACCTTAGGGGTCACTCGCAGTGTGTCCGCCATGAGGAGGATTTCTCCGAGTGGTGTGATCTTACGGAGGGTGTCCTCAGGGTGGTGTTCTTTCCCCACTTCTCTTCTCTATTTTCATCAATCCTCTCACTACTTTTCTCTCCTCTCATTATTATCTCTACGCTGACGACTTGCAATTGTACCGTCATTTCAAAGTTAAAGATATAGAGAAGGCTATTAATAAGCTGAATGCTGACTTAAGTAGTATAAGCAGTTGAGCAAAATCCTTTGGTCTTCTTGTTAACTCTGCTAAATCCCAAGTAATGATTATCGGCAGCTCACATATGCTTAAGTTATTAGACCGTTTGAAGATCCCTGCTGTAACGTACGATAATACTCAGATTCCTTATACAGAGACTGCTAAGAACTTAAACACAGCTAAAAGAAAAATGACAAGAATACGGTAAAACCTTGCACATCGCAGTTGTGGACTATGGCAAGAAAGCATTTGATTCTATAAATCATGATTCGCTTTGGAGGGCACTAATCATAAATAAATAATAAATATGCATAAATTATATTAAAAAGTTTCTGACTTGAAAAACTTGAAAAAATGTTTTTTTTTTATTTTTATTACTTTCCGAACGTAACTTAGTTGTAAGGAAATTGGTTCAATGTTGTACTTTATTATTGTATATTGTTTTTGCTAAAGGAAATCTTTAAAGCTGACAATAACCATATTTTTTACACAAGTTTTTAAAACTTATATTTTCTCTTGAAAATCGCATAAGAAATTTCATGTTATTTCATGTATGTATATATAGCGGACAGACTTCAGTAAAAATGTCGATTACTGTATGAAAATACAACATATAGTTTGTTTATATATTCTTCTAACATTTACACAGACGACAGATGTCATTGCACAATTGTAATAAACTTTCTTCTTTTAAATTAAATATTTACAATGATAATCAGCTCAAATTAGCTGTTTCTTAAAAGAAACTGGTAGAGACAGATATTGGCAACGATTATAATGCTAAAAGCGTGTTTTATCTCATGAATGCGTATAAAATGAAAGATCTAAGACTACCCACTACCTTCGAATATCTTCCCGTGGGTGTCGTAAAAGGCGAAAGAGTGAAACAGAAACAGGAGAGGGACAGCAGCATCTTCCTGATAACAACTCAAAATTATAAAATACTGCGGTTGCCAACCCCTCTGCAAAACGTGGTAACTATGGCAAAATCTTCTATATGAAGCAATAATTTAATAGGCTGCCATGGCTGCAAACACCTACAGCTGTGCAATGACAATAAATAATTTATTTATTCTTTATTGCATTCCTCAGAACACAAGTGGTAAAATTAAAAATATTCTACAATCGACTTCAATATAAATAAAATGAGAACATCATCAATGTAGTGAAGCCAATTAAATACGCATTATTAAGGATAACTCAAAAACTACTGGTCACATCTTGATCAAATTTATATAAGACCACATGAGAGGCACCAGCTTTCAAATAAAAATCATCAAAATCGGTTCACCTGGAAAAAAGTTCTGAGTCTGTCAGATAGAATCAGAACTTTTTTCTAGTCTGAGCCTGTGAGTCTGAGTCCTTTTTTTGAAGTCGGTTAAAAATACAAAGGGCGGACTTAATGCCTTGAGGCATTCTATATCTGTCAACATAATGCAACTTGCAGGAGTGGATTTATAACTTGGCGGGGTTAAAGACCGAGGACGTTTGTCGCATCACCTTATGAAACAAAAATGTCAAAAAAATTATGTATTCTTCTTCTTCTTCATCACCAGCTCGTAAATGCCTACAACAAGACCTATGTAGCGGTGATTTTTTGCCATATCTGTCGCGGTTATCAGGCAGCTTGATGGTCGCAATACAACACTTCTCGCACCTTTGTAGTTGTTGCCCGTAGCTGGTCTGGGTATTTTATGCCTACTTTGACGTAACCGATATGTTTATACCGCCATATATCGAAATCCGTTACATTTTTCCAACGTTTACTATAGTAACGTTTTACTACATCCTCAGGACGTAACGGTGCAAGCGGTTTATCTTTCCCTCCTCACCATTGAAGTTTGCAATGCAAGATGCCTTATGTATTTATAAATTACAGTAATTGTTACAGTCTTCCTTAGTTTCTTTTTCATATTTTCTTAGTGCATATCTACGTTACTTAATTTTATATTTAATATAATATTGAACCGACGTTTCTTTACTCATGTTACGATAGTCTCGGTGTTTAAGTTATCCGTAGTGTCGTTTAAAATTATTATTACAGCCTGTCAAAGTCCAGTGCTGAACATAGGCCTATGTAGTGGGGGCCACCCCGCTTGGTAGACGGGTTGGCAACCGCAGTCTTTTTATTATTTTGAGTTGTTATAAGAAAAATGCTGCTAGTGAAGAAACATGTTATGCACAAATTATAGGAGCAGTACCTAACCGTCCTTTATCCAATAATGCATGTATTAGAGGAGATTTCTATACTTGCGATAGCCGTAAACTTGCGTTGAAAAAAATTGTTTCCATTTTTTGTTTGCTAATCTTTTGTCTTCTTTTTTCTGTTCAAGGGACCATAATACTGTCATACGATTCCAGAATTAAGGTCCGTCAAATCAAGCAATTACGAATTATTTATCTATCTTTAGTAGTAATATGGTTTGTGTGTGAATAAATATATAATGTGCTTGTACATTCTATCATATACAAATGCAATATATTTCACAATAGAAGATACGTATGAGAATAAGTCAAAAAACTACATAAATGATTACATCGAAAATGTATGTGAAGACAGATTTTTCGAACTAGATTAAACAAAGGACAATGACCTAACAACTTTGGTACCTAAATAACAAATACATAGGCGGTTAAGTTGTAATAGAATATAATAGCATTTTTTTTCTCACCAATGAAAAAGTAAAATATTATAACGTCCAATAAGTATTTATAATCTTATTGAATAAAAATTATTCCATTGTATTTTATACCACAAACAAATTGCATTCTGACATCACTACTAAATTCTTAATAAGATTTATTAAGATTTTCATATTTTTTTAGACTTAGCGAATAACTTCAAATCATACTATAAATAAGGTGTTATTATTCAATTTAAGTTTAGTCAATTTCATATATTTACTAAAATAGCAATTTTGTAGAATTTTCCATCAACCTATTGGAGATATTTACGAGAAGATTATAATCGTGCTACTGAGATTATTTTCTTATTTGATGAAGTTATCGGCTGCTTTATATTTCTATCGTTTACAACAAATTTGTTATTTGTGATTCTTCATCTCTATAAATTATTTTCGTAAGTATTCCATTTTTCCTTAAATAGGTTATTAGATATTTTATAAGGGACTATTACTTTTGAGTTTAGGGTAATTTTTTCAACTTATTATTTTACTCGTAGCATTTCCTAATCAGATTTAAAATCGTCCTGCATTGAGTTTGTCACGATGATAAGCTTATTTGGACTTGATTTATATTGAAAATATTGGACTTGATTTATATTGAAAATATCATCAAATTGTTAAGTTCACTTCTGGACATTGGCCTTACTTATATGTGCCTTTTGTTTTGAAATAACTTGAAAGTTTTGCTCATATTCACGACATTGGACACAAGGGTTAATAAGAGCGGAGATGCTTATCACAAGATTGATAAACTGATTCTTTAACGCTTCTTTAACATTATATAACGTTGAACTCAGCGTTAAAACGTTATAAATAACGTTAAATAAGCGTTGCTAGAATCATAAAATAAATATATAATAAAAATAAGATGGTCATTGATATTGGTTATCGCTGAATAAACACGCCATTGCCCAACGCAGTCCCCTTCGAAGTAGGTATTCACTAACACCATCAACATTGGTGCACGCTAAGAGCCGGTTGATATTAGAGGAGGCTGAATTGAAGAAATGGTGAAAATATGAGCCATTGACTATCGGTATGTGGGGTACACGAGAGATAAAGTTTCTAAAGAAAGTGGTCGTTGCCACTGGTGACGGGAAGACTGTTTCAGTGGGGTAACGCCTCACGGGCTTTATCATAACTTTTATTTTTTATTTTTTTCTAAAAATTCAAATATATTAATTAAATAAATTAGTAATTAACAAAATGTATTTTGTGCAGGAATGGATTGAATACGTCACAACTAATTGCGGCTGGTGCCTGCTCAAATTATCCTAGCGGGTAAAATACTTAAAACACATTAGTAATTTTTCAAAATATGTCGATACTAAAACAACCCTCTGAAAAAATATGGCAATTTGACATCAACATTGAATTCGACATTTGTATAAAGGACATATTTTATATAAAGGACGAACCTTATGATGTACAGATTTTAAAAGATTTCAGCAAAAAAGTTGCAAGCACTAACAACAATTTCGGCATCAGCATTAATAGCAAAACCATCACTCAAGTTCGATTTTCAGACGATATTATAGTTCGAATTCATTAGCACAACGCTTATTGACATCAATATAAGTAAATATAAGTTTCCCAACGGATAGGTCATAAGATGACAATGGACAAAACAAAGTCAAAATAGTTGCCGGTTATGGTTACCAAGGGCAAATACGTAAGCCCGACTTAGACCAAGACGTAAATCAATGAATCCAACTCGGCTCGACAGCATTGGAGAGATCGACATTATATCTTCTCGTCACGTATTCCTGAAAACTTAAAAGCAGAGTGTACGGCCAAGGCTGACATATTGATCTGAGATGTGGACCTACATTACTGGCCATATGAGGGAGCTTAAGGTCGCTGAGCAAGCTATGGAGAGGCTTATGCTCGGAGTTTCTTTATGTGATAAAATCCGTAGTGTAACCAGAGTAACATAGCCTAACGGGAGGAGAAAGCTAAAGACTAACACTATTTGGCTTGATGAACTGACAGTAGATGGAGAAGAAAGTTTCTAGAGCGAACGCCCACTAGATGGAGTGATGACCTGGTAAGACATTCAGCAAGTCGATAGAATCACCTGCCTCAGGTGATTCTATCGACCTGCCGTGCTTTGTCGCATTATTTGGGGGAGGCCTGTGTTCAGCAGAGAACTTATGAAAGTCTCTAATGATGTTAATGATAATGAACTAGAATTCTACAGTTTTATAAGTCTCGGACTATAAAACAAGGTTAAGTTATTTGAGAACAGTAATAATAAGGGACGTAATAATGTCTTAATAATAGTCAAAATATTTTATTAATTTATTATGAAAACGTTTGCTTAAAAATATTTCCATTTCAGCCCATTCAATGGATACGAGCACAGTATCTCCTTTTTAGCTTCAGTTACTACAGTGGTTGTACGATCTCTAATTGTCGCTCTCTTTGCTGCTGAAGTAAACACCGCTTCTAAAACGCCTGCAGCGTATTTGTATAACGTACCATCAACGATTTTTTGTTATGAAGAAAGTATTTTTCTCTTATTACATTTTTTTTCCCTATTTGCAAGATTTTTAACCAACTTGTGAACAATTTATGAACTTGTGAACTTTGATATTGAGACATATTTTAAAATTTTAGGTACAGAGATTTACTGACCAAATAAATGGAAGTATGGTATCTCTAAGTGGACTCAAGTTTTTTTACGTTACTCGAGAATTTGTTCTCTCTGTAAGTACAGTTATTTAAGTACTTTCTTATGTTTTATGCAACAAATGACCACACAGTCTATATGATGGTTAGTAATGCTAAAACGTGTTAATGCCAAAATCTATTTAATATCACACCAATAGCTCCCCCGACGACTAAGGTAGAATATCTAATTACCGATAAAAAGTTCTTCAGTTTTCGTCACAGCATAAGAAACAGTACATTTAATATAATTTAGTTAAGTATCAATGTTTATTGTTCCTACTATCCAGTAATTTAAGCATATTACCTTACAGGTGGTAAGCACTATTATAACTTATGAATTAGTTCTGCTGCAATTGAAATGAGATTTAATAAACTACTTTAAAAATAAACGTGTAATTTATTTCCTTTTTCTATTTTTCCCCATTTCTATATTTCCCTTTATTTAATGGACAAACATAAATATACAGGCTGTCAGAATCTGTACACAAATAAAATAAAATAATATGAAAACTCAGTATTTCTCAAGGAGGCCTTTATAGGTATCGTGCTTATGCACGATACCGTATGTTTTAAATATCTAACGTACAGAAAGTGTTAAATGATTTAATATCCTATATGGCAAATTTAGAAGTATAACAATTAGTATTGTTGATTATTTAAATACCTCCATAACATTACAGTTTGTACTTAAAGAATAGAGTAGATAAGGCAAGTAGCGTTGTGAATGTAGACTTATATCAGCAGTAGCGATTTCAACACTACAAGCGCGAAACAACTGAGCCACGTTCTGTCTATAAACTCGGAAGACCCACAAAATTTATTAAGAAATTTTATAGAAAATATTCATAATAGTTTATAATATTAAATACAATATTATAAGAAACTATTCCACTTCTGATGTTAGAAATTATTCCAAAAGTATTTAAATAAAAGAACACTACTCGGTAACAAACTCCGCTTACTATCAGGACCCCAATTACATGATAACACCACAGTATGCAAACCAACAGCATCACTACCCATCTCAATGTTACACAGGGCAGCCTCTCAGCAACACGACCTTCCTTGCCTACACTAGTAGAATACCCCAACGGGCATAGTAACGACTGATGCCTCTTAGTCGTCTGTGCGATACTTTGTACTGCTAAAACAAGTGGGAGATTACCATTCTACCTTCATTTATTCATATTTCCTTTTATTTTTTACCCTCATTCCCAACAATATATTAGTAATATTATATTATCCAACATACAGTCGCGAGGCTGTCGTAAGAGGCAACGTAGGGAAACCACGAGATGGTCAGCAGCGTCTTACTAATAACAACCACAAAATAAAAAATAGAGTGCCAACCCGCCTGCTAAGCATGACAACTGTGTCAAATATCCTCACAAAACACACCTATGACACATGAGTAAAGAAACCGTACATAGGCAAAGCTTCTAAGGAGCTGTCAAAATTGTTACCTATTTTGGTAGGGTTGTCACAATAGAAAGATCATGTTTAATGTCCATGTTACACCTATGCCGGTAGTTGTTGGGAGTACTAAGCTCGAAGTTGTTGACGAGTATGTTTACCTGGGACAAATAGTCCGACTAGGTAAGTCCAACTCCGACCGAGAGGCACATCTTCTCGTCAGGTATACCTCAAAACTTAAAGACGAGACTGTATAACCAGTGCGTGTTGCCAGTGATTACCTATGAAACTGAGACGTGGTCCTTCACTGCTAGCCGGATGAGGAAGCTCAAGGTCGCTCAGCGAGCTATGGAGAGGGCTATGCTCGGAGTTTTTCTGCGTGATAAACTTAGAAATGAGGATATCCGCAGTAGAACCAGTGACCGACATAGCCCAACGGATTAGTAAGCTGAAGTGGCAATGGGCCGGCCATATAGCTCGAAGAACCGACAACCGATGGGGAAAAAAAGTTCTCGAGTGGCAGCCTCGTACCGGCGGACGTAGTGTAGGGCGTCCCCCCACTAGATGGAGTGACGACCGGGTAGGATATGCAGCAAGTCGATGGATGCAGGTGGCTCAGGCCGTGCTTTGTGGCATTCCTTGGGGGACCGTACTTTGAGGCCTATGTTCAGCAATGGACTTGTGAAGGACTGTGATGATGATGATGATGATGTCACAATAGGTGAAGACAAATTAAACAAAACAATATCTATCATATTATTGCATTGTCACTGAAATTACGGTATACGAAATTTCAACTCAATCAGACATCGGGAAGTGGTTCAAATCTTACTTGCTATATGTGAACTTAACCCACATACCTACTACATACCAACGGTTACCAACCCACCCACATACCTACAAATGTTTAGTAAGAGCTTGTAATAACAATAAAAAGGTAAAAACACACCGTGTAGTACCCTCTTCTTATTTAAAATAGGATCATACAATAAAATAAAGGAACTTACTTAAAAAAGTAATAATCAAATATTTACTTACCTACTACTCCTTGGGATATTTAAAGTATGATATATTTTTATATTTTCTAGTACTATTCATACACATAGTACAATAAACAACCATTATTAATAATACCACCTTTTTACATTAAAATATTCAAATTTGCAACTAACAAAACAAACAACGTGCGTCGCACTGACCCTGAGATTGTTGTCCACTGGCTGTGCCAGCGAACCGGTTTTTTCCAGTCTCGTCGCGTACGCGACAAGCAGCCAGTGGCCACGCACGCATGCCCCGCGTGCTTGTAGTTGTGCAACCGATTCGCGCGGTTGAATGAAGCTTTGCCTCTGTGCGGTTTTTTACTCATGTGCCTATGACATGCAGGAAGTCTATGGATGCTGGTCGGTCAGGACCGTGCTTTGTAGCGTTCCTTAGGGCTGTAATGATTACGATTATGATCTCTGACAGTGGTTTAATCAGTCTATTAGGAGGTACAGCTACCCTCTCCGTTTATGTTCAACAATGGACTAGTGATGAGTTTTAATGATCATGATGATGATGTGCGTAAGATTGTGTGACATACGTCACATTTCGCTGATTGGCGCGTAAATAATTTGATCTTCGATTTTTGCAAAGTCTTTGCATTTATCGAGTGAGCTTATGATGACGTATTGCTGTCTAGTGGTACTCATGGCAAGATATGTTTGTTCGGAAAGGATAGTAGAATATAAGGAAGAGTCAGGATGTAGAATAGGGATAGAATATAAATGGTATAATGTAAATTTTTCGTTTTTTACTAATGGAATTCTAAGATATATATATATATATATATATAATTTTATTCATATAAATATAGGAAGTAATAGAGGCAGATTCAAAACTTTTGTGTAAATTAGGTAATGCTATTGGAGCAACTAAGTTTTTATTGAGCCTAGCGGGATTAGAAGACAGGAATTATTTGTATAGGCGCATAGTGGATAGAAGGGTGAATTACATTTGATTTAATGAAAAGTATGCTTGTAATGACATCATCGATATCTCGTTCCAAATAAACTATAGCTTCTAGAATTTGAATTGAAACGGTGGATATTTCTTCAAGAATAGTTAAATTAAATATAAGTTTGTTTATTGAGGTAAAGTATGAATTTATTTTTCTAATATCTTCGTTAATAACGTATTCATCATAAGAGATTTTATGTAATGTTTCATTAAAATTCGTGATCGTTGAAGAAATAATTTGTAATTGTTGTTTTTAGATATCATTTGCTGTTTCTCTAACTGTTCAATACATTCGTTATAATGTTTGGCATCTTTGGCGTCTGGAACACCAATGAACCATTTCAAAATTGAACCTAAGCCATGTAGTATTTCGAGTTTGGATCGCTTGTTGTAAGTGTAAGAATTAAGTTCGTCGAGTCTAGAATCTATTCTGTCTATGTTTATTTTTATAAATGAAGTAGTAGTTATAACGTTACGTAAATTTGAATGTGTGGTAATGAAAGATTGATAGTTATTTATAAGTCGTTTGATAGAGTTGCGAGCTAGGAACAAAGGTTCAAGATTACGATATACGATAAATTTCCAGGAATTTTCAGATATTAATATTTCACCATTGTTTTCGAAATAGAGTCCACAATTAGAAGGAATAGGATTTATGTGGGTATCCCCATCAACAAAAGTTGTGGAGTACCTGAAAATTAAAATAAACCTACTTGTTAATTGTTTTGACTTCTTTTAAATTTAGTTATATAATAATTCTTAGAAAATAGATAAACTTTGTATAAAATGATTAAAAAAAAACAAATAGTAAAATTAATGTATGAGTTTTTTATAAGATATAAAAGATTTTCAATTAAACTAAGGGTTTTATTAGAGTGTGCCATTATTCGAGCCACCTGAATAATAGAGCTGCAGCATGGCTTTTCTACTTATTAAGTTTATTAATATGATATTGTAAAATGTATATAGCAAAATAACAATAGTTAATGTGAGCGAGCGATAGAAAGTCGTAAGCGAGAATCATACGAGCTACTCTCATATTTTTTTACAAGAGACTATGTACGTTTATGTAAGAGCTCGTGTCATTTTATATTATTATATTCGAGAAATTTAACTGAATTAGTGTCTAACATGGTCAGTTTTCTATCACAAAAATTATTGAATTTCTGCAAGGTAAGCATTAAAAAGACTTTACTTACT
Source organism: Parnassius orleans (assembly GCA_029286625.1). Lineage (NCBI taxonomy): Eukaryota > Metazoa > Arthropoda > Insecta > Lepidoptera > Papilionidae > Parnassius > Parnassius orleans. The sequence goes on from JAGSMP010002969.1 coordinate 50,945, forward strand.
GAATAGCCGACATGATTGTTTGTAATTGACCAATAACGTTCATCCGGTCACACATTTTTAAAAGTTTTAACTTACAGGCTGAACTTTTATCACGATATAATTTTGATACCTACTAAGCTTATTATCTACATAAGTTTTTCCTAAAAGGATATTTTGACGTTTGTCATTGTATTAATTTTAAATC
>JAGSMP010002970.1:0-16143 GCA_029286625.1 Parnassius orleans
AGCATGGCTTTTCTACTTATTAAGTTTATTAATATGATATTGTAAAATGTATATAGCAAAATAACAATAGTTAATGTGAGCGAGCGATAGAAAGTCGTAAGCGAGAATCATACGAGCTACTCTCATATTTTTTTACAAGAGACTATGTACGTTTATGTAAGAGCTCGTGTCATTTTATATTATTATATTCGAGAAATTTAACTGAATTAGTGTCTAACATGGTCAGTTTTCTATCACAAAAATTATTGAATTTCTGCAAGGTAAGCATTAAAAAGACTTTACTTACTGAATAGCCGACATGATTGTTTGTAATTGACCAATAACGTTCATCCGGTCACACATTTTTAAAAGTTTTAACTTACAGGCTGAACTTTTATCACGATATAATTTTGATACCTACTAAGCTTATTATCTACATAAGTTTTTTCCTAAAAGGATATTTTGACGTTTGTCATTGTATTAATTTTAAATCATTGCATTTTAATTTTAATTATGATGACGTTGCTAGTACCGTTATTTTTATAAGGAGGTTACAATTGAGCCTGAACTACACGTTGGCAAATTCATTGGAAAGGGAATTATCACTTTTTTCACATCATGCGTTGGTAATTTGTCCAGTTTTCATGTGCAGGTCAGTGTGCATTATCAAAGGAAAAAAGATGTAACTCGTCCAGGTGCGACGAATGTTTTTGTAATGGACATAAAAATAATAACAGCAGCTTAACTGCTTTAACTATTTTTGAAGTGAAAACTTATGAATCGTTGAGATTTGAAACTCGATGAAACGAAAAGCTACACTAAAAGAGACAAACATATACATCTACATAGACTTAGAATATACTGGCGTATAGACCACCTGACAGCCCGAAAACGCGTGACCAATTTTGATTTGTCATTGTGTGCGTTAGCTAGTGATGTATATTTTACTTAAAGGACTATCGAAAATGATTGTTAAGGAAGCGGTAAAAGATTATAAATAATTGTTTAGTGCATGAAGTTGAATAACTTCAAAATTAACTGAATTTTACCATGATAGTTCTAAAATAATTAAAAATATTCATATAATATGTTCCTGGAATAAGCTGAACCTACCTGCCTTTTGTTGGATTTTAATTCAAATGTATAAAATCCCAGGTGACTTTACCGAAAAACTTAAAAAACTCCCAATAATCAGATCAGAATGTTGTATTTTCGAGCTATGATCTTTGGAGAAAATATTTACTGCCGTGGGCAGTTTCCCAGGATTTATTTTTAAAATATTGTTAATATAAATAGGTAGATAGATAACTAAGTATACAGGGTATTTTGAAACGCTCCCGAAAACGAAGACAGATGATAGTACTAAGGATACCTATGATGATGGGTCACAAAGAAATTCGATCGAGGAAAAAAATCATCTTTTCACAACGTTTTATTAACTTTATTCACGCTCCATCATGTTATTAAAGTTATTTGAAACGATATTTCACAAAAATATCATGAAAATACTGAAATATGAAACCAGCAGTGAAACTTTAAAAGAAAATCAGCTGACAATAGGGTCAATATCCTCGCGGGCTCGAACTCTTACCTAGATCGGTACGAAACAATGCATTAGGTATACTACCTCACTCTACCCTTCCTTTCACACACACGCTGCTTCGTGTCGCCTCGCGCTGTGGAATTTCATATGCTTCAAGGACGTTATAATAATTTTAGTTTTTGAGACAGTGCCATATTGACAATCACGAGCGACAGTTCAATTGTTTTGTTTATTAAATTATTGTCGTTATAACTTATTATTTATTAATTAATGATGTTGTTCTTGTTGTTACGTTTTGTGTTTTTGTTTTGTTTTAATAATGCCTAACGCGTAGGTACATTTATAGTGCTAGTGAATACGGCAACATGTTAATGTGCCTTGAAGAATCTCATAAGGCCACGGAGGATCGGTAAGCTGTTTCATACCTAATTTTTTTAAATAACTTAGTACTGAACTGATCTGAATAGGTACATAACTGAATACATCAGAATAATAAACATAATTACACAATGGATAACAAAGCATGACTCTAACCTTGTAAACATTTTATTTAAGTATTTTTTCATTAGCGGAATCGAACCAGTTATTTGGTTTATTTAAGCTAATTTTTTTAAATAACTTGTTAACATTTTATTTAAGTATTTTTTCATTAGCGGGAATCGAACCAGTTATTTGGTTTATTTAACCTGTGAATTTGAATTAAAGTGGCTACGTGGAGACAAGCACAGTGGCAAAATAGTAGGTTAAGTAGATAAGTTAGGTATTTAGACAAGTGTTGTAAATTATTAGGTATTGTGGTACCATCGCTAGTTGCGGGCCGTGCGAATTCGGCGTTCGCGCGTACATTGACCCGTAGTCAGCGGATTGTAATTCAGTAATTCCACTGCTGGTTTTATATTTCAGTATTTTCATGATATTTTTTGTGAAATATCGTTTCAAATAACTTTAATAACATGATGAAGCGTGAATAAAGTTAATAAAACGTTGTGAAAAGATGATTTTTTTTCCTCGGGATCGAATTTCTTTGTGACCCATCATCATAGGTATCCTTAGTACTATCATCTGTCTTCGTTTTCAGGAGCGTTTCAAAATACCCTGTATATCTATTTATATTTTATATATTTTATAAAATGTTTTGATGGAAACAAAAACGGGGACACGGAGTACATAATGGCTGCCTTATTTTTCATATAAGTATTACTTGTGATAATTACAAACATTTAATAATTAATAATTAAATACATTATAGAAGTTTATTTTAACATTCGACTTAAGTATGAATGTAAACTTAATAATTTAAGGAAGGAAACTTGTAGGAATCAGTTAAATAAGATTGCTCTGTTTAAAGGCCAATAAGTTTATGAGGCTTCATCATGCTTCATGTAAACTTATTATCATTTTAGCTGCATGAATTTTAAAAACATAATGATCTTAACACAGTAAAGTGCACTAAGTGTCTGAGGATACAGATGCACTCTCTATTCTCTCAATCTCGGTATGTTAAGAAAATGGTCACTCATTCATGGACTGACCGCGGCAAGTGCAACTTAATTTCGCAGATCTATTGATCTGCGCAGCTATTACTTAACCACAAGTTCCTCTTCTCTACGACTAACGCTGTAGGGGATGAACCATGCTATTTAAGCCCTCGCGACAATGTCGTCGGCTATCAAGCTTGAATCGGGCATTGACCGTTGTGAGTATCAAATACTATGGAATTTATACTATCACGTCTCATGCGCGGTCGTCTAGTAGCGCTTGAGGAGCATTACTAAATATCTATACCTAACTACGCTAAAAGTTTTATCGTTATGATTTGGGAATATAATCCGAAGTTCCGAAGCTCCGCTCAACCCCTTGGGGAAAATAGCATGATGCTATGAATATTGTACTAGTGTGACCGTGAGGCTGTGCGGTTGGTTAAGCAAGGTTATACATTTATTTTGGTTGATAAATAGATACTTAGTTGGGTTCATAATGGCTTAAAGAGGATAATCTCAAGATTTTTTTTGTCTTTAATGTACTACAGTTTTATAATGTATGAAAATCTGTCTCTATATTTATCTAAAGTTTTGAAAGTTATATTTTTGAAGTCTTATTATAACAATATTTTACTTACTGGTACAAATAATGTAGAAATGACTCCTTTTAATAAAATTGTTTTTATTCTACTTTTTCTTTTATACTTCTCAAGAAAATGTTTGCTGAAAATTGTTGAGTTCTTCTTTGCATTCCAACCAACCTGTCCAATGAACCTTAACCACTTTTACTAATTATAGAATCCGTAGGGAATCTGTTTGAAAAACGGCAAAATAAAATTACATTTTAGAACGCAAACCGAGGATTTATTTTCTTGTTGTGCAGGCAAGTCTATCGATTTATTATAAACATTCAAGATAAATATCGCCATTAATTTTGATATAGTTGAGTCAATCCCTATCGTACATGTAAAATATTTTGTATAAAAATGTATTTACCAAATTCATGCAAATTATCAACAACATAACTTTTACTTTGCAAAATATCAAAATTAATAAAATAATTGAATATATTCTATATTTTAAACAGTATGTAACATAAATTTTAACTAAAAATAAACGCGTCATAACATTGACGACGTATTGAAATTTACCTGTGATATGTGAAATTATCAGGATTATTTCTATTATTAACAGCACAGTCACTCACGGAACAATTAACCATTTTGGAAAAAGTTACTAAAATAACCACTATCATACTTTAAAAATTACAAAATATCTCGGAGCTATTTCTTGCGTGCCGAATTGTGCCGACCTGTCATTCAAAATCGGTTACAGAGTCATGAGATTTGGTATCCTTTTCTATCTTGCATTTTGCCATAAGGAATTTTCTTCTCCTTGCACTATGTTGGTCTATACGCTAGTATATTCTAAGTCTATGTACATCTATCAGAACTAGCCTGCGAGAGAATGAGATAGAATACAGTGTAGTAAGCAACAATAGCCTAATGGCAGGGCGCGGTCATGATCTCGAAAGGTCGTGAGTTCGATCCGCCATTCAACTACTACTGTGAACCACTCTAACACAAGCAATTTCAGCTTACTAGTCGTGGTTAAAGGAAATATTAGTAATGTTAATAGCATTGCTAGTATTTAAAAAATACCGTGTTATTCTAAATCTTTGTCTCCTTTTGTGTGATACTTTAAAGATAATTAATAGAAATTTAACTGTTAAAATAAACAATATTAATAAATAACGAATTACCTAAATAAATAAAATTAACCATATTGAATAAAATTATCATATCCAATCCATTCATAACAATCCAAGATTTCATAACTTTAGGTCATCTAGTGTCTATTTTACATACCACCTATAGAGTCTATCTTATATATATATATATATATATATATATATATATATATATATATATATATATATATATATATATATATATATATATATGTATGTATGTATGTATGTATAATTCTTCTGTTCGTGTGTATGTGACTGACAATCTAAACGGCTGGACCGATTTTGATGAAGTTTTGTGTGTGGTTAAGTTTTGTTTGATAATGGTTTAGATTCAAAGTTAGACCCGGTAGGTGGCGCTGTGGTCGAGATCCAGAAATCTCCCGTACGAAGCGAGTTTGTTATAATATTAAACTTTTATATTAAATTTTATGCCGCTCTTGTGGTTGAAAATTATCATATTAAATTATAAATCAATATTAAAATAATATTCATACTTTAGTTACCATAAGCCACTCGTGTCATTGTTGAAATTGAAAACTTGGAGTCTAGAGTATGTGGATAGAGAATATGTAATGTAAAAGGTATGTGTAAAATAAAATGTAAAATAATTTTTAAACTTGGTAACAATATTATAAGGATTAAACCTTCAATAATTCTACTCCTGATACTTTGCATTCGTCTCATTTTTCTTCAAGTGCCAGTTTCGCCTTCACGTTGTGCAACATGCTACAAGACACTGATACTGAGGACTGATACATGGTTGTTTGATTTGTAATTATTCATTATTAATAATTAAAGTAAAAATTATATTTATGAACCTGAGACTTCATTTATGATAGGTATCTATTATTAAAATGAAATTATTTTACGGTAGAGCCATGCAGCTATATTACTGGTATAGTTGTAGCACGAATGGTCGGCTCGACCGGGAGGACCACGCTCTCACAGAATACCAGCGTAAAATAGCAGCTTAACGCTGCTGTGTTTCGTATGGTGAGTGTAGAGAATCGGAGACCCTTTTTACTGGAAAAGAGGCATTCCATCTTAGTCCTCACGGGTGACAACGCATCTGCATCTTGATTCTTTATTGAAGATAGATGTAGATGTCTATGGGTCACAGCAACCACTTACCATCAGGTGGACTGTGTGCTCGTTTGTCACCCGATCCTATAAAAAAAAAAAAATTAAAACCAAACTGAAACAAAGGAACATTTCGCCGTAAGGAACATTATTAGATGCTTAGGCTCCTTTTCTGCATAGAAGTCCGTTTGGGTTTGTACCACCTATACCTATTTCAGCCGCCAACATATGCAGCTACTATTGTATTAAGATATGAAGTATATGAGAGCCAGAAAATTACTGGCTGTGGACCATTTTATCTTAGTCCTCAAAGGCGAATACAAATTTAAAAGGCCGGTAACGCACCTGCAATTCCGATAGTGGTGCAGTTGTTCATGGGGCGCATGCTCATTTGTGCTCTTATGTCAAAAAAATACGTGCCTCTGTGTGTGGCGTGTATTTAAGTAGGTCTTTGAGTTAGTGAGCTGAAGGAACCATTTATGGTGCGAACGCGGTATAAATTCGGGCGGATGTCAAAGTGGTGGAAAATCAAAAACTATATGAATTACAACTCACTCAATATGATTGTTACAGTGGAGTAAAATAATACATGTATTAAAACGGAAAATATTAAAGTATTTTTAAATTACAACTCCTTACCGTGATTATAATTTAAACATATGACGGCGCGCATGAAGGATAGTGTGGCTTCACCTGGAAAAGTTACCTTTATTAATAACTACAGAAGGCCATTGACATTGTAAAAATACTATTTATTAACAAAAATACATTAACATTATGAAACGTGTGTCCTCTCCACGAGATATTTTGGTTTCAGGTAGACTCATAATGCATACTAATTTAAAAAGGGGGGATATTTACCACAGTTGCTACTACGCTTGGCAAGAAAAACGTCCAGTTTTTATTTTATATTACCTAGTTGTTATATGCAAGATGCTGCTGCCCACCTCCTGATTCAATTTCTCCCTTTCAACTATTACGACACTCACGGGTTGATATGTGTTATGGTAGTGGATTCTCTTAAGTCACCACCACACTTTGGTTAGGATTTCATTATCTATATATGAAATGATGATGTTAGGTGTGGCGGCGACGACAGCAGGGGGGTGATGTGGCGGCGCTGTCATCGCGCCATAAGCGAAAACACATGGAAGCCTAAATCGCGCTATCAAAGTTCCCAAGCAAAAAGCAGTATTATATAGAATAGCTCCGAACCACCACTCGGAGCGTTGGCTGCTCCCCGGGCAGAACACCTTGCCCGGCGAGAGATCTCCCCTTTTCCTTTCACGGCCACATTAGGAGTCATCACTCAGATATGTACTCCTAGTACATGAAGTACCACCCTCTTACCAATTTATGCCGCTAAGTAGCAGAGCACATCAACTTATGTTTTCGGCTTTAAATGGTGTAAAATACCTAGTATAATTACAAACTGTAAGGCATCTCTTTCTGGCTAATTGCAAGCTCATAGGCTACAAAAGCCATTCATTATTAGAAGAACAGATATATTGTTTGGCACTCTATAGTTAAAAAAAAGTTAGCCTTACAGACAAACTCCAAACATAGCTCTCTCCCTAGCTCGCTAAGCGACTTTAAGCGTCCTCATACGCCAGCAGTGAGGGCCACATTAATATGTAATCATTGGCAACACGCACTGGGAGTACACTTTTGTTTTTAGACTGAGCAATTCGTGAATAGTAGATGTGTCGTAATCTCCCGAACGCTGCTAAGCCGATTTGGATCCGTCGATGGACCTATAGGTCAAAGTTGGGACTTGCCTAGTTGGACAGTATATCCTAGGCAAACAAAATCTTCGGGCGTCGTGTTCACAACCATTAGTGTTATTATCAATTTTCATCTTAAGACCTATCCATAAGATACTATTGATATCATTGAGCATAGAACTGAAGTCTTCAAGCGATTCTGTCATAATGATTATATTATCGTCGGCAAATCAAAGATCAGTGATGTATTCACCATTGATGGTAAAACAGTATCCTTTCCGTAAAGAGTTTTGGTGATATAACGGAGGATATAACAACTGGCACAACTGCAGCACTGCCCAAATTTCGACTAAATCAAAGGCTTTCGTATAGTCCACTTACACAAGACGAATTAGCAGATTGTACTTATCGGTCTTCTGTACAATTTGCCGGAGATTCCTTGGGGGAGACCTATATTCAGCAGTGGACTTGGGAAGAGCTGTTATATGATAATGATGAAATTAGCTGCGGAGTGTACCTACAATAAATTATTTAAAGAACGATTTCTGATTAATTATCAAGAGGTAGATTAAGTTTTTACTTTCGTCTTATATATTTATGGATCATACAAAGTCTTCGTACCGGCCGATGATAATTAATGAGTTGATATCGCACTTTTTTGTCTTGATTATTGAGAATCATTCCTGGCCAACTAGTAGGTCTATAATCAAAAGTGCTATCATGCACAATTAGAGGACGTCGTAGCGTAACAGGATCCATGCCACATGGTAGACAAGGTGGACCCTAAACAGAAAAACAAAATTATATATTTTTTTTAAATAAAATCATGCGAGTTTATTGCAGTGACATGGCTAGGGTGTAGGAAGCTGCTCGCACGGGGTGCCATCCTTTTGGTGGTTGAAATCCGACCATAAAAATTAAAACTTATGAAAATTATAGTAGGTAGAGTATCGCCACAATACTGTGATACAAAATGTTCGTACACACTTCACTAAACACTGTCTCTCTGTTTTGCGGGAAACACATTTAATAAATACACAATATTGCTCTAAGTTATTAAAATATTAATAAAATATACCATAGATATATATTAAAATATATATATCGAACACGAGACAAATAACTATTTAAAAGAAGTAATTTCCGAGTTTGCAGCAATTAAGACTAGAAAGAATGGATTTTAAGTGTTTGTACATAATAATTTTTGTTTTTTCCTAGAGGGGGCAAACTAGCATGCGGTTTACCTGATGGTAAGTGACTACCGCCGCCCATGAACAACTGCAACACCAGAGGAATTGTAGACGCGTTGCCGGTCTTTTAAAAAGGAGTAAGTAGTACTTGATGCAAAGCTTCAATGGCGACCCATAATATATCTAAACCAGCTAGCAAACTTAGTTCTGTAACGTATGCTTACTTAGAAGTTTTACATGTGTTAAAACAGGTTTATTCTATTTTTGTTATTTCCATAGCATAATATCACATGGAATCTTGCTATGGGGTAATGCGACTGACATTGAAACTATTTTTTTTTTCAGAAGAGAGCCGTAGGACCAATTATAACTTAGGTCATAAGGGATCTTTTTATGATTAATTTAAAAAAATACTTTGGCCTTTTACGAAAATTTTATATATGCACACAAAAAATAGTGATCTAAGTACATTCTGTAAATACAAACTACAAGCACAAGATAGTTACCAGTTACTCGACTCCAAAGAATCAGTGATTCTTTAATGTGGCAATGTATACCCACTTACAACAAAGTCCCAGAAAATATGCAGGGCCTATCTATCAAAAAGTTTAAAATTTTAATGAAGCAATTTTTTTTTATAAGGGTATATCATACTACTAAAGAGTACGTGATTGATTAAAACCCCTGATAATGAGGTAATCGCTACCATGGTGTTTCTAAATGTTTTCATGTTTAATTGTGTAAATTTTTGTTAAAAAATGTTCCATTGGGTTTCTTTATAGATTATAGATGACTTTCAATAGGTATTCTTATAATCAATCTTCTAATATACAAAAAATAATGTTTGTTTGTTGTATTTTATGCTGCCATACCGTTCATCAGATTACGGTAAAACTTTATTAACTTATTGCTTGCACTAAGGTTATAGGCATAGTACAATTAACTTACAGTGGCGCGCGTGTCGTAGATACCGACAAATCTATTTAAAAGTTCTATATCATTCAATTTCAACGAATGTGTTATCACTTATCATTCCTAATTAAACAATATAACTCTTCCAAATTTAAAACATCTCCACTATTATTTCTTCTGCGGCAGTGACGCGCCGGGTACCAGTTAGTATTGAACAATAATTATTCTATTATATTATATTCTAGACCGAATTTCGGTCAAAGGCTGCTTCGACTCAGGAATCTAGTCACTGGTTACACGCTTTAGAGATTACGATAGTATGCCGGGATTATTGATAGTAATATCAATAATATCGGCACATTACTTGGTGGGAAAAGCTTGCGCAAAGCCGTAAGAATCCGACTAGGGGCGGCGATCTGTCAACCTCAGTGCCTAAGAAATGCCGGACTTTTACGTAAGAAAAGTTCTGTTAGCTGTGATCTAATATGGGATGCTACGTGCGTAGACACTATGGCAGCCTATCTCATGGGTACTTCGTTTAGGACCGGGTCGGCATCAGAGGCGGCTGAACTGAGTTAGTGGCGCAAGTATGAGAGATGACTACATACTTGTGCCATTGCTATAGAGACTATCGATCCATGGGGTCCACGTGCGATGAAGTTCCTAAAGGAACTGTATTCGCGACTTGTCACCGCTGGTGATAAGAGGGCAGGATCTTTTCTACTTATAACGATTCAGCGAGGAATCACCCAGCGTTCTGGCACTATATAGCGATAGTAGCATTGTGTGATATTTTTTTTTAATTGTGGTAAATAATGTTGCATAACATGCTCAATAATTGTTACAGGATAACGTTATATAATTACCTTAACTGGACAGCAAGGTGTACATTCCGGAGGTTCTTTGTAACTTGGTAAATGAATTATTGGACTACACATCGCAAATAAATAATTACTTAATATAATTTAGGAATTTATTTTATATTGTTTTTATGTGTTTTTATTATTTTCTATGTATTCTTCCTTAGTCTATCATTGGAAATATTGTGTCAATTATTTCTTCTTTTCTAAATATATGGTTGTATATGGTTGTGAATAAAGAGTATATAATCACTATGTTTTAGTTGCGACGCAACGGGCTTATACAAAGTAGGGACGTTTCAGAGTGCATGAGAATGCCACGGCAGCCGATTACATTCGCCCTTTAGAGAAGTTGCTCTGAAATCGTCTCCACGCGAATCAATCATCAAAGTATGTGTGCTACGCTTAAAATATTCCTCTCTAAGGTTGCTGGAATGACTTGGATGTCATATACTGCCCTCCCTCTACTGGTTGTTTCGCTCTCTTTTATAATGCTCTGAGTACCCACACTGCTTGATCATGAGAGACTTAAAAACCGATATTTTAAAAAGTTCCTCTTGAACAAGTAAACTCTTAACAACCTTCGAGTCGTTCAATATTTCCGTTCTTCTTCTAATGAAAACTCATCACAACGTTGGGGCCGATGACTTTGTAATGTAATCTTGTAGCCCACACGTCATAATTATACGAGTATATACTCGTAATAGTTAAGTTTAGAATAATAGTAGTCTAATTAATGTCATAGAAGGAATAACATGTCTCTCCCGATTTTACACTTTGTACATTACGTGGCGATCCTATCAGACGGTTTACGGTGGTAGAGCCACGCAGCAGCTTTTGCTGTTGCACGTATGGGCCGGCTCGAGCCGGGTTAGTACCACGACCTCACAGAGTACCGGCGTGAAGTGGAAGCTCTGCTTTTGCGTTTCGTCTGGTGAGTGCAGGTGACCGGAGGCCCAATTCTCCTCCCCCCTCCATCAACATGGTAGCGGAATTAAATCTTAGACTACCCCAGGAGGGTAACAGCACCCCTGGAGAATCCCTCGCTGAGCATCCATGACCATGCTACTCCACTCCTGAGCGTGGGTGCTCAGGCTGCCCATATTCTGGGGGCAAATTCCGCTCAAAACAATAACTGCTCGGGGCAAACTGAGCAACAAGACCAAGGCGACCCCTGCCACGCTATCTGTGAATATCTGCAACATCAGGGGACTTCACTCGAACCTAAACGCCGTCCACTACCATCTCGAGATGGCGAAACCGGCCTTGCTCTTCCTGACCGAGACGCAGGTGTCCTCTCCGGCTGATACTTCGTATCTCTCCTACAGGGTACAAATTGGAACACTCCTTTGTGCCTCAGGCTGGAGTTGCGTATACGTCAGAGAGACATCTGTTCTCGACGCCTCGGCAGTCTTGAAGGTTCGGACCTGTCCATTCTTTGGCTACGCGTAGATAGCGACGACCATCCGCGCGTCTATGGGTGTAATGCCGAAACAGACCGACTCATCGACCACGTCCAAATGGCTACAGATTCCTTGCTACAACAGGTCCCATCCGCAGAGATCGTGATCCTGGCGATTTTAACGCCCACCACGCCGAATGGCTCGGTTCTCGTTTAACCGATCATGCGGGGAGATCTGTTTATGACTTTGCCTTGGCATATGGTCTGACACAGCTGGTTACTTCGCCTACGCGGATTCCAGATGTGAAGGATCATACACCTTCCCTGTTGGACCTTCTGCTTGGTTTGGTCGCTCCTGTAAGACTGCATTACGCAGTAAGCAGGAGTGCTATCAGGCCTGGGCTGAGGCTTCGGCAGCTCTGGATGTAAACACCAGCATACTTAAAAAAAAGTATAACTTCGCCTCCAGGTCCTTCAAAAGTGTTATTGCCAAGGCAAAGTCAGAGCACATAGGCAGAATTGGCGAGAAACTAGTTCGCCTTCCTTCGGGAACCCGTGCATTCTGGTCTCTCGCCAAGGCTGTCCAAGGGAATTTCTGTAAGCCATCACTACCATCTCTGCACAGGGAGGACGACTCACTGGCCCACGCCGCAAAAGAGAAAGCCGACCTTTTAGCCTCACTTTTTGCGTCCAACTCGACTCTTGATGACGGGGGGAACACACCGCCGACCATCCCGCGGTGTGAGTGCTCCATGCCGGATGTGCGGTTCTCACAGCGCTCGGTTCGCAAAGCACTTCTCTCCTGGACATCCACAAGTCGAGGGCCTGACGGAATCCCCAATTGTGCTGAGGACGTGTGCTCCGGAGTTGGCACCGGTTCTAACGCGTCTTTTCCGGCACTCCTACTCCCTAGGCGTAGTCCCGAAATCATGGAAGACAGCTTTTGTCCAACCGATCCCTAAAAAAGGCGACCGCTCAGACCCGTCCAACTACAGGCCTATCGCCATCACCCCCTTGTTCTCCAAAATAATGGAGTCCGTTATAAACTGCCAGCTCATGCGGTACCTTGAGGATCACCAGCTGATTAGTGACCGCCAATACGGTTTTCGTCGGGGTCGATCAGCTGGTGATCTTCTGGTCTACCTGACTCATAGATGGGCGGAGGCAGTAGAGTCCAAGGGGGAGGCATTGGCCGTTAGTTTGGACATTGCGAAGGCTTTTGATCGGGTTTGGCACAAAGCGCTTCTTTCGAAGCTCCCTTCCTATGGGCTTCCCGAGAATTTGTGCAATTGGATTACCAGCTTTCTTGCAGATCGGAGGAAGTCTTGGTCTTGGAGAAGGTCGTTGTAGACGATGCATGCTCCGACTATAAGCCTATTAACGCTGGTGTTCCACAAGGCTGCGTGCTATCACCAACGCTGTTTCTTCTGCATATCAATGATATGTTGCAAACCGGTAGCATTCATTGCTATGCGGATGATAGCACTGGTGATGCTCTATACGCCGGCCGTGCGAATATTTCTCGGAAAACGTCGCCGAGTACCGGAACAAACTTGTGTCTGAAGTCGAGTCTTTGCTGAACAAAGTCTCGGATTGGGGGCGACTAAATCTAGTCCAGTTTAATCCTCAGAAGACACAAGTTTGCGCGTTTTCCGCTAAAAAGAACCCCTTTGTCGTATCTCCTCAGTTTCAAGGCACTTCCTTGTTGCCTCAGCCAGTATCGGAATCCTCGGCGTCGACATATCGAGTGACGTGCAGTTTCGCGGTCACTTGGAAGAAGGCCAAATTGGGCTCTAAAAGCTTGGCGTGCTCAGCAGAGCGGACAGTATTTCATGCCGGCACAACGTCTGCAACTTTACAAGGCGCAGGTTCGGCCTCACATGAAATACTGTTCCCATCTCTGGGCTGGGGCTCCCCAGTGCCAGCTCCTTCCACTTGACCGCATCCAGCGCAGAGCGGCTCGAATCGTCGACGACCGAGTCCTTTCCGATCGGCTCGATTCATTGGCGCTGCGAAGAGATGTTGCATCTCTGCATTTTCTTTCGCATTTATCACGGGGAGTGCTCTGAGGAATTGTTTGGATTAATCCCAGCTGCCAAATTTCACGAACGCACATCGCGGCAGAACTCCCGATACCATACACACCATCTGAATGATGGGCGGTCCACCACTGTGCGATTTAGAAGATGTTTTCTTCCTCGCACAACTTCCTTATGGAATAGTTTACCACCAGCGATTTTTCCGGACCGATACGACTTAGGGACCTTCAAGAAAAGAGCCTACTCCTTTTTAAAAGGCCGGCAACGCATTTGCAATTCCTCTGGTTCCCCTGGTGTTGCAGTTGTTCATGGGCGGCGTTAGTCACTTACCATCAGGTGAGCCGCATGCTCGTTTGCCCCCTCTCCTATAAAAAAAAAACGTGCACCGCCGCAGCCTGCATAAAAGGAGAGAAGTAAAATTATACGAAAACGTAAATTATGAAGAATTTATTGAGAGAATTGACATGAAAAGAATAGACAGCTTGTGTCACTGCATTCTCCATCTGTCCTAGTTTTAAATTTCCAATAGGCATTTGGTCTATAAATATAACAGTCGAATAATAAATTAATTAATGGCGAATCTGGCATGGTCTAGCCTCGCAGTTTAAACTATCAATTAAGCTTTAAGAATAAACTTAATAAATAAGATCAGTATATTACAATGGTTTTTGAAAAATATTTTACTGATATTCCGATCTTGACTACAAAGTCACTGAATTCGTTCCTTACTGTTGCCGTGTCATTGCTCAAATAAACATGAACTCAAACTCGGGATGCAGGTTATTCAGGGCCGTGCTTTGTGGCATTCCTTGGGGGAGGCCTATGTTCAGCTGTGAACTTGTGAAGGGCTGATGATTATGATGTCGCCATGTCATTGCTCAAACAAAATGGAGATAAATGCGTGAACATTTTTTTTTACTTTTCACAAAGAATTTTTATAAAAACTATAGATTATATTAAGTAAATCGCAGATCTATGGGTGATTTCCATTAGGGTTATTGCATATTGCAGATACAATCGCTCCTCAATTAGCTATTATTTTTAATACTAGTATCGAATTTGGTGTGTTTCCTGATATAATGAAACATAGTAAATTCATAACTACTTATATCTGATATTTATATACTGCAAAGGCTCAGTAAAATTTTGAAACATATTTTTGATCAAATGTTAAGGTTTTCTGATAGTAGTAAATTACTCCATAATTTTTAGTGGACTATTAAATTAATTAGTAATAGGAGAATTAGTAAATTAACTACTATCAAAAACTGTAATGGATGAATGGATGAATGTGTAAGATTTCAAGAATATAATAATAGATTTTACTAATTTCCTAGTAAATTAAATTGATCAGAATATTATACCGATTAGATTATAGTATGACGCGTTCGAATAAACAATCGAAGTTGTATTACTTAAAAGTTGTCGGTAATATTCTTAATGATTGTATTACCTAAGTATAATTTAAGTTTTAACTAACGTTACCGTTACAGCCTATTAAGAGTTCACCGCTGAACATAGACCCAATAGTTTGCCTCATAAGGGGGATATTTGCCATAGTTGCTGTTCGCGACGGCCAAATAGCGTTAAGAAACGAAGTGATTAAAGACAATATTAAAAGTGAAATTACTGACAAAACTAAATGAAAAGTGTATTAATATAGTTTAACAGCATATTTATAACCCTAATATATTAGTATAGAATGTCGTTTTGATAAAAGTTAAGATAAACAACTTTTATTGTATAAAGAAAAATCGACCAATCAGAGCGCGACTAAAAGCATGCAGTCGAACTGAGACGATGTTCTTCTGTTTTGAAGTCAGCTAACTTTCCTCCTTCATTTTTTCTACGTATCTATACTATCGACGCATTCTAATCTGAATTCTGGTCACAACAAAAGCATACAACAAAAGTAAAAATCTGATTAATTAATTCATTTTGTTTACTCTTATCTATATGTATTTAAAATTTTAGAATTTTTCATAGACCGCCGTGTAGTGGTGGTACAAGAAATTACCACTACATTATTCCGTGGGTGAAGAGGCAGCAGAGGAAATGAAACTGGAGTTTGGCAGCTGCATCTTTCCTGTAACTGATAATAATATAAAACTGCAGTTGTCAACCCGCCTTCCAAGCGGGGCAACCAGCAAGTATCACCTTATGAGGCAATCTAAGGGAGC
>JAGSMP010002971.1:0-16077 GCA_029286625.1 Parnassius orleans
CGAACTGAGACGATGTTCTTCTGTTTTGAAGTCAGCTAACTTTCCTCCTTCATTTTTTCTACGTATCCAAACCATCGACGCATTCTAATCTGGATTCTCGTCACAACAAAAAAAGCATACAACAATAGTAAAAATCTGATTAATTAATTCATTTTGTTTTCTATAGATGTATTTAAAATTTTAGAATTTTTCATAGAACGCCGTGTAGTGGTGCATAAGAAATTACACTACCACACATTATTCCGTGGGTGAAGAGGCAGCAGAGGGAAATGAAACTGGAGTTTGGCAGCTGCATCTTCCTGACGATAACTGATAATAATATAAAACTGCAGTTGTCAACCCGCCTTCCAAGCGGGGCAACCAGCAAGTATCACCTTATGAGGCAATCTAAGGGAGCCTATGTTTATCAGTGTAATCAAAATCAAAATCATCTGCTTGCGCCACCGCTCGAGCGGTCGTGCCGCTGTCCGCGCTCTGGTCCCGTACGTTGAGTGCCCTCGCTCTCGCGCCCGCTATCCTGCTCACGCTGTACAGCGCAGTCCCTCGGTGAGGTTGCTTGCCTTCACTAACTGTTCTTGCCCCTGCCCCTGGCAGGGAGGTTTGACCGCTTATTGTTATTGTTTTGTTTTGTTATTTTTCTGTTATTTTTCTGTTATTGTTATTACTGTGTTTACTGTTTACTACTACCACGTCACTTGTTCTTTTCAGAACAAGTTCCCTGTTCTTTGAGAACAGGATCCCCCTACTGTTTCTTAGAACGTCGCCCTCCCCCAACATGTCCACCTAAACGCCACCCAGATCAGGGCTGTCCTCACTCTGTTCGTCCTGAACATCGACGAGACGACTTTTTTGATCCTCGCTGCCTTACCCCTGCCCCTCAGGCATGTACCCTCCGGCCACCGCCGCGACGGCCCTTCAGGCCCCGCAGACCGACCCCACGACTCGACTGATGGAGCACCTAGACCTACATCTGTTACGTCGTCCTCCCGAAGAGGACCGCCACCAAAACCGACACTTGTCCAGCAGCTGCTCCTCGGATTCCGATGAGATAGTTACGGACCAAGCCCCATTCAATAGTGAAGTCTAAGCGCGGCCTGAAACGCGCCGCTAAAACTGCCTCCTGCGCCCTCCCTGCTGCCACCCCTGCAGCCCTGCTGCTGCACTCCACCCTGCAGCCCCACTGCTGCCTCCACCTCGGCAGCCCTGCTGCTGCAGTACTTACTGCCACTCAACCCCCCGCACCTGCCAGCAGCTCGCTGCGCCCCGACCTCGCCAAACAGGTCCCGCCCCTGTCTTAGAGACAAGGCTCAATATACCCGACTTTCGAAATCCACACGACACGAAAATCAATTATGATCAGGCCACCAACCTTGGTGAAGCCATCAAAATAATCCCAGTCCATCGATGACTTTCGCCGACTTACCAGGCTTTTCACAGCCGAGCGTGTGTCATCACAACGTACGCTCTCCCAGAAGAGCGTAAAGCCAGGGCCGTTATCCGCGGTATCCCATCGAGCTCGCCAACGAAGATATCCTTAGGACCCAAGTCCCGGATTCCTAGTCGAGGCAGTGCACAAGATACACAGTAACAAGGGCAAGAGGTTCCGCTTGCTCTTCTCTCATCTTCCGGCAGGTACGCACAATGTGCAGCTGTGAGAGTGAAGGTCGAGCCCCACATAGGCGCGGTTTCACAGCGCAGTGCCACTGCTGCCAACTTTACGGGCATGCGACGGCCAACTGCTTAGCCCTCCCAGGTGCGTTAAGTGCCTAGACCCTCACCACTCGAAAAGTGCGCTTTAGCTGCGTGCTGCTAGGGTCCCCTCAGGACCGTCTCCCTTTACTCTGGCGGGCACCACAACCTCTTGTGCTCATTGTAGTTAAGTTAGATTAATTTTAACCAACCAAAAATGACAAACACTATGCTCTCCCACAATCTCACGGTCGTATCAAGCCTAAAGGTTTATCGCTTGTGTCATTTAATATTCGCGGGTTGCGAAATAACCTCCCCGAGCTTAACTCTTTTCTTCGAGATCTTGAAGCCGACCTCCTCCTCCTACAGGAAACCAATCTCAAAACTTGGACATCAAAGCCCATCCAAAGTATTCTCTTCTTCGTAACGACAGACCGGACCGCAATGGCGGTGGTACTGCCATTTATTACAAGAAGACTGCTGCTCCCACATCCCTACTCCGCAGCTTACCAACATGCCGACCACGGTATTACCAACATGGAAGCCAAGCTAGCCATGACCGAACATCATCCATCGTCATAGCCTCCTGCTACATCTAGTGGAACCCTCCCCTCAAAAGATTTTGAGGCTATATCCTCTCATTAGGCAACTCGGTCATTGTGTTTGGAGATTTTAACTCAAGCATACTGATTGGACTTGTCTTACTACTACTTTAGTGGCAAGAAACTGCTTGATATCACGCAGTCTCTCGACCTTACTGTTCTCAGTCCCTCGGTGTCACTCACTATCCCGACAACACCAGAACACGCTCCAGACGTATTAGACTTTGCAATAGCAAAATAAGTCTCTCAACCTCAGGTCAATCGAGACCCTTGACGATCTTGGATCCAACCACCGCCCTGTCTCTCTATACTTGGCCATCAGCCACCTCCCTCAACCCCCACCCACCACGAAAACCTTCACTAACTGGATGGGCTTCAAGGAGTCCGTAGCAAAGCTATGGACTCACAGGACTTCCCATCTCCCTCTCTGCCGGACCTCGACAGTCCCGGAAAAATTGACACCGCGGTCGATTCTCCCTCCACCCTTATAACATCCTCCCTAAGCAGAATGAAAGGAGTCGTCCCGGCTACACATAATGGTCTTCCCCACATAGCAACCTATTGAAAGCCACCTCCCGTCCTGACGGCACTATTGCTTTCGAGGACGAGGAAAGCTGAGTGCTTTGCAGACAGCATCGCCACTCAATGCTCACCCAGTTCACAACCCACTGATCCTTCCACATCCAGGCAGTGGAGGATGAGGTCCGCCGGAACTCACCCCAACAGCCTCTGACCCTATCACTGTGTCCAATGATGAGATCTCATCCTCATCAAAGGACTTAAGCCTAAAAAGGCTCCGCAAGTGATGGCATCTCCAACCAAGCCCTTAAACATTTTGCGGAGCAGGTGTTAACCCTTTTAGCTATTATCTTCAACGCCTACTTCAACCTTCTATTTTTCCACCACGTGGAAGGACGCAACTGTCATTGGTATCCCCAAGCCAGAAAGCCTCACAACCTCCCTCCAGTCATCGTCCCATCAGCCTCAAGGCCATGGGCAAACCTTTGAACGAGTCATCCTTACTCGCATGAGGCTCCATCTGTTTTCCACAGACGATGACCTCTTGTCATCCCCACCAATTTGGTTTCCGAGCGAAACATTCTTGTCCCAACAAGTTCACCGTATTGTGGAATATATCCTCAGCGGTTTCTATCCTCGTCGTCATAAGACCATCGCGGTCTATTTCGACATAGCAAAGGCCTTCGATAGAACTTGGCACAAGGCGTTATATACAAACTTTATAAAATAGGTCTCCCTGATCGTCTCGTTCGTCTCGTGACCTGAAGGATCGTACCTTACGTTTTAGACACGAAGACACGCTCTCCTCTCAACGCCCTATCAAAGCAGGTGTCCCTCAGGGCTCAGTGCTTGCCTCTACTGTATATCCTGTTCTGTGACATTCCCATCCCGTCAGAATGGTGTACAGCTATCTCTTCGCAGATGACACTGCCCTTTATTATAAAGGTATCTCATACCACATATTCGGAACAAGATCCAACAGTCAGTTAGTGACTTAGAGCTTGGTTCCAAAAATAACGTATCGATGTGAACCTGAAAGCTCCGCCATTCACTTCGATCATCATAAACGACGCCGCCTCTCTACCATTCCGCCAATCCGTATGCTAGGGACCCTGTTCATGGCATTGGCATTCGACCGCCAAATATGTAGGTGTCACCCTGATACGAGGCTCACCTTCGGGCCCCCATATGGTAACCCGCAACGCACGCTTCTATCTGAGTAGGCTCAACAGTATGCTGGGCCAACACAGTGATGTCCCTCCGCAACAAGTGAACCCTTTATAAGGTATTTTGCGGGCCCCATATTGCCCACGCTAATCCCAATTTCCTTAACGAACTTCAAATAGTTCAAAACAATTTTTGTAGTCGGGCTACGAACGCACCCTGGGCGTCCGTAACGCCGACCTCCACCGAGACTTAGAGCTCCCCACAGTCCAGCAATTTCTAAAACACTCTCTGAGAACTTCTAAAGCCTCAGAGTCTCCTCTAATCATTTTTCATTCGTGAGGCAGCTTCCTACGCAGCCCCACTTCCTCTCGCTATCGAGTCCGCAGACCGAAACTCTCTCTCGGACCCCCAACAAGCCCCAACAAGCTTTCGGCCGACCTGGACTGCCTCTTGGCGGCTCAGGCTGAGCCTTCTTCCAATGTATAGTATGCCCTAATTTGCGGTCTCTCAGCGGCTAATCGCCTGCGCCCTGTCCTTAGGGGGTCGCATCAAATCTTCGGCGGAAGGCCACTGTGGCTAAAGCCGTTCCCAAGGTGGTGTTTAGTGAGGTGGCACTCTTCAAAGTGATTCCACATAACCACCGCAACCGGCTGCGTGGTATGCTTATCATTCACCACCTATACGACTTAGGGACCTTCAAGAAAGAGCCTACTCCTTTTAAAAGGCCGGCAACGCTCTGCAATTCCTCTGGTTCCCCTGGTGTTGCAGTTGTTCATGGGCAGCGGTAGTCACTTACCATCAGGTGAGCATGCTCGTTTGCCCCTCTCTATAAAACCTCCTCACCGCTTCCGGAGGGTGCCTTTGCATTGGGCGCAAAAAAAAATCATTGTAATTTTTACTAGGCTGTAATGCTGTATGCAGTAGTAGTGTAATTTTATTAGGCGTAAGGCCGTAAGACTGCATTGTCGCACTGTGGACGAGCTGAGAAAGACCAATTTATTTTAGCCAGCTTTCTTAACTGGTTTCTTCCGAAGTGTGCTGGCCCCAATAGATAGAAGAATAAATTCTAGAATTTGGACACTTATTCATGCACATGGATTCAAAACTTACTAACGTAATACGTAACGTATACTAGGTATACTTAAATACTTATACGTGTAAAAATCTGAATACCGTTGAATCATCAAAATAAATCAGTTGACGCCGATAATGTAGTCCCGAATTACATTGTTATATATGATGAGATGGTACATTTTAAAATTATTGAATTTCTCAGATACTCCTCTTGTTTGACGAGATAAGGTCAAAGAAAATAAATGTAAAAGTTATTGTGACAAATAAAACGTAACGATGTGTCAGCTTAACTCTTTAAACATTTCTTAAAAACATTGTAATGTATTTTATACTATTCCTTAATCTTGTCAAGTGTGCGTTTACCAATTATCGTTATTTTAAGAAATTTTCGATGCTATAGTGATCACTGAATGAAACTAGTTTTTGAAGGATTTTAGAGCGTATTTTTATGGGGTATATTTCCAGCGTTTTGTGCATTTGCAGCACCACCGTCACGGAAGGGTTAAGGTATTCAACGTCCCAATGTTATAGTTAACTACGGCTACTTTCAACAAATTATTGATTTTGGTCTAGTTTACGCCGAAAGAACTTATTTTAAAGTGAGTATGCTTGGGTTGTTGGTAAGTACCTAGCCATCTTCTCTATAGTAATAAGTATGTTTTTGAAATTTTAATAGACTCGTGAATCATCCAGATAGGAATCGGTGTTAGTTTACGAGGATTTTGTATTAAATCAGGTATTCGGCGGGTCTTCACCCTTTGTAGTTGAGATATTGCACGCAATCAAACTAAACAGTTTGCTTTGTTTTTATTTAGCAAATTTATGGAATATTCTGCCGGCGTCTGTCTTTCGGTCCTACTATCGTCTTCAAGGCAGGTGAATAGGCTTTAGTTACGCTGAGACAGTGCGATTTACCATAGAGGCTTCATCACCACATGCCACCGAAGGGATTGTAGTCAAGTGTAGAAAATGAAAAAGAACATTAAAATTAGGGAGTAAATTACAGTTCAAAATAAGGACAGCTGCTTTACAAAGCACTAAAACTAATCATAATACAGTTTGTGACATACTTAGGTGACACATCTGCCCACCGACCCCTTTTATGTCATTATGACGAGCCTTTTCACGTCGTCGTAATATGTTGTGTATGACTGAAACCGTCATTTAAGTTGAAAAACAACATCATACGCTCACTGGTCCTGAAAATTGGGCGGGCAGTGTACAGAGCAGTAGCATACGGAATTCAATTCGTGTGAAGGACACAAAGACAAAGAATCGATGGCTGCAAAAAAGTTTTTACGTGATAGAGTCATGCTGCAGCTGTTTTATGATTATAGCATGAATAGATCACTCCTTGAGGAAGAACCACACTCTTACAGAATACAAGCGTGTAATAATAGCTTAATGTTTTGTGCTTTGAATGTTGAGTGGAAGAACGGAAAATCCTTTTACTGGCAACAAGGCATTCCATCTTTGTCCTCAGGGGTGACAACGCGTCTTAATTTTGATACTTAATTAAGATGATGTAGACGCTTATGGACCAAATCATTTACTTATCATCATCCGGACTGTGTGCACGTTTGTGACATTTATTCCATATGCTTTTTTTGAATTTTCACTTAAATGTACAAAACAATCCTACAATCATCATCATCATTACAACCTATCAAAAGTTCAGTGCTGGATATAAGCCACTTCATAGATTGCCTCATTGCAGGGGCTATTTGCCATGGTTGCCAAATTTTAAACCCATTCTTTGTAGAGCAATCATCAAAATATGCACCTTTTGCACGGCGCGTAATCGCTGCAAAAGCAGCACGCCTTTGCTCAATTTACTTCACTTTATTCCTCTTACAGCGTCTTTAATTTTTACTTACACTAACAAAGTAAGATAGACGAAGAGACAGCTCCATAGCGCAGTAAGTTGCGGCGCCGAGGGCCGCGGTTTCGAATCCCGCACGGAACAAGTATTTGTATGGCCTACAAATAGTCGTTCTGGGCCTGGATGTTTCATCATCATCTACCCTGGCTTTTCACAAGTCCACTGCTGAACATGGAGCTCCCCCAAGGAATGCCACAAAGCACGGTCCTGGATGTTTGTTCTTGTGCATTTTATGTATGTAAATTTCCTCCACGATACAAGAGAAAATCCTACACGATACAGGTATGTTAGGAGGGGTAACGTGTTTTAAAAAATAAAGAGAAAAACTCTAATCGTCTGTATTCAATTCGCTATATTTTGGAAGCATATATCAAGCAGGCTTTCGCCTTTCGTTTCTTCATTATGTATTCCGTTAGACAGTAATTCCAATATAAAATATGTAAAACACTCTACTGGCAAATGTTTTATTATTTTCTCAATATTTATGTGCTTATGCTTTCTCATATCAAAATTCAATACTAATAATCTATACGTGTTTTCACAATAAGTTGAGCATTGTTTTGCCTTGGTTTTTGCATTAATTTAAAGTTCGTCTTTCTTTCATTTTTAGAGTGAAACCTTTTAAGAATCCAGCGTAGTATTCTGTTATTTAAAAAAATACCCTTTTATTTGTCATCAACCAAAGTGATATTCACTGAATGCTAAAGAACTGTGGTGAAGTTGAGTTTTGGCCGATTGCCGTAGTGAGGATAAGAGAATCACTACCTCATCATCACGTCGGTGTCGTAAAGGCGACAGGGGAAATTTTACCAGAAGATGGACAGTAGCACCTCCTGATAACAGCAAAAAGTAATAAGAAATTGGTTGCTAACTTATCTAAGATCACCTACAAATTTTGTTTGGTTGTAGTTGGTTTGGGTCAGTGGACGTCTCAGTGTCTCGAAGTCCCGGACTTTTCTAATTTCAGTTGTCTCGAGTCCCGGTACTTTCTGGGTCGAGACTCGAGACGAGACAAGATTGTGAAATTGTTAATTATTACAAAAATCAGAAACAGATTTTCGAACAAAGCTCTTGACGCTCTGATTTTTGTGTGTGGCGGCGCTGTCGTCGCACCACAAGCGAAAATATATCGAAGCCTAAATCGCGCTATCAAAGTTCCGAAGCAAAACAGTATATATAGAATAGCCTGAACTACCACTCGAGCGTTGGCCGCCCCGCAAAACACCTTGCCCGGCGGGAGATCTCCCATTTTCCTTCCACCCGCCACAGTGGTGACCAACCGACGTTTTATGAACACGCAACCAAGAACCTTCGGAAACTACAACTCAAATCCTCGTCATCGTTCTGGCAATCATTCATTCGCTCCCGAGCAAATATTCAGTCTCACATTCTGCGTTTCATCTAGTTTACAAAGGTTCATCGCAGCACTATAATAATGCTTTCTGTTCCTTCAAGCTACTCTGCGCTGTGTTCGGCACGGCTCTGAGCCTTACTGCTCGCCTCTGCTTCACGGCACCTCGCAGATTACTGCCTTCTTCTCGACTCACCGCAGACTGTTACAACAATTCCCTGGCATGCACATCCGTCGACATCTAGACTGCACTATCGACCTCCGATCTGAGCAGGGGTGATGACGGCGCGCTGTCGTCGCACCACGAGCGAAAATATATCGAAGCCTCCAAATCGCGCTTTCAAAGTTCCGAAGCAAAAAACGTATATATAGAATAGCTCCAAACTACCACTCGGAGCGTTGGCCGCTCCCCGGGCAAAACACCTTGCCCGGCGGGAGATCTCCCCTTTTCCTTCCACCGGCCACAAAAGCCTATTTTACTAAATCAGCAAAGATATCTAATTAATGTGTTGGCTGTTTAAAAGACTGATTTATAAGTCTGTTTTATTATTTATATTTAGATTATTTAATTATGAAACAAATCTGTGATTATGACCAATGATTAGATACTAGAATTACTATATAATAGTAAAGTTATTAAGAATTAGTATGATTTATAACCAAGTTCGTTTTATAACTATGTATAAGATTAAACTGCTTAAAAGTGAATCTGTGTGTGATTTAAATAAATAAACAAAGCAATTATTAAGACTGAAATTAACGTTAAAGTTATTAAGAAACCTGCATATCTCAGATATTAAAAAAAATTTCAAAGATATGTGAAGTCTACCAACACGCATTGAGGCAGGTAATGTAGCTATTTGGTGGCGGTGGTTGTGGAGCTCCGGGACCGTGGGTTAAATTCCACTCGGTACAAGTGTTTATATGACCTAAAAATAGTTGTCCCGAGTCTAGATATTGGTCCGCGTTTAATTTATGTATGTAAACTGCCTTAACGTACGGAAAACCAAAAATTATATTTAAAATTTGAAGGTAGCCTTCATTAACTACGATATCAAGACATCAAACACCTTAGTGATCATGAGTGCGGTAAATTACTAAAAATTAAACGCAACAAACTCGCAAAATTAGTTTTATGCGATGAGTAGTATTCGGTAAATATAAGAAGACTCGACCAAGATCGATCAAGACCGAGAAGTACTGGGTTCTCCAATACGCCAGCCAAACGTATCGATAATGCCAAATTCTCCATACAACAGAAGAGGTTCATTTTCAGCAGTGAATTTAATAGGCTAATGAAGAAGATTGCAATCTTCTTTAAATTTCCATTTAAATATACAACGCTATCTTCAATTTGAGCACACTGAATATTTAAAATATTATGGCCGCTGCTATATAATTCCATTGGTGAAATGGATTTACGCTGTGAAATGAAATCAAACCAACTCTATCAATCTTGTTTGTTATTTATTTGAACCTTTAAAAATTAGGACATTATCATTTTGGTATTTTAGTATTTTATACATATATATTATATTTAGGGGATGTGTGTCGCGTCCATAGGCTTCGACCACCTAACCAGGCCCACCCTACACGTGTCTCCGGGTGGTGCAACAAGCGACAAAGCCGAAGAACAGACTTGGCTCGCCGTGGTAGCGGCAAAATTACAATCAACTACTTTCGCACCATGAGGCACAAAAGAAAGAAATGGCCCTGAGTTCCCGCCGCCCTTTAATGGGGCAGGGTGGCGAAGAATCTCGGGAGAAAACTGTGACGAGGTTCGCCACCGTCACGTTCTGTTCCCGGAGGGGCGAAAAGTGGATTGGTAGCCCGTCTGGCTACGCTGAATGTATGGAGCAATGAGTGATAAGATGGATGAAGTATGCGATATGATGTATGATAGGGAATAGATGTTATGTGTAAATGAGACGAAACGGAAGGAAAGGATGCCACTACACATGGTATGTATACCGCGTACTGGTCTGGTGTAGACGACAGAGCGGCAGAGAGTCGGTATCATCCTTTCAGAAATAATGGGTCATTGTGTGAAATATGAATGTAAGCCTGACACTGCTATGGATACGTAGGAAATGGGCTTAAAGAAGTTGTTTATTCTAGGGCTCACGCCCCAGACATGTCTAAGCCCACTTATATCCGAAAGCAGTTTTGGGAGATGGTAAGGATGTAAAGTGAAATGCAAGGTAATGAAAATATTGTTATATTAGGATATTTTAATGGAAGGTGGTGTGAGAGTCTGGTTATGAAAGGATATTAGGAACGTTTGGCGATGAAAATATAAATGAGAATGGTGAAAGCCTCCTCACTGTATGTGGGGAAAGAATCTTTGTGACGAACACTTTTCGTCATAAAAAGATTCACATGTATACATGGGAAAGAGGTGGGATAGAAGCATGATAGATTTTAATTGTGGATGAAAGAATGAAGAGCGCAGTAGACACAAGGGTTTCGGGGGTCCAACGTAGGACGGATCATTACTGGTGTTATGCCGAATTAATGGTCTATTCAGACGGCATCGGACATCTGGCTCACTACTGCGTTATAGCGTATAAGAACAAAGAGGTTACAAGATGAAGGTGTGAAAGAGAAGTTCAAATGTAGACTGAGAGAAAATATAAGTGGTATGGAATGAATTTTGTATGAATGATTTAGATTTGGAGACTGTGTGGTATAACGTCAAGAATGGTTTGGTGGATGCAGTTACCGAAGTATGTAAGTAAGAGAACGAATGAAAGGAAAAATAACGCTTTATGGTGGGATGATGAGGTCAAGATGGAAGTTGAAGCAAAGAAGAGAGCTTGGCTAGATTTACTAGCAACCAAGGCTAGTCATTCTAGCGGTATAAGTGATGATATTGAAAGAAAAAAGGCAGTCTTTAGACATCTAAATAAGAGAGTAAAAGAAGTAGGAAAGGAAAATGCAAAAAGAACGGATAAGAATAATAGAAGAATATCGGATAACTTCAGTAAAATATTAAAATGTTTTGGAAACTCGTAAGAACTGCCAAGGGACACTCAAAACAGCTTAGAATGAATGCTATACAAGACCAGAATGGCTGTATTCTAAATGACGAAGTTTCGAGTTTAAGGAGATGGAAGGGATACTTTGAAAGCGTGTTTATGAGTGATGAGACGTTTGAATTAAATGAAATATAAATTCCGAAAGAAGAGGAAAGAGAAAGAGAGATAGGTATAGATGAAATAATGAAAGCAATGAAAAGTATAAAAGCATGTAAGGCAGCCGGATATGATAGAGTATCACTCGAAATGCTAAGGCTGAGAGGGAGTGGCAGACCCAGGTACACCTTGTTTAATTTATGTTGGGAACTTAAGGGTACCGGAGACTGCAAAAAGCCGTGATATCCCAATATATAAGGGAAAAGGATCGCAGCAGGACTGTAAAACTACTGTAGATCAGCCTTCTTAGCATTGTAAAACTGTATGCTAAGGTGCCAATTGAAAAAGTTAAGGAAAGATACTGATGGAAAAATTTTGATGTGTAAGCGGAATTCAGAAAGGAATAGGATGTACGGATCAGGTATTTTCCATGCGCATGATCGCGGATAAGTTTTTGGCCAAAACCAAAAGGTTTCTTGTGCGTTCGTGGACTTGGAAAAGGCTTATGACAGAGTGGACAGGGATGTGTTATGGTAAACACTGAACTCATTTGGTTGAACACTGGGTTGATACAGGCATTGAAGTTCTGCAGGGACCCAGTCCTTGTGTCAGGATAAACGGGCCTACTCGAACTGGTTTGGCATCCATAAAGATGTCAGACAGGGCTGTGTGTTCTCCGTGGCTGTTCAAACTATTTATTGACAGTTTTGGAAAATTTGAAAGTTGAAGAATGCGAGTTAAGAATGGGTGAGTTAACCGTCAAATGCCTTTTGAACACCGATGATCAAGTCATACTTGCGTTGGCGGCCGAGTTGCAAATGATGGTTACATTAATTAACAGGTCATTAAAAGAAAGGGTAAAGTGAACGCAAGTAAGAGACGAAGGTTATGGTTTTTGAAAGAGAAGAAAGTAAAACGATATGTGAAATAAGAATAGAAGGGGAATTGGTCGAGCAAGTAGATGAGTTTGTGTATTTGGGATGTGTATTTAGCAGGAATGGTAGATATGATAAGGATATAGAACGACGAGTGAACGCAGGAAATAGAGTAAATGGGGCTCTACACTCTATTGTGGAAAGTCAGAACGTGTCCAAAAAAAAGGCACGTTTGGCAATTCACAATGCTGTGGTAGTCCCTACTTTAATGTATGGTAGTTAAAGTTGAGTGTGGCAGAGGAAGCACGAGAGTAGAATAAATGCTGTAGGAATGCGGTCATTATGAGTATGTTAGGGCTGAATCTAAATGACAGAGTGAGAAATTGTGTGATAAGAGAAGAGTGTGGTTTGCAAGTTGATGTTGTGACCAGGATTAAGAAAGGAATGCTTCTGCGGTTTAGTCATGTAGAAAGAATGAATGAGGAAAGAGTAACAAAGCAAATTTATGTGGCAGAGGTGAACGGCAGAGTCTAGAAGGGACGCCCTAGGCGAAAATTTATCGACCAAATTGGCGATATATTGAAAATGGGCCAAATTAAGAGTGCCCTTAACCGACAAGCGTGTATGCGTAGGTATATGGATGTGGAGGAGGCGAGGAGTGTCAGGATCGTGCCAAATGGAAGTCCATAGTCTCGCCTCCCCTGGGTGACAGGCGTGAGTGTTTATGTATGTTAATGTGTATTTTATATTAGATAGAGCCATGCTGCATCTATATTATGTTTGTAACACGAATAGGTCGGTATGACGTGCAAGGACTACGGTTTCCCAGAATGCAGCGTAAGATATCAACTTAAGGCGTGTGTTTCGGTGAGTGTTGAGAATCGCGCCCGTTTTACTGGAAACAAGGGATTCTATCTAAGGGTTAAATTAAGAGTACCTGTAATCGACGACAATGTTAGATATAGTATAGATTTATAAGAAACGAGAGAGGTGTCAGGATCGAGCCAAATGGACGTCCATAGTCAGAAACGTAGGCGGAGACTTCTTGCTACCGCTCTGGGTGACGAGAGTGAAAGTTACTGTAATGTTATACTATCAGAGATTTCTTGTTAATTTAACTATTTTGTTACTTTATGAATTTATATTGATTTCCTTTTAATAAAGGATAAAATGGGTTGACTTAATATCACACACATTCTACGAACTAACCCATTAGTGGTTAGATTTTGACGGAGGCTTAGCATTGCAAATTCAATAACTTAATATAGGTTGGATCCCAGATAAACAAAATAAACACCTAACAATTACTTAAATATTAAAAATTTAAAAGCCCTCAAAACAAAAAGAGCTGATGATCTTCAAATGGCCGAATTTTTTTTGATTGAAACATACAATAAGAACACATTCGATTAAGACCCCTTTCAAACAAAAAAAGAACTTAATCAAAATCGGTTCATCCGTTCAGGAGCTATGATGCCACAGACAGACACACAGATACACAGATATTCAGATACACAGGTACACACTATGAACTAGCCCAGTGTTTAAGTTTGGCTGGTGTGTTGTGGTCTGCAGGTTCAAATCCGGCATGGAATAATTATTTGACAAATATTCCTGGATGTTCATCCATGTGTAATTTATGTATATAAAACGTCTCAACAATACCGAAGTCCTGGTCCAAGTACTAGAGTGAGGGTGAAAAAATAGGAAAAATATAAAATAAATATATTTACCATTAACATTCTTTTATGGTTCTTCAAGCTATATGGTCGGCCTATTTTTACTTCAGCTTACTGATTAATTAAGTTGGATTATGTCGGTTAACAAAAAAAAAATGGCTTTTTACATTGAAACTTACTTTTTTAAACCAGTCGAGTTACCTTATTTTGTAAATAATTAATCTTTAGAGCCGCAACGTTCTCCGACCTTAATATTAAATGAAAACTATTTCAACTTAAGAGTAAATAAATGACGACACCTAATATTTAGCTAATTTTAATATTTTTTCTAAGTTCAAGTTTTGTTTATGTCCAGACGTCTGATCTGCGATTGTCAATTCACCTGCAAAATTTGACGTAGCAAATCTTCCTTACAACGGAGAGGACCATGACCAGCACTGGACTTTACGAGCTGCTAAAAAAGAAGGTTCAAGTATTTCACTTGACAAACTTGTTGAAAATGTCGAAAATATTACTGGTGGAATAGAAAAAAGAACATAGAAATGACATGCTTTCATACCAGGAATAAATTCTTTATTTTTAAACATTTTATAAATTTAAAGAAATTAATAACTTATAACAAAAAGTAAAATACAACTTCAAAGGAAAGTCAAGAATTATTAAATAAAATTTAATCTTTTGAATTGAATGGTTTAAGGAATAATTACAATCAATAAATGGTTACATTTTAAAAGGTCATTCCCTATTTTGGCATCCTAAGGGATATTTTTTTTCTAAAATAAGCGATTTTGATGATTCCTTTTTTATTAAAGTCCTTATTTAATAAAAAAGGAATTATCAAAATCGGTTCTAAATTGGCAAAGATATCGCAAAACATACATACAAAAAAAAACGTACAGTCGAATTGTAAGTCCCCTCCTTTTTTGAAGTCAACTAAATACAATCAAAATAGACAGACGTACAATATTCGTTTTATTGCGTTTTTGTATCGTTGTACATTTTTTGTGATACAAAAGAAATAGTAAATTTCACCGACAAAATATAGGATGACAGCACAGCTATTTCACGCCAAATATATGAAACTATTGCATCAGCGTAATAACACCCTACGTCTGCAATCTTTCCGAGATAGAGTCTAAGCATGAAACGCGTTTAGAAAAACATTTGCATTGTTAGAAATACGTCTGTTGTAGGTATACGTAACAGAAACTCGGGCCACTCTGTGATGTTATTTATGAATATTGTATCGGGAAGCGTTCTACTTCTATGTTCTCTTTAGATTACATTCTGACGTTTTCATTTTTATAATATTTGTTCCTGTTATTAAGGTATTTCTTTGTTCCATAATAAAGTTAAATAAGATGTTTTGAAATTGAAGTTGAGAAGTTCTCAATGGGTTTATTCTTTCACTCATCATTCATTGCACTCTATCATAATCCACTGCTGAACAAATGCATCTCCATAATATATTACCTTAAAAGAGACCTATTGCCATTTTTGTCACGCTTAGCAGTTGGGTTGGCAACCGAGGTTTGTTATTTCTAGTTGTTATAGGAAGACGCTAAACTGCCCATTTCCTGATTTGTTTCCCTTGTCGCCTTTTAATGTCCTCCAGACCGAATTTCGATCACGTCTTAACGTAGACTTGCCTTTACGACACCCACGTGACTATATAGGGCAGTGATATTCTTAATCCGCCAATGCAGGCTAACCACCACTACACAGGGTTTTATCCCTAATCGATATTAATGAATAACTGTAGTTATCAGACTTAGAGAGGTAATTTGATGACAGGAAAACTGTACATCGTTTTAATTTTCCAATCCAAAATATAGACGTTTTAATTGTCAGTAATATCATAATAGGATTAAGGTTTATGGATAGCGACAGCAGTCTAATGGTAGCGTTCGGACTGCAAACTCGAAAAGCCGTCGGTCTGAATCCGCATTAGATTGCTGTGGTGAACCACACTAAACCCAAGCATTTATAAGCATACTTTCAGGGGTGAGTGGTTGTAGGTCGTTAGGGACGGACTGAGAGGACAAGGTCGGCTGTTGAGGATAGCCTCAATTTGTGCAAACAACGACGACAGTTCCTCAAAAGTT
>JAGSMP010002972.1:0-16110 GCA_029286625.1 Parnassius orleans
TGTAGGTCGTTAGGGACGGACTGAGAGGACAAGGTCGGCTGTTGAGGATAGCCTCAATTTGTGCAAACAACGACGACAGTTCCTCAAAAGTTAGATGGTAATTGCTTGGACACGTTTAACTTGATATTTTGCCGACTTTATCCCAGCCTCAGCTAACCCATTAATGTGAGGAGCGTACACGGAGAACTTGAACTCTATACCGAAACGAGTTGCAAAGTCACAAATAGGGTCGCGTTGTAACTGTAATATGATTGATATTTCCTTGGCAGCGGCTACAAAATTACGACCGTTATCGCAATAAATTGTTTTAGAAATCCTCTGGGAGAGATAAACCTTTAATGTTAGAATAAATGCGTTCTTAGATACTCACTTACGCTTCAAGGTGGATACATTTGTATCGGAAGCGTATAAAAGTGCACAAATAGCATTTCGAGATTTTGCCACAATGCGATTGGAAATCTTTTGTTTTGTTGGGTGTATGAATCCAACCCAGAACTACGCGTGAATCAGTCCAATGTATATGACAATTGATAGGTCGGCGTAGAGTTTTAGTTATAGCAAAGCTCAATTGTGCACCCAATACTCAGGCGCATAGCTCGAGCCTTGGTATTGTAGTGGCCTTTAACGGGGCTACACGCTTTAGCGCATAATAAGTGAACTTGAATCGATCCATTTGAATCAATAGACCTTAGGTAAATGCAAGTTCCGTAAGCTTGCTGGGAAGCATCACAAAACAATGCATTTCAATTAGGACATTATTATTAGTAAGAGTTAGTCTAGGTATTCTAAGTTGTGAAAAATATTAATATTATTAAAAAAGATTTCCAAAATTTGTAGATATCATTGCACTTGTTCATCCCAACCTAATTTTTGAAGCCATAACCTTTGTAAAATAATTTTAAGTTTAATAACATATAGTGAAAATAGTCCAGAGGACCAAAATTTTACTAATACAGGAGAGAATAGATCTCTTAGTAGCAATAATATTTATAGGTAATTGAAATGAAAATGTAGTTCATCTGAAGCAGGACACCAACCAATGCCTAAAGTGCTAGAGGAATTGCTGATAATTAGATTGCCTTCTTCAGAGCTATTAGTATCTGGCAAAAGATCAGGTAGTTTTGACCTATATTTTTTAATGAAAACAACCTTTAGCTAATTCATCGGAAACTGAGCGTTGAATATAGCGTAATTCTTGGTGAATCACACCCCGTTAGGATATCGTCACAGTAGGTGTCATTCTGAATAATATATCTTATTTTAGGGTCAGCACATTCTTCGCCAAGTTGCCAAATGCAACCTAGTGGTAAGAAAAGTAGCTGAAGAAATCCCATAGGTCACTGTTTTGAGACGCAGAGTGCGAGAGGCTCGTTTTCATTGTTTCGCCACAAAATAAGCTGCAGATCACGATTTGCCTCTCTCATTGTCACTTGTCAAACATCTTCTCTACATCAACTGAGCTTATAAATTTATGAAGACGAAATCTTAACAAGATGTTAAATAATGAATCCTGTACAGTAGGCCCTACCATTTGGAGATCATTGACTGATAGTCCGGAAGTAAGCGAGCCGACGCATCAAACACGACCCGCAGCTTAGTTGATTCGCTCTTGTTCTTAATCACAGGATGATGAGGTAGGAAGTAGGCGTTGGTGGCCTACCTCTGAATAGGTGCTTCAGATAGATGCCTGAGAGCAGCATATTCATTAATAAATTTGGTGTAGGCTAATTTAGGTCAGGTTGTTTTTAAAGCGTGATTCAAGGCTTAAAACCTTTTTGGCTAGTTGATATGAGTCGCTCAGCATTCTCTATCATCACAAAGAGGAGACCACGCAAAACGACCATTATCTAAACGCGTAGCAGTGGCGAGAAAGTGCCTTTCAAAAGCCTTTCCTCTTCACTGTAGGCTTAGATTGAGGAAAACTTTCCAGTTCCCAAAATTGGGCTACCTGACGCTCTAGGTTAGGAAGATCGCATTCCTTTAGGTGAGCATGATAGGAGCTAATAGAATTTTAAATAGTTTACATTGTTTCGATTTGACGAGCAGAGCCTCCCACGAGCCATCCAAATTTAGAGCTACGCAGGATAGGCCCTTATCACCAGTGAGTGCTGTTGAGATTCTATCACTTCCCAAAATAGATTGCTACCGATGAGCATATCAATAGTGATGATTCATAGAAGCTAGGATCAGCTAGAGTAAAATTAGATAGATCTACTTTTATGTTAAAGGTTGACTTGGGAATTTCATCAGAAATTTTAGTTGGTATTAGGCAAAACATTGTAACACTAAATAGGCAATCACTAGATTGCAGGCGTATCATACAACGTTTTGTTTTTAGGTAAAGTTGAGTATTACCAATAGCGTATGTATCAACATTAGATGGATGTGTAGATAGGTTGAGTCGCTGTTTAAGTGACTCAGTGATAAAGGAACACTCGCTCCCGCTATCGAATAAAGCGCGAACCTTTATAGTTTCATTAGTCATTGGGACGAACTTGAGACGAACCAGACAAGGCGGACATAACGATAGGTGACTGTTCAGTTGACAAACTAGTTTCGGGTTTTATATGTAGCAATGTATTATGTCGTTTTTACAAGAACGGTAGTAATATGGACGATGTTGAGAAATGTACTCTACATTTTCAACATCGTACCAAGTCTTAAACAATTGACGCATAAACCGAATGATGTTACAGTAAGCTGCCTTTCTTCAGGTGACTTAGCTTTAAATGTAGCACACTCAAATAAGCGATGATTTCTTTTACAATTTATAATGAAATTGTTTTCACATTTCAATATCCATAGGTTTTTAAGCTAGTTCATGTCTACGAGTACGACAGCTAAAAGCAGCGATTGATTTATAGTATGGGCAATAAACAATATTGTGGCGTACGTAAATTTCCAAGAACACGTCCGCAGAAGTCGAGCGCGAGTCAGTGACGTAACAAAATAGTGTGACAAAATAGTAGTGTCTCTTTTGTATCGATATTTTATTATGTTTGGCTTACCTAGTTTTACCGAAATGGGAATGAAATGTGAATTTGCGTTAAACATTTATTTATTTTAACATTTTATTTCCCACCTCAAGCTGAAGTATTGGAGAGCCTTAAAGTTTTATCTAATACAAATCTATAAGAATGTATGTGCTTTTTTAAATAATGTTAAAAATGTATGTGTAATACTTATCCTAACGTTTTATAATATCTCTTAATAGAAAGTTATCGAAACGTGCGTTGCGCTGCACTGTGCCTAAGTGAGAGTGAGCGCGCAATGTCATTCTCTGTTTTTCGCACACGTTAATTACTGGCCCGAGTGGCAACGCCCCTTGAGATTTTGCGTTTTTTAAAATATTCCTTAACGCGATAATTTATAGTTTAATCTTTGTTGCATGAATTCTAGAGATATCTGTAGGCGTAATTGTGTATTTATTGTTTGTCTATGTGTGATAGCATCGAACCGGCGACACGCGTCCCGATATTGAAAGACAGTAGAAGGAATTTCTAGTGCCTTATTATTTAGATTTCTGTGGTTGTAATAATGCTAAATATCTAATACACAACAGTTATTAATTAACAGCGAGAGGCGATTAGCGTATAGAAAAAGTTGAGAGCAATTCGTAGTTATGGAATAGAAATAGGCATGAATGCGTAAAATGCAAAGTAAAATTTTAAAAACAATTAATTTATTCGTTATATATGTGTAGTGATTTTAATGAACTAAGGACTTACAGTGCTAGCTATTTACTGAACTATAGCGTAATGAAAGTTACGTAGTATAAAGCAAGACTTGCAAAATTAAATGCTATTTTTATATGTTCTAGGTGTAAGTACACATAATTTTAGCGCTTATAAGGGCTTTAGGGAATAATGTACAAAGAAATAAGCTGAAATAAGCTCATTGAAAATGAAATTAGGCGATAGTTTGTACACCTTTAGATAAAACTAGCGACACTATTTGCACAAACTGAGTGGAATAAATAGGATATAATAGGAACGGACTCACAGTTAGGTAGGCAGGCAGGCGTTGTTGAGCCGGAGAAGTAGCGTAGCTCCGACCGCTGGGTGCTGTCTGCTTGAATAGGCATGAGGCTCCGAGTGGTTGAATTAGCATCGGCGTGGCTCGGCAAAAGACGATCTAGCTGCACGGTGAGCAGTGGAGTCCTTACTTGCTGCTGGTAGTAGCCCTGACAATCCAGGTACTGCGATGCACGACGTGGCGTTGACCTTCTAGTGCCCTTCCTCCGTTGACCCACGTACTCGCAAAACCCGTTTTAGTAGCAGGGTACTGTCACGGTTGCCACTTTTTGTTCGCGATGAACAAAAAAAAGAATTCGTAGATCTTCTAAAAGATTTATTCGTCTGAATTTACAGATTTACAATTATATTATTCTTGGTGTTGTGTTTGTGTCTTGTTTCGTTGGAAATCAAAATGGGAATGTGAGAATGAATATGAGTGTCGGGTGTGGGGAATGACGTGGTGAGTATTTGTGTAGTGTGATTGGTTGAATGTAGGATAATATATGGCTCTATTCAATAAACATAATATTAAGCGCCTTATAATAGATGCAATAGGGTCGACTGTCGACTGTCTGGCGTCAACATATCTCATCTTAGTCAATTACACGAATTAAAAATAATTATGTGTGCATACTTTTAAACACTTACTTCAATTAGGTGAATTATATTTTATATTAATATAATATTAGCGATCCGCCCCAGCTTTACATGGGTGATTTCTGGATTTCAACAACAGCGCCTTCTACGGGGTACATCTATAGCTAAGAACCATCCAGGTGACTCCAGTAGTATCCCATAAAAACTTCATTAATC
This sequence comes from Parnassius orleans, assembly GCA_029286625.1. Lineage (NCBI taxonomy): Eukaryota > Metazoa > Arthropoda > Insecta > Lepidoptera > Papilionidae > Parnassius > Parnassius orleans. Next base: position 4,830 of record JAGSMP010002972.1, read on the forward strand.
TGTCAAGAAGAAGAAGAAGAATAAAAAGAAGGAAAAGAATTACAAACACACGCACACCGGAATTTTATATCCAAAGATAAAGATTGTGTTTAGAACCATCAAGATGTTGGTAACAAATCTAAGGTAGGTTCATACTTCATAATAAAAAAAAACAGTATTACAGTAACTATAATGTTGTTTAAAATAAAATAAACGTAGCACATAGGTCATTACTTTCATATTTTGTGCTCACACATATTAAATAGATGTTTAGTTTTATTTCTTTGTTCCGTTTCAATTATTTAAGGTTTGACCTTTAAAAACTGAATCAAAATAAATAGCATTTGGTAATGTAATAGCGGTGGCTCCTGTCATAAATATTATTTGCTCCATTCACTAGAATTTAAGCGTTTGTAACTTGTTACCAAAATGAAGATTATGAATAAAATAAAGATTATAAAGAACAAGTTCTAAGCATAATAAATCCAACAGTGGATTGTTATTAACTATTGGGCTAATCTTCATTAGCCCATAAAAAGCCCAAACAAAATGGCCGCTACCGTAATCACAACGCTTGGTAGACGGGCTTGCGATCATATCGTGTGCCGTGGGTGTCGTAATAGGCGACTATGGGAAATGCCAGAAATATGTTGAGGCTTCCAATAGATGGCAGTATAAACCATCTTTATATGCCAGGCGTAAAAATACCCTTACCGGTCAATGGGAGCAACGTCAAAGCTAATTTAGAAACTCTCTTCCAATGTAATTTATTATTCTCCGAGTTTTACTGAGGTTAGGAGTTTTATAATTTAAATACAGTGTGCATCTATTCATCATCGATTGCTTTAAATTAAAAATTAATTAAATGGTGTCAGATAATTCGAAGGCGCACAATCGAGCGCGACCCCACAGAGTGAATTAATAAAAGCTACTCAAAGAAAAATTATATTTAATTTTATTCGATATCGTTACTTCGTCCTGCGAATTGCGTTCAACAATTGTATTTATGTAAATTTCGTTTAAAATTTCTTATTGAAATGTTTTACTGTCTGAAAATGTTAATTAAATAACTTTATATATTTAAATTTAAAGAACTTTATATTCTAGATTAAGGGGAAGTTAGAGGATAATCATAAATTTATTGCCGGCAGATTAAGGAATCACGAAATCGCTCAGCGAACTATTTTTTATAGAATAAGGGTGACAAGCGAGCTTTCAGTTCACCTGATGGTAAGTGGATGCTGTTATAGACGCCTATATCTCACCTCGTGTAACAATCAAATGTAGATATGTTGTCACCTCTGAATATTAAGTTAGAAAGCCTCATCACCGAAACACAGCAACATTATGTTGCTATTTCTAGCTGGTATTCTATGTGAGCGAGGTCTTTCCCCGGTCGAGCCAACCTATCAAAATGTAATTGCAGCGTGTTTCTACCACGGTAAAAGACTAGAGTAGAAAGAGGGCTATGTTTGGAGATATATGTGCTTCAGGATATTACGTCACCCTGTCTTACACCTCTCTGCACTTGGATAAGTTTCGTACTCTGGTTCTGTACTCAGATAGCCATCTTAGCCCTACTGTACAAACACTTCAACTTCGATATACCGATAGTCAACTTGTCACCGTTGAAAGGACTGCAGCACAGAATCAAAAGCTTTCTCATAGTCCACATACGCAGAAAAAGTAGCAGATCGTACTCTTCGGTCTTCTGTACAAGGGTATGTATGGTCTATGGTACTGAATTCCATTCGGAAACCGGCTTATTCAGGAAGCTGGAAGTCGTCGAGTCTGCGTGGCGATTCGTAATGACTCTCGAAAACAGCACGTAGACGTGGCTCAGAAGGGAAATCGGTCTGTAGTTCATCAAGAGAGCATTGTCGCCTTTCTTTGAAAACAAGTCTACCGCACTTCTGCTCCACGCCTCCGGAGTAAGGCCACCATGGAGGACGGAATTAAAGAGCTTCTGAAGGACTTCAATTACCGGTTTTCCACAGGCTTTCATAAGCTCCGCTGTAATTCCATCCTCACCCGAGCACTTGCCGTTTCTAAGGTGCTGGAGAGCCATTCTAATCTCGCTCAGACTGACTTCCGGGATATCATCGGAATAGTGTCGGATAAGACTTGCTCTTGGGTCGTTACTCACACTTGCGTGTGGCTCCAAGGATGACGTGTACAGGTGCCCATAGAACTTCTCGATCTCACTCAAAATCTCAGGTGTCCCGGAAACGATGCTGCCACATTCGGTCTTCAGCTTTGACAGTTGGCTCTTTCTGGCAGACAGATCTCTGGCAAATACTTTGGAGCCTTGGTTTCGCTCAATCGCTTCTTCAACTCGAGCAGTATTAAAGTTTAGTAAGTCCCGCCGCATGCATTTGGATATCTGTCTGTTAAGTTGCCTGTATGCTGTCAAATGTGTTAACAGCCATGAGTTAAGAAAGGTGATCGGAGTTTTTGTGTTCTTCTGCGGCGTGTCTTGCAGAACTTAGCTCCGACCGTATGGACAGTTTCCACGAGCTTGTCATTCATATCGTCCTGCTTTGCCTTCTAGGCTCTGAAAATGGTTTTGTAACTCGAGCTGAAAGGTTTCAGGACTTTGGATTGAGAGCACAAGGGGACGGAGCGTTGACTTCATTAGACGAAAAGTTCCAACAACGTCTAGGTTCCTCTAACGTAGGACCTCTAACCATTCTGTGATCGCTACCAGTTTTCACGCTTGCGATTACTGAGACTTCACTAAACAGTTGCTGTCTAGTCGTCATAAGAAGTCAATCTCATTTTTTATCGAAACGTCGGGGCTCAACCAGTTTCACTTCCTGTGGGGCCGCTTCTGGAAGAAAGAATTCATCATAAAGAGTCCCTCTTTCCTCATGAAGTCGGCCAGCTGCTGGCCCCTTGGATTTCGTTGCCCTATTCCAAATTTCCCTACCTTCAGCTCACCGTTCTCTCTTGTGACTAGTTTTGCGTTGAAGTCTCCCATTAACACCGTATAGTAGGTTTTGGAGGAATGCATGCCTCTAGAGATATCCTCATACATTTCCTCCACCTTCTCATCAGGATGTGCCAAGTTTGGTGCGTAAACTTGTATTACCTTCAACGAATACCGTTTGGTGATACTGAGTATAAGCTCAAATCATCGACTCACAATCTTTACAACTTTGTTAACCAGAGACTTGTGGACGATAAATCCGACATCTCCTTGGGACAGATAGTCGCCCCCGGTGATAGAACAAGTTGCCGGATTCAGTATTGCCGTGTCCTCCCTCTCTTCGGACTCAGATAATTCTATAATATCCCAACGCAACTTGTCTATATCTTCTTCCAGCTCCAGGATCTTCTCATCAGTCCTCAGGGTGCGTGCGTTTTATGTTGCCAGGTCGAGTCGTCTTGGTGGCAAACCGAACCTCCACCGTAGATTCTTAGAAACCCTGCCCCGCCGTACCATGGTCGCCACCGTAGCCAGGAATAGCGGATAAATGATATAATATAATATATTAATGCAATTTGAGTTCACAATAATTCAAATTAAACTTCATATGCAAACATTTGACATTTACTTGTAAAAACTGAATGCATGAGATTCAGTTATCAGAGTTAAGTTTCTAAAACTGCAGATAGATTTTCCAAATTATAAAATGTCTATCTTCAAACATTAGTCGGACAATCTGACCTACCTGGCTTGGTCTTTACAAATATTTGGATCCTGAAACACTCAATTTATTTACCTCTGACATAGCTGTTTGAGCTGGTAAAGCCTTTAAATACTTCCTTTTAAAAAGCGTTATCCATTTTAAAAGCTTTGATTGAACTTGCAATATATTATGTTTGTTAGGGTCAAATCTTGCAACTGAATTTTAAAGCAGTTATCCTCAACTGATTGAGCTGAAATTTTGCATATATGTTTAGTTTGGATGACAATGTATGGTTGCTAAGGCTGGACTCACACATCAGATCGATCTGTAAATATGACACTGACGGGCGTTTTGAATTCCGGATCAGAATATTTAAGATTATGATTTCATAACGCGCGTTTTCCTATACATTTGAACACGCGAGCACACTCACACCGGAATCAAAATATGAATTACTTCAGTTGACACTGCGAGCGGTAACGGCTAGACGTGTTGCGACTTGTGAAGTTGTAATGTAGAACTGACTTTCCCTTACTCTATTCACATTAAGAGGATGAATCTAGTGTATTCGTTTGTGTTTCTTTTTTATTATTTAAAGCTAAAAGTAGTGCGATGAGTATTAATTTCTCTTCCATATCCCAGACGTTTGCATAACACGAAACTTGTGATTTATCTGAATTTTTAAGATATGTGTGAAGCCTTGCCGGAATTCAAATTATGAATTCCGACTCTGTGAAAGGCATTCCGGATGTGTGAGTCCAGCCTAAGTGACGCCATACTAAATCCAATATGGTAGACGGCTCAAGATGGCGATCTAAATATTTTCTAAGGACTCCCATGATATGGGTATCAATTGAAAGGGTTTGCCGAGAAGAATACGAAAATAAAATAACGTCACTTTAGATCCAATTTGGTGGACACGCAAAGATAGCGGACTATGTTTTTTATGCACCCCCATGCTATGGATATCAAATGAAAGGGATTTGCTGAGAAGAATACAAAAATAAAATCACATTACTCTATATCAAATATGGTGGACTCCCGAAAATGGCGGACTATGCTTTTTTATTCACCCCCATGATATGATATCAAATGAAAAGATTTGCTGAGAAGAATACGAATAAAATGACATCCGCGTTCAGCTTTTCGAAGAGATGGTGTACTACTACCCTAATAAACGTGGGGTCGCGTCTTAACTAATATCGGCCTAGACCCTGGCAAATTCTAGCGGTGGTGAAAAAATTCAAAATGAGGGAAAATAAGATGGCCACCGTAGCAGTTTTAAAAAGTTGTAAGATAACTCGGCAAAGGTTAGAGATAGTTAGGTGGTACTCGAACAAATGGTGTAGGGACCGACAAGGGTCAACTGCTGCCGAAAAAAAAATCAAGATGGTGAATCTAAGATAGCGATCAAAACCCAATAATGACACATTAAATAAAAGTAACACATTTAAAAATGTCCAGCAATGACTAAAATATCTAAAATAAATTAATAGTAAAAAAAAACATTTTTAAAAACAAGCTGTTAATGAAATGCTCTAAAAAGAAGAAAATAAACATTAAATAAAATAAAACTCATCAATTTATTACATTACACAATTTATATGATATAAAAGCTTGAAGTAAGATTTACCTGTGTACATAAACAAGAATACAATATGTAACTTAATATTGACATAAGTAGCTAATTCTAAGAAAAAAATAAGCTTTAATACATTTTTTAAATTTCTATTTGTTTGTGTATTTTCGTCCTAGTTTTATGAAGATTATCTCTATCGTAGCAGCGTAAGAGGCTGCATTGCTCTATATAATATTTTGAGTTAAGTAAGTACCATTACTACTTACTTACGCTTTTGTTAAAGACTGACACAGCAGAAAGACAGGAAATACGAAACAAACGGGTACAAAGAGATAGATGATTAAAGTTGCCATGTAATTGTCTGCTTTATTTTTAAGTAAGCGCTCTTACATGCACTTTTCCATGGGCAAAAAAGTACGAAGAATAATACCTGTGTTTCGTATGGTGAATGTAGAAAACCGTATACCTTTTTTACTGCAAACGAGGCATTCCATTTTAGTACTAAGGGGTGACAACATCGATATATATGTACTACGCACTAGATTTCGCATTCCGAACATTCACTATGTTCAACTGAACTGTACTGCAATCCGTACACCTTACTTTAGTGTGAGCGGCGCTAATAATACGAGATTTCAAATTAAAATTTAAACCTGGACGTTAATAACAATTCAGTTTTCAAGTAAGTAAAATTATTTGTTGTTCAAGTGAATATATAGGTAATAATATCGTAATATTACTATAGAAAAAACATTTTTTTTTTCATTTAAATGCCACGCTATCTACAATCATAGAATAAAACATCCAGATGTTCTATTACAAAACCGAATATGGGTAAAATATGTATATGTACATATGTGTATACATACATGGTGTATACATACATGTGTATACATAAATGGTATATACTAAAAGTACATGTCTTATATACAATACCATTTTATTTTATTGTTAACGTGGAATAAACATAACAATTCATTTTGTTTTAGTTTTTACAATGTTTCCTTACATATAATTACATATAACTCGGGCACAATACCCGCCCGACTAACGAACGACGAACGAAACCTTATTATTATGTCACAATTACATTTTAATAATATTTTTTTAAATATTTTAAAAGATAACTATGTCAAATATAAAATCATACATTTATTTTCAAAGATAATTATTATTCAATTTTATTTACAAATAAGTTTTTTAATTAAAATAAGAGTATTATACAGGGTATTTTTGAAACGCTCCCGAAAACGAAGACAGACGACAGTACTAACTATATCTTAGATGATGGGTGAAATATAAAATCGATCCTGATGAAAAAATTCATCTTTTCACAACGTTTTATTAGCTTTATTCACGCTCCATCGTGTTAGTATAAATCATCGTGTTAAATAAAACGTTAATTTCATTAAAATAAAACATGAAAATACTTAAACATAAAAGCAGCAGTGGAATTACTGAATTACAATCAGCTGACTAGGGTCAATGTACGCGCGAACGCCGAATTCGCGCGGCCCGTAACAACGATGGTACCACAATACATAATAATTTACAACACGTAAATACCTAACTTATCTACTTAACTCTATTTTGCCACTGTGCTTGTCTCCACGTAGCCACTTTAATTCAAATTCACAGGTTAAATAAACCAAATAACTGGTTCGATTCCCCCTTCTAATGAAAAAATACTTAAATGAAAAGTTAACAAGGTTAGAGTTATGCGTTTTATTCATCGTGTAGGTATGTTTATTATTCTGATGTATTCAGTTATGTACCTATTCAGATCAGTTCAGTACCAAGTTATTTAAAAAATAGGTATGAAACAGCAACTCTAAATCCTCCGTGGTCTTATGAGATGCGGCTCAAATTGTGCTCCATTCATTTCGAGGCAGATGTGGGCTCGGTGTTGCGTCTCCTCATGCAGGCAGGGCATTATCGTGTGGTCTTCGACACAGTCCGCACGTAGTTTGTCGAAAACATCCACGATCCTTTGGCGCATTTCGTCAGCACTATCACACTCACGATTAAAAACCCTTCCTTTCACATACCCCACAGAAAGAAGTCTAACAGGGTCAGATCTGGTGAGCGAGGTGGCCAAGCGTGTGGTCCTAGTCTGCCAATCCAGCGATCATCAAATAATTCGGTAAGGCGCTCACGGACGAACCTCACGACATGTGGTGCACCATCATGCTGGAACCCACGGCGATATTCATCCAACGATAGGTCGTCTAAAATGTCAACCAACTGTTCATTTATAAAGTTTAGGTATCCCTGTCCGTTAAGTCGCTGTGGCGAAACACTGGTCCCAGTATGCGATCCTTAAATAAACCTGTACGTTAACCGACCATCGGGTTTGGTGCCCGGTTTGTCGAACAGCGTACGGGTTAACCTCTGAATACGTGTGTATTTCTTCGGTTCCACATGCCGTTTCTGGTAAATGTCGACTCGTCCGTCCAGATAACGTGCTCAATGGAACCAGGCACACGTTGTTGTTGGTCTAATAACGGCAGAAAACTCGTCGGCGGACGTGATCGCCGGAACTAAAGCTTGCACTTTGTGCGCACTGTATGGCCGCATTCGGTTACGCTTTAACACTTTGTGAACTGAACAGTATGACACATTTGTTCCATCCTGACGTCTTAACAATTGCGATACTTCGTGTACCTAGATTCGGATACCGGCGAACGACATCTAAAATGCGCTCCTCGGGTGAACAGTCATTTGACTTCCACCTCCTGCCGCTACTGGAGCAATGGGCCGATTTTCTCCACTCGCTGAAATGCTGCTGTTATCAGACGAGAGTCAGCTGGGTGTCGAGCGGTCAATTTCTCTCGGTAAATTCGTAATGCACGCGAAGCATTCCCGAAACTTCTCAAGGCACATTAACATGTTGCCGTATTCACGAGCACTATAAACGTACGTTAGGCATTATTAAAACAAAAAAAAACACAAACGTAACAACAAGAATAACACGTAATAACAAGTAGGTAATACCAAGTAATAATAAGAATTTAATAAAAAAAACAATTGAACTGTCGCTTGCATGCGTGTCAAAGTCAACACGGAACTGTCTCAAAAAACTAAAATCAACAATTAATCCCGCCAAAACTGAAGCCTACACTTTGAACATTCCCACAGACCGTCAAATGTTATGACATTGCCAACTTTTATTTATAAGTTTAGTTTCCATATGATCCCTACGACTACTCTTTCTTATGGAATTTAGAGATATAGTTGTAATTTTTAATACAATTAGACAATCAATTGTACCCTGACGAAACAAGCAGTTCGTTACTACAAAAATATTGAAATTAATAAACGTACTTACTTGGTTTGGTTATCTTTGATTTTGTACAAGAAAATAGAAATAAAATGGTATTGAATAATTTAATAGTTAAAATCAATTGCAATTATGATCGACAGGTAATTAATCTAAAAATAATTATTTTACTTTACTTTTATTGACTTTCCGTTTTAATCCATCCAATACTTTGATTTGAAAAGAGGTACGTCAAAACTATTAAAAATTACTTGCAAGTTTTATTGTAATGCCGCCTCTAATTCTTATGTCGCTTGCAAACAAATCTTAGTAGGTAAATTTGGAGAATTCCCCATATGTTGGCATGACGCGAGGTGACACACAGTCGGCCGGGCGGCGGCAGCGCGTGGTACGAAGGGGCGCGACGGGGAATGCTCGCCAGTATTACTGTGCGCGCGCGCTATTGGTTCCTCATTCTTCCGCGCTTTGAAAAAGCGATGTTCCCAATGTACAGTCGCACACACAGCTTTCTTTACGACGCGCGACGATGGTTTTAAAAGGAAGGAAAGAAAAATTATTTATATCTATTGTTTTATGACTGAACTAGTGAACGAAAAGGTAAATAGAAGGTGAATGGGGAAATTGTGCAGTAAAGTTAAATGTATTGAGGAAGAATACCGAAAAAATTACCACGTGGTCAACCTGATGACGGAAACATTTATCATTCGCATTGATGATGATGATTCTGATGAGTGATGATGAAGTAGCATCCAGTAACACCAATACACATCGACATTTGGCTTCCATGTTCCATGTTCCAATGGTATAATGGACAGCGTGTCACCTATAACAAAGTTTTCTTGTTACAAACTACTTTATTTTACGATAGAAATAAAAATAATGCTCAAGCAAACATTATCCATTTTGAATTTCAACCTCTTCCAAAGTTCTAAGTAGCTAGTAAAGTACCTATTATGATTCTACAATAAAACCATTAATTACTATTATAATATTATAAAACAACAGCCTAGTACCATGTAGTACTTTAGAACGCGACTGTACCCATGCGCAGACACACCCTCCACTATCGCTCAGCGTTCTTTTACGTGACGTTGAGTTTGGCTTCGACGCGGATATTGACCCTAGTCAGCTGATTTTATGGTTTATTTATTTTAAATTCCATTGCTGCTTTAATGTTTAAGTATTTTTATGTTTTATTTTAAATTAACGTTTTATTTAACACGATGATTTATACTAACACGATGGAGCGTGAATAAAGCTAATAAAACGTTGTGAAAAGATGATTTTTTCATCAGGATCGATTTTTATATTACCCATCATCTAAGATATAGTTAGTACTGTCGTCTGTCTTCGTTTTCGGGAGCGTTTCAAAATACCCTGTATATTAAATTAGCACATATGCAAAATGAATGTCAATTAAAAAAAATGTACTCGATATAATTAACCATACAATCTAAATAAACAATTATTACATACTGATCAGAATGAGATTTGTCATCATAGATTAAGTATACACGAAAACTTAATCTATGATGACAAAACAAACCGCGCAGGCGCAACGCGCTTATATCAATTGCGCATGCGCGACTCAGTAACTACCGCGCATGCGCGTAGACATAGAGTAGCGCACATTTTTGTTTGGAATAGCTTCTCTAGTACTACGTACTATAACACATACATATAACTCAATGGGTGACAACGCATCTGTATTTTGATTCTTAATCGAGGATGGATGTAGAATATCTATGGGCCACATTCACTTACCATGTGGACTGTGTGGTCGTTTGTCACCGTTATTTAGTAAAAATAGAAGTCGTCAAATGGACATAATATATTAAGTAAATAATATAAGAGTTTAAAAAAAACTTTAAAAAATACGTATTGACCATGAGTTGTGATGTTCCTGTTAATTATTTTATTTTATCCTGGTGATTCTGGTCCGTGATACGAGTGCAAATTTTGACGATCAAAATTTATACGTGTCGAGGTCTAGTTTTAATCTCTTTAAAATAAGTGTAATATTACTTCAAATTTAAGCACTGGTGTTGCACCTCCAACAAGCTTATACAGTCCACCCTTGCTTTCAAAAATGTACTAAAATTGATGAAACAAATGAAATTCCTGATGTTTGGCTCCCAGTTTTAAATAGTACTTTTTTATAATATGTCGTCTGTCGTAAAATTTTAGTTAGACATTAGCTTGCTACTATATAGCTTGCTAAATATTTATCAGGGTGATGCAACTCTGTATGAAGTCCGAGAAACTTGCACACAATCATAATTTTATCTATGTGTGGGGTGGGCGTGTAAAATTAAAGCGAGAATAAGATATCGCCGTTTCATTCTTTCGCGTTGTTTCAGATTGCCATTTTAAAAATTAGGTACAAATATACATAACTATTATATCGGAAGAAACTGATTTTTTTTAATTCTATGCTATATTTTTTCTTTTGTTTGCACCTTACAGTAATTACAGTACCTTACAGTAGCACAATTAATTGACCTACTAATTGATTAAAATTAAATTAATAAATATTAGCAGAATTCTATCAAGAGAAGCCATGAACTAAAAGAAGAAAAAAATGACATTTGTTTGTCAACGTCTTTCATGTTGAATATATTTTCTGAAATTGATTCAAATTTATTTAAAATGATTTAGATTTTAATATTTGTTATTGCGTTTTGCTTTAATTCAGTTATTATCGGTTCAGAATACTTCATTTTCGTTTATAGGCAATTCTTCGCGATTGTGTGTGTGAAGATTTTGTGAGATACTGACTCTGTATGAGATATTGACTATAAATTAATTTAA
>JAGSMP010002973.1:0-16169 GCA_029286625.1 Parnassius orleans
TTTAAAATAAGTGTAATATTACTCAAATTTAAGCACTGGTGTTGCACCTCCAACAAGCTTATACAGTCCACCCTTGCTTTCAAAAATGTACTAAAATTGATGAAACAAATGAAATTCCTGATGTTTGGCTCCCAGTTTTAAATAGTACTTTTTTATAATATGTCGTCTGTCGTAAAATTTTAGTTAGACATTAGCTTGCTACTATATAGCTTGCTAAATATTTATCAGGGTGATGCAACTCTGTATGAAGTCCGAGAAACTTGCACACAATCATAATTTTATCTATGTGTGGGGTGGGCGTGTAAAATTAAAGCGAGAATAAGATATCGCCGTTTCATTCTTTCGCGTTGTTTCAGATTGCCATTTTAAAAATTAGGTACAAATATACATAACTATTATATCGGAAGAAACTGATTTTTTTTAATTCTATGCTATATTTTTTCTTTTGTTTGCACCTTACAGTAATTACAGTACCTTACAGTAGCACAATTAATTGACCTACTAATTGATTAAAATTAAATTAATAAATATTAGCAGAATTCTATCAAGAGAAGCCATGAACTAAAAGAAGAAAAAAATGACATTTGTTTGTCAACGTCTTTCATGTTGAATATATTTTCTGAAATTGATTCAAATTTATTTAAAATGATTTAGATTTTAATATTTGTTATTGCGTTTTGCTTTAATTCAGTTATTATCGGTTCAGAATACTTCATTTTCGTTTATAGGCAATTCTTCGCGATTGTGTGTGTGAAGATTTTTGTGAGATACTGACTCTGTATGAGATATTGACTATAAATTAATTTAATATTTAAAAAAATTATGCAAACAAAAAGCACAAAATCATCCGATCACTTTCTGCAGGTTTCCTACAATAAAAATAGAAAAACTTTTGATAATATTGTGGTAAGTCTTTAAGCATTCCTATTATTAAGGCTTTAGCACCATAGACCACATACATACCCTTCGGCAAATTGTACAGAAGTCCGAGGAGTACAATTTGCCACTATGTCTGGCGTATGTGGACTATGAGAAAGCCTTTGATTCCGTCGAAATTTGGGCGGTGCTGCAGTCCCTTCAGCGGTGCCAAGTTGACTGTCGGTATATCGAAGTGTTGAAGTGCTTGTACAGTAGGGCTACGATGGCTATCCGAGTACAGAACCAGAGTATAAAACCTATCCAACTGCAGAGAGGTGTAAGACAGGGTGACGTTATATCCCCGAAACTCTTCACCGCTGCATTGGAAGACGTTTTCAAGCTTCTGGACTGGAAAGGATCACTCACCTTCGATTTGCCGACGATATAGTCCTTATGGCAGAATCGCTGGAGGACCTAAGCACTATGCTCAATGACCTCAATAGTGCCTCCCAACGGATAGGTCTTAAGATGAACATGGACAAAACAAAGATCATGTTTAATGTCCATGTCACACCTATGCCGGTAGTTGTTGGGAGCACTAAGCTCGAAGTTGTTGACGAATATGTTTACCTGGGACAAATAGTCCGACTAGGTAAGTCCAACTTCGACCGAGAGGTCAATCGACGGATTCAACTCGGCTGGGCAGCGTTCGGGAAATTACGGCACATCTTCTCGTCAGGTATACCTCAAAACTTGAAAACGAGGCTGTACAACCAGTGCGTGTTGCCAGTGATGACCTACGGAACTGAGACGTGGTCCTTCACTGCTGGCCGGATGAGGAAGCTCAAGGTCGCTCAGCGAGCTATGGAGAGGGCTATGTTTCGGAGTCTCACTGCGTGATAAACTTAGAAATGAGGATATCCGCAGAACCAGAGTGACCGACATAGCCCAACAGATTAGTAAGCTGAAGTGGCAATGGCCGGCCATATAGCTCGAAGAACCGACAACCGATGGGGAAAAAGGTTCTCGAGTGGCGGCCTCGTACCGGCGGACGAGTGTAGGGCGTCCCCCACTAGATGGAGTGACGACCTGGTAAGACATGCAGGAAGTCGATGGATGCGGGTGGCTCAGGACCGTGCTTTGTGGCATTCCTTGGGGGAGGCCTATGTTCAGCAGTGGACTTGTGAAGGGCTGTAATGATGATGATGATGAAGTCTTTAAGCATTTTGAATTTATTCATCGTTATTTGTAGGGATTATTACTATATTAACTCGAATTTTATCTATTTCAGATCATGTATTTGGGCTGAGTTAAGTTTTCGACATGAGAATTTTGCTGATTTAAATTTACGTTAATGTTCTGTGAAGAATAGCTCTCACGATAACATATGTTATAAATCAATATTACGCGTGGAAATATTATCTGCAAAAGCAATAGAAGACATAAATAATAATATGTCTTCTAGTAGTAGTGTATAAAACAATATCTTCCAAAAAATAAAATTACATAACTATACCTATTTTTAGTTTTATTTTATCCCACATACTCCTCTAAAGTAAATTCGAATAATTTTGGTGCAACCTCTCAAATGTATGGGAATTTACCCCATAGGTTTGTGAGGCTTGAGCCAAAATTACTCGAATATGCCTTAAATAAAAAGTTCAAAGTTACACAATACAAAGGTTTGAAATTCCCGCAAAAAAAGTTTTATATGGGCGCCCACCTAGGCGCTTTTCGTGTACATTCATAAACACGTGTTTCCTTTTTTTAGTATGAAGTTGGCGTTCTTCTCTTGGTAGAGAGTAATTGTGTTCTGTGATATTTATTTATCTGTTTGACTTTGACATTCGTAAATTTGCAGACTGGCAAACCTAATGTACTTGGTACTGGTAAATAAATATTTAAAATATTTTCGAGTGAGTTTTTGTGCTTTACTATTGTTCTAGATTTCTAGATTTATAATTGCGATTTGTAAATAAAATAGAATTTAAAAGCTAAGTTTTTATTTTTGTGTTCTTAAAACGATGGATACATCTACATGGGATTTACAAATCACCGAAGAACTTTACGCATTTTGTCTCAAATTTGAAGGTAAATTTAAACTCACTACATCAAAACCTATTGTTTTATTCCAAAAACTAATAAAGATTTGAATTTTCAGAGAAAATTGACAAAGAACAACAACAATTAAAAGCTTGCAAGAAGAAATATGAACTAGAAACGAAGTTAGCACAGGAAATGAAATTAAATGTAGGATATTTCTTACAATAGTATTTTTAGTTAACAATTTGTATTATACCTTAAAGTTTTACTATCCTATAACTGTCTTTTCTTCAGTCGGAGTTAACCCAGCAGCTAGAAGAGCTTAATCGTCGCGGTGGGGAGCTGGAGCGAGTGTGTACCAATTTTGAATCCCTTACAATTACAGAAAGCGATCGCAATCGGCTAGATAATGCCAAGTAAGCGTGCATATTTATTAACGTTATAAAATATTATATTTGTTTATTATAAACCAGTTTGGTTGTGTTTCTCAGACCCTAATATTAATAAAACAGGTGTTAGTACCGTCACTGTTACAGCCTATTAAAGTCCACTGCTGAACATAGGCTACCCCCATAGTATGCCTCATAGGGATATTTGCCATAGTTGCCTCGCTTGGCAAAAAACCTTGGGTTGGCAAATACAGTTTTTTATTATTAGTTGTTATTAGGAAGACACTGGTGCCCATCTCCTTAGTTGTTTCCCTCTGTCGCCCCTTATGACATCCACGGGATGATATGGGGTAGTGGATTTTCTTACACCACCATGACACTGTGTATGTGTAAAGCCAGAGATAATAAGTAAATTTTAAAAAATTGCTGCAAATGGTTGTATTTACCAATTACTATCTGGGGGTTATGAGGTTAGTGTTTGTAGTGAGGGTAGGAAACTAATAAGTGTTAAAGCATACCCCTACTTATTTGAGCAGCATAAAGTACGTAGGTAATCAGAATTGGTCATTGGAAAATAAAAAGTTATATAAAATTCGTAAAATATACTGGATACTCTGCATTTGTTTTTTCTCTCGAAATTTAGTTTCACTTCTACCGTGTGTGGACTGCACTTATGTCTTTGTTTATTTTAATATATAATTATTCTAATGTGTTCCACAAATATTTTAAAACCTTATGTCGTAACCTAGAAAGAAATGTTTATGTTTAAATAGTTTTGAGAGTATTTCATAAGTCATAACATATGCAAGTTTTCATAATTACATGTTTAAATTAAACTAGTTTTACGGATTTTATCATGTATATTAACTTATTTTATATTCCCGATGTTTCGATTACTTTGACTGTACTGTACTGTCGAACACATAGACTGTAGAAGATGTGAACACATAGCTGATGTGAAGAATCGACGCTCCGGGAAGTCTGCAGTCTGTGAACATGTACAGGATCGCCCCCGTCACTACATTAGATTTGATAGACCACAAATCCTCGCTATAGAACACCGATTCCTTCCAAGGATGATTCGCGAGGCTATTGAAATCAAAAAACATCCTAATTTCAATAGAGAAGATGGCTGGGTGCTTCCATCTGCTTGGGATCCTATAATTAATAAAATTAAATCCCAACCCAAGCATACAACTGCAAGATTTCAAGATACTGTAAGTTCATAATGCGTAGATCGGAACAAAAATTAATAATTTTTAATCTGGAGGTAACTGTGGTTAACTATGACATTGGGACGTCAAATACCTCAGTCCCCCCCCGTAACCATGGGTGCTGTAAAGTACTCGCAACGTCGGGAATATAAAATAAGTTAATATATGCGATAAAATCCGTAAAACTAGTTTAATTTAAATGTGTAAATATAAGAAATCATTATAATTACATGTGCTGTAGGTATTTGACATTTAGATCTAGACACTACTATGAGACTAGATGGCAGGATGCTTTCCTAGGAGTCCGTTTGGGTAGGTACTACCCCCTTACCTATTTTTGTCTCCAAGCAGCAGTGCATGCACTGCTGTGTTCAGGTCTGAAGGTGTAGAGAGCCAGTATAATTACAGGCTATATAGCTCGAAGAACCAACAACCAATAGGGAAGGAAGTTTCTCAAGTAGCAGCCTCGTCCTGGTAGATAAAGTGTAGGGCGTCCTCCCACTAGACAGAGTGTCAACATGGTAAAACAAGCAGGAAGTTGATGGATGCAGGTGGCTCAGGATCATGCTTTGAGTCATTCGTTAGGGGAGGCCTATGTTCAGCGGTGGACTTGTGAAGGGCTGTAATGATGATGATGATGATATATAGTGGACTTTAGGTTTCTTTGTAACTTTGTGTTATTTTTAACTTAACTTTGTGTTGTTTGTTTTATTTAAAAAGAGACTCTCTATGTGGATCTGGTTGGGCGGCGTGTAGTTTTCTTGACTGTTTCTATAGTCACTCACCACAAGTCCACTGCCGAATATAGACCTTTCCCATAGATTGCCTCATAGGCAGGATTTTGCCATAGTTGCCACACTTGGCAGGGTTGGCAACCGCAGTTTTTTATTATATTGAGTTGTTAGCAGGAAGATGCTGCTGCCCATCCTCTGTTTTAGTTTCTCTCTGTTGTCTCTTGCGACACCCACGGGACGAAATTGCGTATTGTTGATATTCTTAAACCTTCACTACACAGATTTTAAAAAGTTCACCATATATATATTTTTATTTTATCAGGGAAATGTATCAGGTGGCAAAGGAACTGACAGGATTACGGCCGGACTTCAGTGCTCCGCCAAATATTGCCAAAGGCTGTATCCTTTTAATTGTGATATAGTATAGTATGATATGATATTGTTATTTTGTTTTTAATAGAATAAGTGTTACCAACAAGCACACCGTCAACCTAATGGTAAGTGAATACTGTGACCCATAGACGTCTACATTTAACCTCAATCAAAAATCAAGATGCATTACAGGTATTTACATATACATATGTCACCTCTGAGGTCTAAGATGGAATGCCTCGTATCCCACACTCATCGTACGAAATTCGTATTCGCATCGTATCGGATTCTCCACACTCATTATACGAAACAGCAGCAGTGAGCTGCTATTTCATGCTGGTATTCTGTGAGAGTGTGGTCCTTCCCCGGTCGAGCGGACCCATTAGTTCTACAACTGTAAAATAGCTGCAGCGTGGCTCTAACATGTGTTACTGACATACCACATACCATAGTGTTACTTATTGTATTTTTTTAATAAAAGGCATAGGAAGGCATTTATCTGCTATCCCAGGATTAAAAAAAATTCAGGTGCACAGAATTTGTTAATATTTTAGAATTTGCAGCGTATTGTTAATGTCTAGTAGAGAGCCAGAGATCCCTTTTACTAGTAACAAAGCATTCTATCTTAGTCCTCAGGGATGACAATGCATCTACATTTTGATTCTTAATCGACCACTTACACAGCAACCAGTTATCTTCAGTTTGTCACCCTTATTGTATAAAAAACGTGTGTGTGTACTTATGTACGCACGTAGGAAGTTATACTTCTTTAGCGTAACAAAACAAAAATAACTAAAAATATGTAACTACCTTAAATATAGTTAACAGTTCGCACGAAAACTTCAGAGACTGTTACCCAATGAAGTTGTCGCTTTGAGGTGTCAGTGTGCGCGCGCATCGTAGCAACTTCATGGTGTCGTTTTTAGCTGTCGGTGTGCGCGCGCATCGTATAAAATTCACTCTCATTATTTTTCCCAAACGCCTCAAAAGAAGTATAACTTCAAAAAAAAGATATTTACTGTTTTTTCCTAGTTCGGCAAGACATTTTTAATTTTATTATAAGTGTTGTTTTTGACTTTTGATGAAGTATTATACTATTTTACTACCCACAGGCGTGGAATCTTACTTCAATATTATATGGGACCATCCCCGAAACCACTTACCTGAAAAAGTTTTTGTTTTGGAGACTCTAGGTTTTAAATCATATATTGTGTTTTATATACACCTTCCATATTCGCAATTCGTTGTAAACAACAGTTATTTGCGCAAGAAGGTTGTCTGGAAGAAATCGCTTCCTGAGCAATAAGATAGCCTATTATACATACATACATACATAATACATACATACATAAACGCTCACGCCTGTCACCCAGAGGGGTAGGCAACTAGGCAGAGACTACGGACTTCCATTTGGCACGATCCTGACACACTTCTCTCGCCTCCTTTACATCCATATATCTACGCATACGCGCTCGTCGGTTAAGGGTACTCCTAATCTGGCCCATTTTAAATATATCGCCAATTTGGTCGATAAACCTTCGTCTAGGGCGTCCCTTCCCGACCGTCTAGGGCGTCCCTTCCCGACTCTTCCGTTCACTTCTGCAACATAAATTTGCTTTGTCACTCTTTCCTCGTTCATTCTTTCTACATGACCAAACCACCGAAGCATTCCTTTCTTAATCCTGGTCAAAACGTCATCTTGCAAACCATACTTTTCTCTTATCACACTATTTCTCACCCTGTCATTCAGATTCAGCCCTAGCATACTCCTTAATGACCGCATTTCTACAGCATTTATTCTACTCTCATGCTTCTTCTGCCAGACCCAACTTTCACTACCATACATTAAAGTAGGGACTAACACAGCATTATGAATTGCCAAACGTGTCTTTTTTGACACATTCTGACTCTTCACAATAGCGTGTAGAGCCCCATTCACTCTATTTCCTGCGTTCACTCGTCGTTCTATATCCTTATCATATCTACATATTATACCTTCTATATAATTTATTTTTAATTTTAATGTGTATATAGTGTACAATAAAGAATATATTGATTGGTTGATTGGTTCTTATCTTCTATCTATCTTATGGCCCCCTTGTGCAATAAATTTCCTCAACGATGACCAGATGTTAAGAATGAAGCGCGAAGACTCCTCCAGGCGTTCGAACACGACGTCGGAAACACTGAAGCACTTTGGACGCTTATTAAGAACACAGCTACCCAAGATTGGCCGGTGTCAAACGATAAAGAGAACATGGTGCCCAATTAATCATGGGAGAAGAACATTTTAATCATGGAATGTCTATCTGAATAAATAAATATAGTACTCTTACATTTAATTTTCTAACAGTCACTTTCCTCACCTCAAGCTGGATGATATCTTCTTTCTTCTTCTTTGTAAGGTGACAAACGAGCACACAGCCCACCTGATTGTAAGTGAATGCTGTGGCCCATAGACATCTACGAAGGGAGGTCAAAATGTTCGCGGAATGAAAGGGAAAGGGGTGAAATTAAACTTTAAACTATTTTTCCTTTTTGATATATTCTCCATTAACGGCAGTTCTCAGACCATTCAAATTATTTATTTATACCTTCGAAAAAAAAAATGTTTTGTCAAGGCCCTAAAAATAGGCAGAAAATTGCAGACTTTACTTGTCATCTGTAAATTTCCTTCCCCGGAGCTTTTTTTTCAAATTTGGGAACAAATAATTATGTATAGGGGCCTAATCTAGATTATAGGGAAGATGGTTTAAAGTTACGCCGCCGCACTTGTAAAAGGAAGCCATCGCAACGACTCTTGTGAACGGGTGCGTCGTGTAAAAGGAGCACACCTCGAAACGTCTTTTCTCTTCTTTTTTCTTTAATCGCATCTATTAATTTTTCAAGTAGCGTAGCGTAATACTGTCCCGTGATATTGACACCTTTATCTTTGTAATCGATCAATAAAATCCCCTCTGAGTCCTAAAAACTAAGGCTGAAATCCTTCTACGCTGACGTCGGTCGCGTACGTCAGCGAGAAATAAAATACCATACTGCGATACCGAGCTCTATAAGGTACAGTCGCCTGCTAAGTGGACAAATAGGTAGGTGGAAAATACAATGTTAATAATTATGATTATTAACGTTGTCTTTTACTTACCGATCTCCTTTTTTTACTAAAGTCCTCATTATTGTAATCCGGAAATAAAGCCTCGAAAACTTCTACCCAGTATTTTGCTCTCGAATCTTTGTACAAATCATTAGATAAATAAGACGTTCTGTATCGATATTCATTGCAACAATTGAGGGCGCTCGTACTATTCCACGCTCGTCAGTCGACCGACGTACGCGACGCTGACGAGTGAGACCGACACGCGCGGGGTAGCGGCGCGTAGGTTCAGCGTCGTACTGTGGGGCTATATAGAACACAATGAACATTAGTACGCGCGACCGACGTCAGCGTAGGAGGAATTCAGGCCTAAAGCCATAGTCTTTCCAGCCGATTGTGACACCTGGAAATTCTTAGGCAGTGCTGCGCCTCTTTATGCTACTGCTTGGACTCCTTTTTTGATCTCATGGCTTTGACATTATATACCCAGTCACAATTCGGTTTATAATTTCGTCCCTTTTCTTACTACACAGGTCCAAAAACTCGCGCGAATACTCGACTAGATGCTGTTTTTAAAACCGTGTGAGCATTCTTGGCACCCATCTTGCACTGACCTTAGACATGCCAAGATGGTCATGGAGAATGTTAAAAATGGTCTTAGATGTTACTCCAGTCATTTCTGCGATCTGTTTTTTCTTCACACGAGCGTCTTCAAGAACCATGTTTTTTAACTTTTTCGACAATGTCTGAGGAAGTTGCCTCAATCGGTCCCTGAGCGCTGATCGTCTTTAATTGAGTCTCTGCCTTGCTTAAAAAGGCTATTCCACTCATAAATCGTCGTTTCTCCAAGGCAAGGGTATAAGGGCATTCTACTTTTCTACCGACAATCTGAGTTATAAATTTTTAGATTTCAAAAAAAAATAAAAGTGTATTTCTTTTATAAAATGTATTTTTAAATAATTGTCCAGGTATCGAAGATTTTAGAAACGTATAATGCATCGAAGTTTTATTTTATACCTTTTATTTATTTTAAGTTTTATCGGAATAGTAAGGAAAAATAAACACCTCAGTCACAAAAAAAAAATATTTATTAGTTATAATGTAAAATCAAATTTTCAGTATTTTTTTTAACTTTGCTTAACTAGAATACAAGCATTTATTATTATCTAACTCGATTTATCGGAATTCTTATTACAAATACATAAAAAATAACATTGAATACCACTCTGTCACATTTTTGCTCGTTAAGACAACAAACTTTGAAATATTTTGCAAAAAATTGAAATAAACATAGCTGAAATTCTGCTAATACCTTGTATGGTAAATTTGTAATAATATAATATGTTATTTTAGTATATATGTTTTCAATAAACTGAACCATATGCTACTTTGACGTTTAATTACAAGTGACAAAATTGTGACAGAGTGTGACAGAGTGGTAGATATTAATAAGCCAACATTTGAACATAATCCTTTAACATTTTTAAAGTTTTAAAACGATAACAAAACACAATGCTTCTCTTATAATGCTACATAATATATTATTTCTTGGTAGAACCATTCTTTGGTACACGTAAAATCAGACTAATCCTCTCTTTCTCTTATTCTACTTTTCAAATACTTCTATTGGTTTATCAAATTCGTAATAAACACGCCTTCCTCTTTTGACTTCTTTAGGACTTGGACTTATTTTTATCAAGTTTTCAAACATCACATCTGATACATCTGATTTTACTAATTTAAATATTTTTCCAGTGTCATCAACAGTTTTATAAAACATCACCTGAACATCTCCATCTTCATCCACACAACTGTTTGCAACTCCTAAACTTTTTGCAATTACTAACATATGTGAACGATTTTTTATTAATAATGGGTGGATGTTCTCTACAGACAGGTCATATGAAGTACCCGGTTTTATGTGCACAGTTTTTTTCTGATTAACAAGAGGCTGATCATCTTCATCTTCTGAAGTAGAAGTATAAACAGTCTCATAAAACCTCTTTGTAGGAGCTCTAATTATGTTGGTTATTTCAGCCAGTGGTTCTTTTGAATCTGAGGTTGGGCTGTCGTTAACTTCTATCTCATGTTCAGGCAATGGGCGATAAGTCTTCAAATTGTAACAATCACAAAATTTGTCGCAAAAACAACTCAATGTTCGGTAGCTCAGCACTCCAAGTTGCTGAGCAACTAGTTGGTGGACGTTCATAGTACCTTTCAATGGAATAATTTCACTTGGTATTTCCATTAAAATCTGGGCAATATCGTCTTTACCAACAAGAAATAGCTTTATCTTACTGCGGTCTTTAAGTGCTTCATAAAATTGTAAAGCGTCAATAATGTCGTGTCCACTGGCGACGAAATGGTCCGCTTAACGTTTAATAGATCCTCCTATACCGTCAGCTGCTGACCTGCCATGACCAGAATCAAAAAAAAATCCAGGTTGAACTTTCAAATCTGTATTGTTTAAAAAACCTTGTTGCAAAAAGTTAAAAATTATTCTCTTTTATTTGTACTGTGTTGCTGGTCCATCGGAAAAAAAAGTGGACTGTCTTAATATGGGGTAATTCTTTTTGAACCCAATCAAGTACCGGATGTGGGTGGGCCCAAATAGCTGCAGGGCCATGATTAAGATCAGAAGACACAGTACAAAAAGAAATAATATGTTTGTCCTTTGTAGAAGTCAAGTATGTAATACATTACTGCGGTATGCAAAGTCACTTGGTTTCGCGATCCGCCGAAATGCACTGATTGAATTTCTTCGTGGTACTTACAGGCGTAGTTTTCACTATAGTCAATATGTAAAGCAATTTCGGTTTCAGTCAATTCATTTATACATTGGCGATATGATTTATATTGATTTATAATATTAAATATATGGGATTTAATTTTTTTAAATTCTTCTTCAAATTTACTGATCATATCGTAATATCCGTTTTTCTAACCCATTGTACCAATTCAACCAGTTTCTCTTGGTCGATCATATTACCGTAATTTATTTCATTTGTTCATGTCATTTGTTTTGATAACTTTGTTTTTATAAAGAATTTAAGTTTAAACAGTTTAAGTTTTAGTCCCGAACGGTTAATTGTTGTGTCTTCAAGGATTGTTTTAAAGCAGTGTTTTGTTTTAATGTTTTTGTAATGTTCCTTAATGGCATTTGTCAAAATACTGTATTTTCTTTTATCTTCTTCGGCGCCTTTAATTTTATCTTCATTTTTTTTCTAGTTTTGGTTATATTATGTAATAAGTTGTCTTTTTTTTTTTTGACGTTGAAGTCTTTTCTTGTATTTTGTATTTTTTTCTGTAATTCTTTTACTTCGTCTTGAAGTTTCATATTTTGCCTATAAATTTTTGATCTGTCTCGTCTAACTTTTTCTCTTCCCCTTGATCTAGCAGCGGATGAGGTTGGAGTTAGTGAACGAGATCTAGGACTTAAAGGAAGTAACCTGGGGCTTGAAGGAACAGATGCGGAAGGCGGAGTATTCTTTAGAACGTTCTACAAAGCTTTCTGTTATTCTCTTCTCTTCTTGTTTCTAACTTGCCATTTTCTTTTCATTTGTCTGTGTTCTCTTGGTGTCATATCTTTGACTAGCTTTTTGCGAGCATGGTATCTTTCTAAGTCTTTTTGCTTCACTTCTGCAACTTTTTCGTGGTCTTGTTTCCTTTTTTCACGACAACGTCGCTGCCTTTCCGCCGCAGATAACGCCATTTTTTAATTTCCCTGATGATAATACCTTAAATGAATAACATAATTGATAATGTAATATATAGAACACAAAAAATATTAATTAACTATTGTGAAAATCAATCAAGGCAAAGTTCCAGACAAAAATTACCACTCCGTCACGAGTTATGTCACTCCGTCACAGTTTTTTTGTGACAGAGTTGCCTCGTGACAGAGGTGTAAAAAAACAGTGTTCGAGGATTTCAGCGTTCACAAAATTACGAATTGATCGTAAAAGTGGGTGAATATGACAGATTTACTGGGAAATAATAATATTACGTATATAAATGGGAATTACAATAAGATTTCAAAGTAGTAACTTACGTGACAGAGCGGTCGCCGAATAAACACACGCACCTCTATTCACTACCTGCGGGCGACTAACTCGGCTCGTTGCCGGGTGGGGCCTCAAGGCGTGAGGCCAAGGGGGGAGAGGAAACCGTACTGTTGCTTAGTGTTGAAGGTTAAATAGCTAAGGCGCGTTTTTTGTTTTGCGAAATGCGTGACGGAAGATATCAAGAAAAAACATATACAGCGGGACCCAACTATAAAATATTTTTTTGTTTAATAGTATGAACCTTTACGTTTATTATATTCTCATTAATTCAATGATAATATTGCAGAAGTTCAATAAATAATTTTATATTAAATGGTTCCATATGATTTTTGTAAGCGAGATCATTTTGCAACATTAGGCGGCGCAAAGAGACACATTTTATTTGTACGTAAAACACCTCTGTCACACATTTCGAATACTATGTCACAATGATTTTGTAAAAAGCAAAAACAATAAAAACGGGATTTTAGTATTATTATATTGACTATATGGTCCAAAAAAATCCTGTGAAAATAAAATTTGAGAAACTGTAATTTTGGACGAATAGTGATTTTTTTTCCTGAGGGGACACGCCATTGTCGGTAGAAAAGTAGAACGACCCATAAACAGATGGCATCTCTTCCACAATGATATGTGGCGTTTTTCCGTGCTTAGTGAAGAACTTAATCACGACACGATACTTAATTTTCTCCATAGTTATTGTTCACTTCCCGATTCCTGTGATATCATATTCCTTTGTAATATCCTGTGATATCACAAAGGTTAATGAACAGATCTTGCTGAAACTTCATATATATAGTTGTATTGAGCCAAGTAGTGACAGTTAAAAATCCCCTCCCCATCTAACCGCGCCATGCTGAGAACTTTTGATCCGCCCTCGTAGATATATCCTCATTTAAGAATCAAAATGCAGGTACGTTGTCACTTGAAGACTAAGATGGAATACCTGTTTCCAGTAAAAGGGTCTCTACACTCACCAATCACCATACGAAACAGTTAGCATCATTAAGCTGCTATTTCACGCTGGTATTCTGTGTTAGCTGCAGTATGTCTCTCACAACCTATACAGGGTATTTTGAAACGCTCCGAAAACGAAGACAGACGACAGTACTAACTATATCTTAGATGATGGGTGAAATATAAAATCGATCCTGATGAAAAAAATTCATCTTTTCACAACGTTTTATTAGCTTTATTCACGCTCCATCGTGTTAGTATAAATCATCGTGTTAAATAAAACGTTAATTTCATTAAAATAAAACATGAAAATACTTAAACATTAAAGCAGCAATGGAATTTAAAATAAATAAACCATAAAATCAGCTGACTAGGGTCAATATCCGCGTCGAAGCCAAACTCAACGTCACGTAAAAGAACGCTGAGCGATAGTGGAGGGTGTGTCTGCGCATGGGTACAGTCGCGTTCTAAAGTACTACATGGTACTAGGCTGTTGTTTTGTAATATTATAATAGTAATTAATGGTTTTATTGTAGAATCATAATAGGTACTTTACTAGCTACTTAGAACTTTGGAAGAGGTTGAAATTCAAAATGGATAATGTTTGCTTGAGCATTATTTTTATTTCTATCGTAAAATAAAGTAGTTTGTAACAAGAAAACTTAAGCTAAGGGTGACACGCTGTCCATTATACCATTGGAACATGGAACATGGAAGCCAAATGTCGATGGTGTATTGGTGTTACTGGATGCTACTTCATCATCACTCATCAGAATCATCATCATCAATGCGAATGATAAATGTTTCCGTCATCAGGTTGACCACATGGTAATTTTTTCGGTATTCTTCCTCAATACATTTAACTTTACTGCACAATTTTCCCATTCACCTTCTATTTACCTTTTCGTTCACTAGTTCAGTCATAAAACAATAGATATAAATAATTTTTCTTTCCTTCCTTTTAAAACCATCGTCGCGCGTCGTGCAAAAGCTGTGTGTGCGACTGTACATTGGGAAACATCGCTTTTCAAAGCGCGTGAAGAATGAGGAACCAATAGCGTGCGCGCACAGTAATACTGGCGAGCATTCCCCGTCGCGCCCCTTCGTACCACGCGCTGCCGCCGCCCGCCGCCCGGCCGACTGTGTGTCACCTCGCGTCAGCGCCAACATATAAATTCCCCAAATTTACCTACTAAGATTTGTTTGCAAGCGACATAAGAATTAGAGGCGGCAATTACAATAAAACTTGCAAGTAATTTTTAATAGTTTTGACGTACCTCTTTTCAAATCAAAGTATTGGATGGATTAAAACGGAAAGTCAATAAAAGTAAAGTAAAATAATTATTTTTAGATTAATTACCTGTCGATCATAATTGCAATTGATTTTAACTATTAAATTATTCAATACCATTTTATTTCTATTTTCTTGTACAAAATCAAAGATAACCAAACCCAAGTAAGTACGTTTATTAATTTCAATATCATTTTGTAGTAACGAACTGCTTGTTTCGTCAGGGTACAATTGATTGTCTAATTGTATTAAAAATTACAACTATAACTTCTAAATTCCATATGAAAGAGTAGTCGTAGGGATCATATGGAAACTAAACTTATAAAATAAAAGTTGGCTTTGTTAATTTGTTGTTTAATAACCCCTCACCTGATACGCGCGCCGAGCGCTGCGAGACGTTACTTGATACGGCACTCGAGCCGTGGCCGCGCCGTTTGTGAAGTGTTCCACTTTATTAGTTTTTGTGACCTTTCCGTGTATAAATACCCCACATATTGTATATTGTTGGATTCGTGGATAAATTATCTACGACATGATATTACTTTCAATAAAAAATATTGTACTTTAATCAAATAGTATGCAAGTGAATGTGAAAAAAGATTTATTTCGGACTTTCCTATCGAATAAAAAAATTAAACAACTTATAGATTTTCTTTTGCATTTTATTTAACCTCTTATTAAATAGTTATACAAATATTTAAAAATATTTACATCTTTTTATAGTGAAATGTCAAGAAAAACAACAATTTCCGCATACAGATATTTTTGGCCGCGTAAAAACATCTCTAAAATAGCTCAACTTTGTACCATGATTTTGTTTAACTTACTGAATTAAATCTAAGTAATGTATATATTTTTGGAAAGTTTATTTCATGCTTAAAGAATAGGTTAACAATTAGGACACAACACTGCGATTATTTCATACAGTAGGTAAAATCTCAAACCCTTCGCTTTGGCGGTGGGAAGAACGACCTTTAAAACTACGCTCTTAAGAAATAAACAAAGCCAAAACACGAAACAATGAACGTTTATTATAAAAGTACATGAGATAAGCTTTCTATAACATACAAAAAACACTGAACACTATTATAAAAAAAAGTTACAAGCTTTTACAAATACAAAAGTTATGGGCCATTCCGCCCATTTGGCGGAAGTA
>JAGSMP010002974.1:0-15065 GCA_029286625.1 Parnassius orleans
GTTTAATAACCCCTCACCTGATACGCGCGCCGAGCGCTGCGAGACGTTACTTGATACGGCACTCGAGCCGTGGCCGCGCCGTTTGTGAAGTGTTCCACTTTATTAGTTTTGTGACCTTTCCGTGTATAAATACCCCACATATTGTATATTGTTGGATTCGTGGATAAATTATCTACGACATGATATTACTTTCAATAAAAAATATTGTACTTTAATCAAATAGTATGCAAGTGAATGTGAAAAAGATTTATTTCGGACTTTCCTATCGAATAAAAAAATTAAACAACTTATAGATTTTCTTTTGCATTTTATTTAACCTCTTATTAAATAGTTATACAAATATTTAAAAATATTTACATCTTTTTATAGTGAAATGTCAAGAAAAACAACAATTTCCGCATACAGATATTTTTGGCCGCGTAAAAACATCTCTAAAATAGCTCAACTTTGTACCATGATTTTGTTTAACTTACTGAATTAAATCTAAGTAATGTATATATTTTTGGAAAGTTTATTTCATGCTTAAAGAATAGGTTAACAATTAGGACACAACACTGCGATTATTTCATACAGTAGGTAAAATCTCAAACCCTTCGCTTTGGCGGTGGGAAGAACGACCTTTAAAACTACGCTCTTAAGAAATAAACAAAGCCAAAACACGAAACAATGAACGTTTATTATAAAAGTACATGAGATAAGCTTTCTATAACATACAAAAAACACTGAACACTATTATAAAAAAAAGTTACAAGCTTTTACAAATACAAAAGTTATGGGCCATTCCGCCCATTTGGCGGAAGTACGGCGTGATTAATATGGATACGCCTATGCATGGTCTAGGATGTAGTTATTTTTTGCGACAAAACATTATGTTGTTGGTTATCATGATTACATGGGTTAAGATATTTACCTTAAAAATAAAATTAGTATACACAATGAGGTTTTAACCGACTTCCAAAAGGGTGGTTAGCAATTTTTTTAATCATAAACTAGGTAATCGTGAATACATATAATATTAATTCAAAGGTAAGGTAATCTTTAATACAAAGAATATTAATACAAAAGGTAAGACCTACCTAACTTACACATTTTGTTGTTAACCGATTTAAAACAAATGGGTTAACAACATTTTATTTATGTAAATTAGGTAACAGTGAATACAAAGAATATGAATATAAAAGGTGAGATCTACGTAACCTACATTTTGTTTTGAACCGATTTAAAAAAAATGGGCTAACAACATTTTTTTTAATAAATTAGGTAATAGTGAATACAAAGAATATGAATACAAAGGGTAAGACCTACCTAACAAGCACATTTCAAAAAAATGGTTTAGCAACAATTTTATTTACATAAATTTGGTAATAGTGAATACAAAGAATATGAATACAAAAGGCAAGGAACCTACCTATTTAATCCACATCCACCATCCACAGAACACACTATTACATAGCAAAGTGACTTAAGTCAGTGAGGTGTATACCTACAAACCTAGCCTTACTTGAAATTCAGCAAACCAGCCATAAATTGTGGTTTTGGATGGGGCTTCATCACCAAATGCAGAAATCATCCGGTCAACACACTGTTTTTGTGTTAAACCACTTCGAAAGTCATAAGAAAACATCGCTCTTGAATTTTCTCGAGTCAATTCCATTTTCTCAACAACTAAACAAGTTTGACAAAACCTTGTGTCAACCAAAATCTAAATAAATAAATGGTATTCGATTTTTAAAACCAAGGAGTTTTCAATTAAAAGATTTTGAAATGACAGGAACAGTGGAAATATTCCATTCCCGATACTTTTAGTGCAGCCTAGTACGTAAAAATATATTACTTAGGATCAGCTGCCTGACAATAAGTTATCAAGTAGCCACTAGGTTGGTTGGAGCAGCTGCAAAGGTGCCGAAACAAGCAATTTATTAAGATATGTGTTTTGCTCAGTACCATTCTCAAGAATGGTATTGAGTAAAACAGTTACTATACAAAGCGCCACGTTGCAGGTGGCACACAGAAACTGCGTACGCTTGTGGCAGACGCTACAATGGCCGCGTTTTCTTTGTTTCAACTTCTCATTGAAGGGAAACTCTTTCGGGAAATGGCGAAGGATTTCCGTCGAGAATTTCACCTTCAAAGAGTGTGTCGGCTCCAACGGCTCCAACGTGATGACTCGCTGTTGGCCATGTTTTTCAAGGATATCCTTGATAAGGGTTTTGCGGAATTGGCGGTGCGTGGCCACGCGAGAATGTGGATGTTCTGGTACTGGGCTGTCTCTATGTAAAATGTAACCATTGAGCACGCTGGCGTTAAGTAGGCGGCGGAAAAACTTTTTGTACCATACCAAGGTTCGCTTCCTTTCGATGGGATACGCAGACAACATTTGGTCCTTTTTGTCTACACCGCCCATGCGGACGTTGTAGTCGTGGACCAATGTTGGTTTTGACTTCCCATCTCTGGAAGCTGAAC
Organism: Parnassius orleans; assembly: GCA_029286625.1. Taxonomy (NCBI): domain Eukaryota; kingdom Metazoa; phylum Arthropoda; class Insecta; order Lepidoptera; family Papilionidae; genus Parnassius; species Parnassius orleans. The sequence goes on from JAGSMP010002974.1 coordinate 2,464, forward strand.
CCGCGCCGTGGTACGTCGACGTCAAGGTGACAACGTTTCGGTCTTTCCAAACCAGAATATCAACATCCCCACTCGTGGCGCCGTGCACGCTGCCAAAAGCAAGAGACTGTTTTATAAGCGCCTTTAAATTTGAGGGCACATTTTGCCTACTTAATCTTAGTGTTCCCACACAATCAAAACCTTGGCTTTTCAAAAGCCTAGATAGAAGAGGACTATTATAATAATTGTCCATAAGACAGTATACCCTTGTTCTCGAGCCCTTAAGAAGCTCGAGAACAAGAATGTCATCTCTGCTCGTTCGAATCTTCCTCATTGCGACCGGCATGCATCTTAAATCGCCACAGATACCCCGAATTTGAGTCGCACACCTCGTAAGTTTTTATGCCCTTCGATGCTGCTTTGTTTTTGATAAATTGATTGATGCTTAGCCACCCCTTCCACTGAGTCAAAGACTCGTCCATGCAATGCATTGCCCCAATTGATAAAACGCTTGAAATTCTCATTCAAATGCTTCACAATTGGGGCAATCTTCGCGATTTTCGCGCCGCTTTTGGAGAGGTGGCTAATATCAATCTCATTATTCACAAAGTGCAGCATCTGGGAAAGGGCAACAAATCTGGTGTAAGTCATGTAAAGACCAAAATTCGGGTATCGGTTACTTCGCCTTGACGGTCCAGTATTCCGTGAGATCTGATTTAAAGGCAATGCCGGTCGCAAGGATCAAAGCAAAAAGGCATACAGCTCGTCGGTATTTGTGTCTTTAAACATGCGCAACCGGCTGTGAGGACCCACACTGCCCTTACTTAGTGCGGCCTCCAGCGATTGCTTCGCGTACCGATTTGTTTCCGCAGCTATATCCTCCATTATGCTGCGGTCCCAAATTGATATGAAGGCTTCGTAAGGTGAAGCGAAATGTGAAACCGGCCCTACCGACCCTGTGAATTTCTCCTACGTTGCTGGGGAATAGCTGGTATGGGCAACGACTCCCAATCAAATTCCGCGAGCGAGTGTGGGCCCTGGGTTGCCAATAAAGCACTTACGGATGTGGATGGCGTGGATGTGGATGGCGCGGGTGTGGATGGCGGCGGGCTAATTGATTCCGCCGATGATGACGGCTCGGTAGGCAGGTCCATCGGAGCATCGAAATCCATCATGGAATCTAAATAGATTCGTTCGTTTCGAGGACACTGCATATATCCGAAGACGTCGTCATCTTCGTCCACGTCCTCGTCATCATCATCATCTGGATCACTTCCTAAAGACAATAAGTTTAATTAATATATTTTCTACATGACTGCTTCCTTTCGATTAACACTAAAGTTAGTGACTTACCGTAGTTCACTAGATCCGCCAGCTCCGGATCGTCCACTTTATATACCAGCTTCCGTTTACTTCCACCAGATCTAAAACAAAACAGACACATTAATACAGAGCTTGACAGTAGCAATATAGAAATTGATGGCTATTTCACTTACACGGACGAAGAGGATTTACAGATACACCTTCGGGGTTTCTGACGTGTTCGGAATATCCATGAACCTAAAACGAATTTGTACAATTATTACTGAACAGCCATGTAGCAGCAAGATACAAATATATGTGCCTATTTAACTTACTCAGCTGGTGAGGCACCTGCGACGCATATGCCGAGGGTCTGGGTGTCCGCAAGAATGCCGAACTTGCGATCGATCTGTAAAAAGTGGACATGTAATACAGAGCTTGACAGTAGCAATATGGAAATTGATGGCTATTTCACTTACAGAGACGAAGAGGGCCTAGGACTTACACCCTGCGGGGTATCTGGCGTACTCGGATTCTCCATGATTCTAAAACGAAATTTGCACAATTATTACTGAAAAGCTCTGTAGCAGCAGCAAGATATAAATATATGCCTATTTAACATAGTCGACTGGCGAGGGGACCTGCGACGCAGAAGCCGAGAGTCCAGATGTACGCAAGTGTGCAAAGGTCGCGTTAGATCTGTGAAAAGTTGACATGTAATATACAGCTTAACAGCAGCAAAAAAAACTTACTCAGCCAACGACGGCGCAGGCTGGTTGGGAACCCAACGCCGTGGCACTTTTTGGTGCATGGGTTTTCGAGTGGGCTCCCAACACGTACCGTCGTGGAGTCTGGATCCGTCGTAATGATGTCCCGACATATAACGGCGATCTATTAAAACAGTATATTACAAAATCAGCTGCAGCTGCATAAACATAAATATGTATTTAGTAAAATAAACACACACCTTTCAATTTCGTGCACTCGCCTCGACCACCTCTTGTTCGTGGTCCACGTCCCTTCCCCGTTGTTGACCACGTCCAACCCTCTATTTACACCGCGTCCACTCCCACGTCTACCTCCTCGACCAACCACTGCTTTGCCACCTCTTGTTCTTAAGCCATGCAAAGAAAAGAAAGAAAAGGAGCTTAGATAAATAAAAAGTTTTAACAACACACGAAATAAAACACAAGAAAGTAAAAAATGAAATGTCTCTCTCGGTCGGGAGACCACAAAGAGAAGTACTAAAAGGGTATTTACACGGGTCAGGGTTTTTAAATTTATATATTTTATTTTATTTCATTATATTAAATTACACCCAAATAAAAAGCCTCTGTACATGCTACTAGGTCGCTCCCTCGTGGTACACTCACGAGTTTATTCACACACTCGAGGTATAGGTACTTTAAATAAAACCAAAGAACTCAGAGCTATGTAAAAGATTATTTATTCCTTCGAATCAATGATCCCATATGTAGACTTGAGAACCGAACCATACCGCGATTTAAAATTGTACAACGCCATCTGTCGGTTGTCGTCCGACCTAATCTTAACATAATCGCCCACCAAGGACAAATATGACATTTGTCCTTCAACAACAACATAAATGCATTTTAACTTATATGTAATCTAGAACTTCACATGAAAACTTTACCCAATACAAGTTGAGCATCTTAAATTTAACAATTTATTATAAATCTATATACTCTGATCTAGTTAAACAGCCTTTTACATTATTCAATTGCAATCGGAAGCAGACACAATTTGGAAATCGGACGTTTAAATGTTCCATTTTTTGGTTTTAGGGTTATTACTCTGACCAAATTGTCTTGTCCAGGATGAGTTTCAATCACTCTGCCATATAGCCATCGGCAGGGTAAGCCGTCTTCTTTCACTAAAACAACGTCGCCCACCTTGGGCTGAGGTTGCTCTGATGACCATTTATAACGGTGCAAAACTTGGTAAGGTACTCCTGAGACCATTTTTCCAAAAGTCTTGCAACATTCTTTGGGTGAACTGCCACCTTCTTAAGGAACTAACAGTGAGATTCGTAATTTTGGTCAGGCGGAGTCACAATGGGCTCTCCACTAGGAAATGACCCGGAGTTAAGACCATGATATCGTCGGAGTCACCTCCGATAACTGACAGCGGTCTGGAGTTGAGACAAGCCTCCACTTGTGCTAGAACAGTTGACATCTCCTCAAATGTCAAAGTTGATTGTCCTATTACCCGTTTTAAGTGGTATTTGACTGATTTAACTCCCGCCTCCCATAAACCACCAAAATTGGGCGACCGGGCAGGGATGAAATGCCAGTTGCAGTCGTTATTAGCTACTGACTCAGCTACTTCCTGTAGTATCGATCCGTTTTCGGTTAGGAAAAGTCGTTTCAGCTCGCTGGCTGCTCCAGTGAAATTAGTTGCGTTGTCACTCCATAAATCAGAGCAATGACCCCGTCTGGAGACAAATCGCTTAAACGCCTGCAAAAACCCTTGAGAGCTGAGATCAGTGACTACTTCAAGGTGTATGGCCTTGGTTGCCATACAAATAAAGAGGCATATATACCCCTTGTGAGATTTATGTCCTCGTCCTTTTGCTGTTCTTATCTGGATAGGACCCGCATAATCCACACCGCTACATTTAAAGGGACGTATTGAGTCACTCTGCTGGTAGCTGGCCCATTTGTTGCGTCTGAGTATTAGGAATTTTTAGCGCATATTACATACATTTTCGGAAATAAGACCTGACTAACTGTTTTGCTCCCAAGATCCAGTATTTTGCCTGGATATAGCAGATCATCAACTGGGGACCTCCATGAAGTGTATTCTTGTGGGCATCAGCGATAATTAAGTTAAATGGCACTCTTGGGAATTAGGATAGATGCTTCTGGTTGCGACTTAAGCCAGAAAGCCCAATCTCCCACCTACCTAGGATTTCATCAGCGTCCATCACTGGGTTCAACGAACGAGTTTACTACTTTTAGGTAAGTTACCCTTTTATTACCAACGAGATCTCTTCTTTAAAATGCAATGCTTGATACTGCTTAATGCATGTATTTTGTGCTTCAGTTAGTTCTTGCGTGGTCAGATAGCCTCTGTTTCTCTTGTTAGGTTCTGATCTTAAATTATTTATAAAACGTTTACAGTAGGCTATTACTCGTTTCATCCTCGTCAAAGATGAAAACCTCTCCCATATACCATCTTCTAGAACAGCACAATGCGATTTAACCTTTCCAAATCTGTAGTTACTTTGGGCTTCTCATAATTGATAGTTCTGTTTCGCAAAAAGTTAGGACCGTTGAACCACATGTGATTTTCTACCATTCTGATGGAGATAATCCTCTAGATGCAGCATCAGCAGCATTTTCTTTAGAGCTGATATGTGACCATTATGAGAGTCCAAATTAGACTGAATCTCGGATACACGGTTTGCGACAAAACCTTCCATCTATTTGGATGGCTATTAATCCACGCGAGAACCACTGTAGAGTCTGTCCATGCTCGTATATTTCGTTTTTCGATGCCTAGCACCTTTGCTGCTTCTAATATGAGTCGTGATAATAATACAGCTCCACAAAGCTCTAACCTAGGGATAGAGACTTGTTTCACCGGTGCGACTTTGTTTTCGCAGTTAGCAGAGCTACATTAATCGCCCCACTGGAGTCGATCACACGGGTGTAAATAACCGCTGCGTATGCACTCTTAGAGGCATCGCAGCCATGCAATTCAACTGAATCGTCAACATTAGCGTGGACCCATCTTGGTATGTTTATCGTCTCTAACAGTTTCAGTTCTTCTAAAGCAAGCCACTCATCCAGTATATTTTTGGTACAGCTTCATCCCATTCAATCCTCTAACCACAGCTTTTGAATTATTATTTTGATTTTATGATACTGGGCCCTACCCAGCCTAGTGGGTCATAAAGCGTGAAATGTCACTAATTATTTTTCTTTTGTTACCGGTTGTTCCAGCTTGAAGATTGACAGCGAGAAAAAGAGTCTTCACTACGGTTCCAGGTGAGTCCAACGATTTTCAAAGTTTCATCTGATTTAATTTTTAATCCTTCCTGAACATCCCTTTTCCCTTTCCTTTCATAGATTCTACTAGTTCCTCGCAATTACTGTCCATTTCATTAATTCAAATCCTCCTTTACTTAATAATTCATTCATTTCCTGAAATATCCTCAATCCTTCTTCCTTAGTTTGGCATCCTGTTAATAAGTCATCCATGTAATAATCTGTTAAAACTCGTTTAGCTGCCATAGGATGACTATCACCTTCATCGAGAGCCAACTGCTGCAACGCTTTAACTGCCAGGTAAGGCGCAGAGGCAGTTCCGAACGTCACCCTCAGCATTCTATAATGTTTCATCTCAGTGTCAGCATTATCTCTCCAGATGATCCTCTGAAAATCCACATCTGAATCGGAAATCTTCACTTGCCGATACATTTTTGCAATATCAGCAGTGAGACAGATGGGCGGAATACGCCACCGCATGACCAAATGTCGCAGTTCTGGCAAGGTAGGTCCTATTAAGAGATTATCATTGAGAGACATGTTATTTTACCTTTACAAGAAGCATCGTATACCACCCTGACTTTCGTCGTGTCTTTATCCTCTCGTATCACTGCGTGATGAGGTAAGTAAATTGCCAATGGATTATCCAGCTGTTCCTTCGGTACTAGCTCCATGTGATTAAGATCTATGTATTCTTCCATTACTTCTGTATATTTATCCTTTAGGTTTTTATTTTTATTAAATTTGTTTTCTAATGTATAAAATCTCCTTTCAGATATCTCCATGGACCCGTCTACTTGCGGAGGATCGTTTTTCAAAGGAAGTCGGACCACATACCTGCCTTCATTATCTCTCGTAGTTGTTTTATTAAATATTTCTTCAACGTTTCTCTTCATCAGTGAACATTTTCTCCTTTTATTTGTTCCGCCTCCAGTTCCCAAAACCTTTGAGAAGATCATTATCATTTGAACAACAATGCAAGACATTTATTTTGTGTGCTGGCTGTGCAGTCATGGTAATTTGTCCAGAGAGTATCCAACCCAATGACGTAGCCTGAGCTACTAGCCCTCCCTCTGGACTCCTTTTTATTCCTTCCATAAGTATCTGATTGTAAATACCTACTCCTAGTAACACATCGATACGATTTGGAGTATGATACTCTGGATCAGCCAAGACCAGGCCTTCAAGTTCAATCCAGCTTGATGGGTCGATCTTGCATGTTGGTAACGGAGTCGTTATTGTCTTCAAAACAAAGGCTTCTACTTTGATTCTAAAGTTAGAATCAACACGTGATTGAAGTTCCATTATAACCATAGCCTTGGAAGTTGACTCGTGCTCGCCCAATCCGGATATTTGTCCTAACTCTGAGTTTTCTCAATCCCAAACGCTGTACGGTAGATTCTGTTATGAAAGAACATTGTGAGCCCTGGTCAAGTAGAGCTCGGACTGTGTCGCTACTTGTTTTCGACTTGACTTTACAAGTGCAGTTGCTAGAAGAGCCTGATTGTAAACTCTGCCTGAAGAAAACAAGATACTGACGTTTCTGGAACCTTTGAATCCACTACTTGTTTCGACGAAGATGCAATCGCTTCGTCTGACACGCCCTGTTCCCTATCCTCGATGGTCTCAGAGATAGCTTGCCCACTAGGTGCAAAAGTGAATGGTGTTTCCTTGCAAACGCGACACCACGTTGGTACGGCAAAATGGCAGAGTGATTGCCACCCAAGCAATTAAAACACCTTTATTAGTTTGTACGAAGTTTTGCGCGCTTCCACGGTTTCTTTAGAAAACTTTTACAAAATGCGTGTGCCCGAAAATACAAACATTTAACATTAGTTACATGAAGGGCTTTCATTTTATTTACAGGAGGACTACTTTGAGCCTGACTTCTCTTGACTAAGTTGGATCCGAATCCAGAAATTCATAGCGATATCTATTTGTTAAAAACTCTTTGAAGTTGGCATATGTTGGCAATTCATCTGCTGAGCTGTTGTTGCTAACGAAATTCCACTGTCGTTTAGTTTCCGGGTCCAACTTAAGAGTTAAAATATGTATAATAATAACGTCCCAACTTCCTACGTCAACACCTATATTGGTCAAGCGCGAGACAATCATTGGTGGTATCGATTAAACTTTAGACTACTGGCTGATTCGTTTATAATGTTCTTTGACTAAACATTCTTTTTAAAGTTAAATGACAAATATATTTTTGTTATTATATCTGTCCTCGAGTAATTTCAACACCTATCATAATTTTCGTCCGCTATCGGAATATGCCTCAAATATTGTTCTGCCTCACCAGTTAAATAACTTTTAAATAATGTAACTTTTGAACCTTACTCAAATCTCGATTCAAATGAATAAGCGCCTTATACAAATCTAAAAGGTGTCCACTCAGGTATTTCCCAGAAAAGTTAGGTATATTAATTTTTGGTAACTTTATGTGTGACGACGACTTAACATCTGATTGAGCATAGTTGCTTTCTGAAATACAAGGTACATTTACAATATTAAAATTTTCTAAAGATGTTTTCAAGTCACATTTATAATTCAAATAACACTCTTCAGCCTTATCATAAATGTCTTCTTTACATAATTAGTATTCAGTAATAATTTTGATCTGAATTACACTTTAACTCCTTATGACCAGATAAAATTCGGACCATGTTTGTTCGATTAATTCTAATCTTCCCTCTAAATACTGTTTAGTAATTCGATCTTTTGGGCTCTTTTTAGTTAGTTTGCTTTAATAATGCTCATATAGTTCAATTTGAAAGTTTAACAACGCTTCCATTTTTGAGTAAATAAACAAGAACTTTCAAAAGTAAATAAACAAATCACAAGTTTGTAAGATCAAACACCAAAATTTTCTCAATTGTAAAGTATTAAAATTTTCTAAGTTGAAAGTAACAAAATTTTTCTAAGTGAATTTAACAAAATTTTTCTAAGTCTTTAAAGTTTACAATGTCCCTTAAAAATCGGGCATAGGTTCCTGTATTAACCTTTTATCGAAATTATTCTAAGTCTTATCTAAACATGCAAATTTACTCTAAGTTGAATTTAATTTTAAAGTCCAAATAATGTTCACGAAAATTTTTGAAGTTAAAGTCTTCCTGGTAATAAGGTTCAAAATTACTCACGATTTTCTCTTCCAAACCACACTGACACAACTTGCCTCACTTGTACTTTTCTCGCCTTGCCTTGCCGCCGTACGTATTTCTACCAACTGCAACCGTGCACGGGTGGCCCGCCCGTGATGACGTATCCTGACGCGCACTGACGTCACTGCCAAGCGCCGTCCGAGGTCCCAACCAATTGACCCCTGTAGTTCGCTACGTTTGCGACAGCGATCCACTGCCCGTAGCGACGGAGAATCCACGACACGCCTCTGGTATCCGGCAACGAAGGACCATGTACATGCTACTAGGTCGCTCCCTCGTGGTACACTCACGAGTTTATTCACACACTCGAGGTATAGGTACTTTAAATAAAACCAAAGAACTCAGAGCTATGTAAAAGATTATTTATTCCTTCGAATCAATGATCCCATATGTAGACTTGAGAACCGAACCATACCGCGATTTAAAATTGTACAACGCCATCTGTCGGTTGTCGTCCGACCTAATCTTAACAGCCTCATTGAAATCGCTTGATACATTTATGCACTACGAATATAAGTACAGACAGACAGAGACATTTTCTTGCCGCCTTTTGTTTATTTTATTGCACCTAAATTTGCCCAGGGTGTACATTATTTTACACCTCTTTTGCGATTAAAACAATAAAAGCAATTCAAATTTATAAACATTATTTTACGGTAGCGCAGTCTTATCCATACTGTGTTACTAAATAAAATCCGCCATTTTGGAGTACAATGACACTGCTTGATACCAGTCATAATATGACCGGCCAGTCTCTGCAGTACATTTGCCGTTAAATATTCAAATTAAAATTAATTTAAGGAATTCTGCACATAACTACTGTTTGTTTATGTAATTATTCACTCAAAACAACAAAAACATTTCCAACCAATCAAGAATTATTATGTAAAATATTAATAAATATGTCGGCGTACCAGGAATTGATGGTAGTAATCAAAGAAAATATTTGTTTACCCTGAATTACAGGCACGAATCTGAATAACTTTGACTTAAAACGAAAAATCACTTACCTTGCCATGATGTTAACGTAATTTAAAAGACACACTATCACAATATCACAAAAATAATTCGGAAGCACTTCAAGCACATCACGAAACTACGTCCTCGCAAAGATTAGTTAAACATATTTTTTTTCTAAAGGAAGTCTGTTCTCACTGACTTAAATGAATAAGCACAAACTATAGAGCCATACTGCCCTGCTCACATGATCCAAAACATCAATTGGTTTAAGAAAACAGACTTGAATTCGGAGCTTGCGACACGGTCATAATATGACCGGTATCAAATAAGGCTTACATTTGCGGTCATATTATGACCGATATCAGGTGAGGGATAAGGGTCGTTCGTTAACGGTGTTTCTTTAATAGTTAGATTCTTTGGTGGTTGCAACGACTTTGATAACTTGGCTTTGGGCCGCTGAAAGGGCTGGCGACGGCGATCGGGTTGATGAGCATTGGTCTTTTCGTTTGGCATCTTCTCTGTAGCTGGTTTCCATTACGGAATGCAAACTTCACGAAATCCGTAAAATCCGTAGAAACTAGAATATAAGAAATCATTATGTATTTGCATATTTCGAGTGTAATAGGGTGTTGAATACAAGTTGTTGTATACCAACGCATAATTATAATGCTGTAGTTAGCTGATTTCGATGGTATATCGGGTGTCCCAGAACTCAACGTCAAGCCGAAACTGGGTGACAGGATTAATTGTTACGATCATGAGAAAATCAGAAAAAATCTATCCCATGCAGTTTGGAAATTATGGGCATTTAAGAAAAACCTAGAAATTTGGTCAAACTGTTTTTTGCTAACCCATGTTACTCAGTTCAAATGTTTTTTATTCGAATGTTTTTTATTCGAATGTTTTTTATTGATGTGAGAGATGGATAGTGGACATGTTTGCCATGAGCGACCGAGACAGATAGTGACGCCACTTTTAGCAAAGTCAACAAAGTAAGTAAAATTAATAAAATAATGAAAAATCTTGACCTAGTTTAGTTTAGGTTTATTGGAATAAAAGTCAGATAGGGAAATAACATTTTTTATTACAATAAATGTTCAAATTGTTTACCATCAGCCTCAATACACGCCCTACATCTTATTAAAAAAGATCTAGTTATTAGTCGGGCATATCCTCGATAGTTGATGTCCTCAGCAGCTTGAGAAATTCGTTCACGCAGGTCGGCTACGCTGTCAATGGGCTTTGAATAAACTTTTTCTTTGAGAACGCCCCAATAAAAAAATCCAGGGGATTTAAATCTGGGGAACGGGCTGGCCATGAGATAGTGCCTGAACGTCCAATCCACCTTCCCGGATATTCCTGGTCAAGGAAATCTCTTACTTGCACTGCGGGGATTTTCATTATGCCTCTGTAGCATTGTTCTACAAAATAAAATCCTTTCAGGATAATCTCGAGAAAGAAGACTTTGAACTCGTTGTACGTGAAACGGATGCATTTCAGCTCTTTGTAAAATACGATGTGATGTGCTTTTGGGTATTCCTGTTCTTTCTTCAATTCCACGAACGAAATACGTGGTCATCTGCGACCTCTTGCAACACTTCTTCCTCGTAAGGAAAGCGAGCTCTACCTCAGCCCGTATTTGATCTGGGAAATGGCCGCCCTCCGTGAGTGAACGGTGCACATTAACAAACACGCGGAGATCCGGATAGCGCTCTAAATTTGGATATCTTTCACGATAAAGTCTAGCGGCGGCACTTGCGTTGCATCTGCATTCCCCATAAATGAGGTGCATGTTCGCATATTCTTGTGAAGTGTAGCGCGTAGGCATGGTAGATAACAAGGATGTCAACACAAAAGTCTAATTCCAAAAGAGAGAAGCCAAAGTTGCCGGTATGTAAACAACAAGTCAAATTCACAAAAATCCAAGTCCAAAAAGAGAAGCCAAAGTTGTCAGTACCAAATCAACACAAGCGAATACGGAAAGGTGCGCAGTAGACGAATGAGCGAAACGTACTAACTGGTGTCAGACGCATCTCCGTCTCACTGCGTGGCGTCACTGTCTGTCTCGGTCGCTCATGGCAAACATGTCCACTATCCATCTCTCTCATCATTTTGCCGTAAAATTAAGAACCTACCAAGAGCTTGTGCGAATAAAAAACATTTGAACTGAGTAAAATGGGTTAGCAAAAATCGGGTTACTCGAGGTTTTTATTTTTTTACTAGTTTTTTTTTAGTATGAAACTAACAAGTATTGTACCATTTTACAATCCTGATTAAATGCGCAAACTTTTAATGGCACTTTAGTACATTTTTTTTAAAGGAGGGCCTTTCAAAGTCGACAAATTTTGAAAATTTTAGATTCATAGTTTAACAAATAGTCTTAATTCTAGAAAACTTGGGGCAGTTGTGTCATTATTTTTGACTGTGGTTCTAGAAATGTTATTTAGGGTTACGGTTCCAAAGTTTAAATGAACAAAAATAATAAAAATTAACCACAATAACCGAAAAATGGTTACAGTTTGACCAAATTTCTAGGTTTTTCTTAAATGCCCATAATTTAAAAACTGCATGGGATAGATTTTTTTCTGATTTTTCTCATGATGGTTACAATCAATCCTGTCACCCCGTTTCGGCTTGACGTTGAGTTCTGGGATATCCTTATAATAGCGGAAGACACATCTTCCCGAAAAATAACCAATTATTCATCAAAAGTAAAATTTTGAAATGTACAGTCAATCTGGGTGTCTTGCCCCACTTTTCGGATAAAATAACAATAAATGCTTAGGTTAGTTATTTAGGCTTTGGTATATAAACGTTTTAGTGGCTTTAGGTGGTCTTTATTTAAAAATATTACCACTTCTTATCAGTTTTAAGTAAAAGTTGAGAAAACTTTAAATTCCTATGGGCCAAAGTTAGTCTATGAGTTGGGCTTGGATTGGCCCAGGTCTTAACTATTGACTGTTTTCACTTATTTTATGGCATTTATAACGTCTGGCTAACATTGGCCTACGTATTGGTATTAAAAATATAATGCCGACAGCCATAGACAAAGTTTTTAAGACAGTTTGTTTTTACCAAATAACTGGTTTGATTGCTAATGAAAAAATACTTAATAAAATGTTAACAAGGTTAGAGTCATGCTTTTTATCCATTGTGTAGGTATATTTTTATTCTGATGTATTCAGTT
>JAGSMP010002975.1:0-14970 GCA_029286625.1 Parnassius orleans
TGATTGCTAATGAAAAAATACTTAATAAAATGTTAACAAGGTTAGAGTCATGCTTTTTATCCATTGTGTAGGTATATTTTTATTCTGATGTATTCAGTTATGTACCTATTCAGATCAGTTCAGTACTAAATTATTTAAAAAAATTAGGTTAAATAAACCAAATAACTGGTCGATTCCCGCTAATGAAAAAATACTTAAATAAAATGTTAAAAGCTTAGTCATGCTTTTTATCCATTGTGAAGGTATGTTTATTATTCTGATGTATTCAGTTATGTACCTTTTCAGATCAGTTCAGTACTAAGTAATTTAAAAATTATGTATGAAACGGCACCGATCCTCCGTGGCCTTATGAGATTCTCCAAGGCACATTAATATGTTGCCGTATTCACGAGCACTATAAACGTACGCGTTAGGCATTATTAAAACAAAAAGAAACACAAACGTAACAACAAGAATAACACGTAATAACAAGTACGTAATACCAAGTAATAACAATAAGAATTTAATAAACAAAACCAATGAACTGTCGCTCGCGCATGCGTGTCCAAAGTCAGCGCGGAACTGTCTCAAAACTAAAATTAATAGTGAATCCCATAAAAACTGAAGCCTACTGCGTCCTAACTAACGTCCTTGCGGTAAACACTTTGAACATTCCACAGACCGTCAAATGTTATGACATTGCCAACTTTTATTTTATAAGTTTAGTTTCCATATGATCCCTACGACTAGTCTTTCATATGGAATTTAGAAGTTATAGTTGTAATTTTTTAATACAATTAGACAATCAATTGTACCCTGACGAAACAAGCAGTTCGTTACTACAAAATGATATTGAAATTAATAAACGTACTTACTTGGGTTATCTTTGATTTTGTACAAGAAAATAGAAATAAAATGGTATTGAATAATTTAATAGTTAAAATCAATTGCAATTATGATCGACAGTTAATTAATCTAAAAAATAATTATTTTACTTTACTTTTATTGACTTTCCGTTTTAATCCTTCCAATACTTTAATTTGAAAACAGGTACGTCAAAACTATTACAAATTACTTGCAAGTTTTATTGTAATTGCCGCCTCTAATTTTATGTCGCTTGCAAACAAATCTTAGTAGGTAAATTTGAAATTCCCCATATGTTGGCGCTGACGCGAGGTGACACACAGTCGGCCGGGTGGCGGCAGCGCGTGGTACGAAGGGGCGCGACGGGGAATGCTCGCCAGTATTGTTGTGCGCGCACGCTATTGGTTCCTCATTCTTGCCGCGCTTTGAAAAAGCGATGTTTCCCAATATACAGTCGCACACACAGCTTTCTATGCACGACGCGCGACGATGTTTTTAAAAAGGAAGGAAAGAAAATTATTTATATCTATTGTTTTATGACTGAACTAGTGAACGAAAAGGTAAATAGAAGGTGAATGGGAAATTGTGCAGTAAAGTTAAAAGTATTGAGGAAGAATACCGAAAAAATTACCATGTGGTCAACCTGATGACGGAAACATTTATCATTCGCATTGATGATGATGATTCTGATGAAGTAGCATCCAGTAACACCAACACACCATCGACATCCGGCTTCCATGTTCCATGTTCTAACGGTATAATGGACGGCGTGTCACCCTTAACAAGTTTTCTTGTTACAAACTACTTTATTTTACGATTGAAATAAAAAATAATGCTCAAGCATACATTATCCATTTTAATTTCAACCTCTTCCAAGTTCTAAGAAGCTAGTAAAGTAACTATTATGATTCTACAATAAAACCATTAATTACTATTATAATATTATAAAACAACAGCCTAGTACCATGTGGTACTTTTAGAACGCGACTGTACCCATGCGCAGAACACCCCTCCACTGTCGCTCAGCGTCGTGACGGGACCTGTACGGAGCTAGATAAAGGAGTTTGGCTTCGACGCGGATGTTGACCCTAGTCAGCTGATTTTATGATTTATTTATTTTAAATTCCACTGCTGGTTTAATATTTAAGTATTTTCATGATTCTTTTTAATGAAATTAATGTTTTATTTAACTATATCAACACGATGGAGCGTGAATGAAGCTAATAAAACGTTGTGAAAAGATGATTTTTTTTTCATCAGGATCGATTTTATATTTCACCCATCATCTAAGATATAGTTAGTACTGTCGTCTGTCTTCGTTTTCGGGAGCGTTTCAAAAATACCCTGTATATATATATATACACACATACATAATTATATATATATATAATTATACATATAAATACATAATATATATGAATATTTATAATTTTAAGTTAATAGAAAATGTTTTTACTCTATTCCGAAATATATCAAGAGAAGAGCTAGCACGTATGTCATGGGAGTGAGTTCCATAGCTTGACCGCCCTTACAGTAAAGGATCCACCACATCGTCTTGTGAAATGAGAAGGAGTTTTGAGAAGTAGCTGTTTAGTGGTCTGGCACTGAGTTTCACGAGGTACAAGATACTCAAAACGCTCGCGGAGATATGGAGTGAGATTTAAAGAGTAAAAGTAGAGAAATGATAATACATGTAAGTCTCGACGTCTACGGATAGGAAGCTATTTTAATTGAGCCCTGTACTCTGAAACATGATCAAATTTACGAAGACCGAAAATAAAACGTAAACACAAATTTTGAAGACGTTCCAGTTTGTTCAACAGCTCCTCTGAAGCACCCAAAAAACTAACATCAGCGTAGTCAATGAGAGAAGAAGAAGTGCTTGAGCTAAGGTTATCTTAGTTTTAACGGTAAAAACGTCTGGAGGCGCTTGAGAGATTGGAAATGTAGTTCACTTTTCTGCTTATCATATTAATGTGAGCAACCCAAGACAAATTATTATCAAAGACAACACCTAAGTTTTAAGCAGTCTCTGTATATGGAATTTGAGTATTATCATATGTTACTGCAGGATCTTCGAACGGTCTAATAAGTAAAGCATATGAGCTGCCGATAATCATTACTTGGGATTTAGCAGGGTTAACGAGAAGACCAAACGATTTTGCCCAACTGCTTATGCTACTAAGTCAGCATTCAGCTTATTAATAGCCTCGTCTATATTTTTGACTTTGAAATGACGGTATAATTGCAAGTCGTCAGCATAGAGGTGATAATGAGAGGAGAGAACAGTAGTGAGAGCATTGATGAAAATAGAGAAGAGAAGTGGGGACAGAACACCACTGAGGAACACCCGCCGTAAGATCACACCACTCGGAGAAATCCTCCTCATGCCGGACACACTGCGAGCGACCCCTAAGGTATTAAACCAAGAGATTACTGATGGTGAAATGTTTAAGGACGAAAGAATACCAAGAAGTATGTCATAATCAACGGAATTAAATGCACTGCTGAAATCCAATAATGTTAGAAGTATTTTATCCATGGCCCAGCGAATATCATCAGACACTTTAATCAGAGCGCTGACTGTGCTATGGCCTGGACGAAAACCAGATTGAAAAGGACTCCAGCAGGCTGTGAACGGTTAGGAATTGAGATAATGGTTTCTGAACTATATTTTTTAGTACTTTAGATAAAATCGGAAGAATAGAAATAGGGCGGAATTGGGATAAAGACGTAGGATTTGAAGTTTTTGGAAGGGGAATGACGAATGCCTTTTTCCAGCAAGTCGGAAAGGAGCACGTCTCAAGCGAAGAAGAGATAATGTGAGTGATAATAGGGACAAGTTCATTAGTGATAGGTTTAATCATTTGCATACAAAGATTGTCATAGCCAATAGCTTTAGTGGAAATAGATAAAAGGCATTTTTTTATGTCACCATCAGTAACTTTACTGAAATTAAAAGGAGAACACAACGGCTTGGGAATATTGGAGAGAAGATTAAGTGTAGTAGACTTAATAGAGTCATCAATAGAAATCGGAGGCTCAGAAAAGTGACGGTTGAGTGCAGTCAAATCAAACGAGATATTAGAATCATTATATGATTTGCCTATACCCAGAGTTCTAAGAAATTTCCACATCTGAGCGGAATGAGAATTTTCAACCTCATCATAAATATGTCTCCTCTTAGCATCACGACACATCTTACTACAGCGATTACGTAGTTTTTTATATGTGCACAAATTTTCATTAGTAGGATACTTCTTATAACGCCTCTTAGCTTTATCTCTTTTGGACATTACTGCTTTTATAGACTCTGAAAGCCAGGGGGCTGGAAAGTGTTTAACCCTGACTCGCTTAAGTGGTGCATGTGTATCGAAAAGTTTTAAAATTAATTGATTAAAAGCATATACCTTATCATTGACATCTTCGGAATTTAGAACAGGGGACCAGTCAATATTATTTACATCATCTCTCAAACGCTCCAGGTTAATTAATTTAAAGCTTCTTAGGAATAAGAATTTAGATTTGCGCCTAGGACGTTGAATTTTATAGGAGAGGAAGATAAGATCGTGGTAAGAAAAAGACGCAGATAGTTGACCATGCGAAGCAACCCGGTCAGCATCAGAAACAAGTATAAGGTCCAAAGAAGGGGTACTATTAGGCGAATGGTGAGTAGCAGAAAGAGGAAAATATATAAATTAACAGATGACACCAGGAGAGCAATTTTGCTACGAAAATCATTTTTAACAGGCATGTGTTAAAGTCACCTAAAATAATGGTATTATCATAAAGTGGAGTTAGATTTACAAGTTTTTCTTCTAAAGAAGAAAAATAATTTATGTTGCGAGAGGGGGGATAATAGACCCCAAGCAAAGTCCTTGAATGATTAATAGTAATTTCAATAAATAAATGTTCAGCAAAATTTGTGTATATATTGGGTGAATGATCAACTATTTTATAAGGAATGTCAGCTCTCAAATAGATTGCCACTCACCACCATCCTTTGCCCTGTCATTACGTATAAGTTGAAACCAGAGACAATACTGTACCGACGGAAGTGCAGGCTTTAGAAAAGTTTCAGAAAACAAGTGGCATCAACATATTTAGAATCAAAGGTTGATAAAGATCAGCATAGTGAGCATGAATGCTTTGAGCATTAATATGGACTATATTAAGATTATTACTATAATTGCAGAACACGGTTACTAATTGATCATGTAAATGAGTGGAATCATCGCTTAAGGCGCTTTTATGTCTTATCGGAAGAGCTAGAAGAAGAGCAAGAAAAGTAACTATCATCAAATTCTAAAATATCACACATGCTAATCAAAACTATAACGGAACCTAAGCTATAACAGTATTAATAAAATAAAATATATATTTGTATAATGTATAATAAATAAATATAATAAAAGTCTGGATATAATACCTACAAAATAAATAATAATATAGTATATGTTATGAAATATTATGAAACAGTAAGTATATTAAAATTAAAATTGCTAACAATTATGCACTTAACAAAACATTTCTTTCATACCTGCCGCAGCAGTGGCATCGGGAAATTTATGATTACATAACGTACTTAAGACTAATTAATATAATAAAATATAGGAAAAGTACAGTCTTACCATCAATAATAAGACATAGACAAATAATATCTACGGATCCTGTCTGGCAAAAGACTGGTAGTATGTGCAATCAAATGACAGACAGCATGACAGAAATTAATAGCTGTCATTATAATTTATTTCAGGCCCGTGACAGCTTAGTTCCATTCTACGCAACTTGGCGCTACCGTCGCAATTTGTTCTCTGTCTACGCACGCCATTTTGAGACGCCATATTGTGTTAATGTCAAATCAAATTGTCAAAATCAAAATTATCGATATTGATTGCCGCCATTATTTATCAATTGTCGCTAATTAACTGAGTATAACGCAAGTGTATTTCCTCGCATTTATGTTGCGTTGAGATCTTGGACGCTAATTTTTCTCCGTTAATTGTGACAATATTCTGTTTTTGTGCTGCTCGTGTGCATATTGCATATACCATCATAATGGTATACAGTGCTGTGTTGGTGGTTGCAATACATCATGTGAACGCTCGGCTCTTCAGATTCCTAGGAACGATAATTTAAGAAATTTGTGGATGTCTTTCATAGTGCCGACAAATTCCCAGCTCATTGGACTTTCAAAGAACAATTACTTAACAAACGTGTCTGTGAAAACATTTTGATATATTTCAGTTCGATAATGAATTTCACAATAATTATTAATTACTTAAAGATATAAAAGCAGGATCAGTAAAAAATCACCAAAAAAGCTGTGGTTAATAATGAAACGAAATGGTGAAATGATTAATGAAAGTCAACACAACTAAGTGAAGACAACAACAACTAAGTGAAGTGAATATTAGGGATACCAATCTTATAGATGTGCCAACTCAGAAAAATTACGACTTGAGTTAACTCGAGTTGAAATTCACGCAACTAGAGTTAGCAGTACGAATCAGAGTAAATGATTTGTTACAAATTACTTTTTATAAATTTGTTTTCTATCTAGCTCTTTGGTGGGTTAGGATAACTATAATTACCAAACTTATTATGTAGGATTGATATAAATAGGTATATTTAGTATGTATCACATACTTATGTATTTTGGTTTAATCTTAGTTATAGTAAGTACCTGTATTTAACAAAACAAGCTATATAGCAGTTTTCACAAAACAATATTAGTCTAGCTATAAGATGTAGTACATAATCTATTAATAGTTTAATTACAAAAGGTTAAAGTTTAAAGTCAAAATATTCTTAAATAAATTCAATATATTTATTGAGTTAAGTGTTACATTTGGCGTTAATTTAAAGTATGATGTATCTCACAACTTAACTACCCTTTGCGGTTATTACAATACTAGGTCTGTGACTTTCATAGTTATGAATATGATTAATTATGATGAATATAGTATATTGATCATAATTAATCAAAATATAAAGGAAATTAAATTACATAACTAGCTATAATAAAATTATAAATAACAAATTGTTTCTGTTGTAGCTAAATACTCTTTGAAACACAAAGCGGGCACACAACAAACGAATCGTGCTTTTATTCTTGGTTGGCTCACTTGATCCGTTCATGTACAATTTATTACAAATTTTTACAGATACTGATTGACTGGGGTAAATTTTCTCCAGAATAAGCATTTTGTGGGTTGGTTAACTAAGGACTCTCTTACTCTTTGACTTATATGGTCAGTTAGGTACAAACTCAACATCATTATTTGCTATGATTATGTAATTTTTCAGGATGGGATGTCACAACTGAACATAATTACTGTAAAGAGCAAGATGAAGATGATTTCACAGAAGCTGTGGTAGTGTTTAGAAAGCCTGGTATGTGTACAAATATCTTAATTGATGTTAATTGTAAATTATAGTAAACATTATATTATGATGAACACTGTGTGATTTCTACAAATATTTTATTTAAATTTCAGTCAGTGGCAAATTTTTTCATTTTTAATGTTTTCAGGAAGTTATGTTACAAATGAACACAATTACAACAAAGAGCAAGATGATTTTCAAAACTTCAGTAGAGATTGGATCGTCAGGTGTGTACTAATATTCATGTAGCACTAGTTACTAAGTAGCTTTCTAACTATTTCATAAATTTACTAACTATTCATTTTCTAATAATGTGTTTGCCTAAGCATACTGACATCTATAAAAATCAAACTTGTAACAAATTTCAGATGTTGGAAGTTCTCATGAACAGCCATCATGTTCAAATTTTTCAACTGTTGCAACAGTTGTAGAAAATAAAGGTATGTGAAATTGTATTGGACATAATTTGTTATATATTTATGTAGTGATCAAATTAAAAGTACTTATATCGGTAATAGAAAAAATACTTTAAATGTTTAAAAAGGCTGTGGACTGGAGGTGTCACTGCATGCCTGGAACTGCATCAGTTCTAGAGGGTGGTTATATGTGTTTGATACATATAACATTTTTTTTTATAGGTCAAGAGTGACAAGCGAGCACACAGTCCACCTGATGGTAAGTAGTTGCTGTGGCATAGACATCTACATCTATCCTCGTTTGCGAATCAAATTGCAGATGCGTTGTCAGCTGTGAGGACTAAGATGGAAAGCCTCTTTTCAGTAAGAAGGGTCTCCGTTCTCTACACTCATACGAAACACAGCAGCATTAAACTGCTATTTTGCACTGGTATTCTGTGAGAATGTGGTCCTTCCCGGTCAAGCCGACCCATTCGTGCTACAACTATACAATTAATATAGCTGCAGCATGGCTCTACCACGTTAAATTATCTAACAATCATATTTCTTTATTTTCAGATGCATTCCTGGAGCAACCTCCAAATACAAGTACCAAAGGCATGGAGATAGATGTTTTCGAAGAACTCGTAGGTTTGTCTGCTTATACTAAACTAACTCTGCTTATATTATACTAAACTAACACTTGAAGCATACATTCTAAATTTATTATTTAATATTGAGTTTATGTTTAAGACCATACCATTCACAAATATTGCTTGTTTTCAGGAATTGATTCTAATGCTAATGTGGTGAAACAAAAAAGTTACGATAAATTTAGTTTATTTTTAGACATAATTAGGCAAAGTTTCAATATCTATCCTCAAATCACGATAAGAGTTCTTTGTTGTTCATCTAATCCAAAGATTACAGTTCCACTACACTTCAATGGTTTTATCAACTACTCCTTTACTGTTAAGGTTACATTTCTCTGGAACTCCTCCCCTGATGACATCCACTTTATTTGTTACCTTATCTAAGTGAATACATTAAAAGTTTAAAATAAAAATATATAAATAATAAATTAATATTTTAAGTGTATCATTCTGTCATAAAATATGAATATAGAACTTAATTATTTTATTATTTCACTTCAGGTTACATGGTGAATAAAATAGTATCAAGGAAAAGAAAATTGGTTAAAATTTTGACTAATATTGCAACTGAAACTTTAGGTGACTCAGTATCACAAAGACTTGATCAAGCCCAATCCCTGTCAAGAAATAAAAACCTATTGGCTTTTATTTGTTAAACAAACAAGCGCAGACTTTCTTGTTTATGCAATTAAAACAAATTCATAAAAGCAAAATGGCCAGAAGGTTTACCTTAGATGAAAATTAATGGCGTTGCTAATAATGAAACAAAGCCCGAAAAGTTATAAACTATTAGAAAAATGTTTGCCTTGCCTAATAAACGGACATTAAATAGACTTTCTGAGAAGGTTTCAATACAACCAGGACTCAATCCATTAATATTTGAACATATATCAAATACAACCAAAAATGGGACACTAAACAAAAGCTGTGCACAATCGTTTTTGACGAAGTTTCTCTGACACCACATTTAACTTTTAATGAGAAAGATGATATAATTAATGGGTTTGTAGATATAGCTGGAGAGAAAACTGAAATATTGTGATCATGCTTTAGTTTTTATGCTAAGAGGAATATATCTCCATGGAGACAGAGTATAGCATTTTATTTCTGTGAAGGCACAGTATCAGCAGAGCTGCAATGCATTTTAAAACAGATTGTGTCCCAAGTAATACTAACTGGGTTAAACCTTTAGGTCTTGTTTGTGACCAAGGGTCCACATTTCGAACAATAAGAAGACTTAGGGAAGATACAATTCGTAGGCGGAATATTCAAGGTGTTCATGATGGTGTGTACCATTCTTCATTACTTAAAAACCAGTTGTACTTCAGGACAAATATTATTTATTTTAATTATTTTACAGATGGATCAGTTAATATTGCTGATCACGATTTAAGCATATTTTTCGACCCACCTCATCTCTTAAAGGGTTTAAGGAATAATTTTTTAAATAAAGATATAATCTGGGAAGAAAAAACTGCCTCTTGGAAAGATATTGAGTTCATTTTTGATTTGGATAGCAAATTGGGACACACAAGAACAAAGTTAACGGCTCATCATGTTGATCGCCAAAGATCAAAAATGAAGGTCAGTAGCTGCTCAAGTATTAGTGCTCGAACTGCTGCTATGCTCAAATATACAAATGCACTCAGTAAGTAACGATTGCTATATTGATTTGTAGCTTATTTAATTTATGTATATAGGTACTATTGTAAAATCTGACCATAACTCTCAATTTGTAAATACATTGTATATTACAACACAAAATAATGACATTATTAAATAAGACAACCTTTATCTTTCAAGTCCTGTTTATTACTGAATTAAATTTATAATTTGTATTACATTAGGCATTTTGAAGAAAAAGTGGCATAAATTACTTTTTTACTAATATATTTACTATTGGAATTTTTAGACAGATCATTTACAATACAAGCTATCCGATTATGGAATGATTTGCCATTATCAACAAGACGCTCTCAATCTTTTCCGGTTTTAAAACATGTACACAATTACTATGTTCATCTTTGATTCTATCAAATTCATTTGTATATAATAATTATTCTACTATTATCTAGTTGCACTATTTGTTTGTATTTATTGAACATTTATGTTGTATGTAATAGTTTTAAAATATATATTTGTATTTTATATATTTATGTATACATATATAAATATGTATGTATTTACCTATATACCATTTTATATTATGCATCTTTATTACTATTTTATGGTTAATAATAAAAATAATGTTACTTTTGTCGCCAAATGACACACATGTTGTTATTGTTTTCTTGCAATCATGTCCATCCCAAGGTTGTCTGGAAGAGATTGTTCTTAACAATAAGACTGCCCATTGTACCACATTTCTTTTTCTCCTTTTTGTTCATATTTATATTTTTTTGGCTTACAATAAAGTGTTATCTATCTATCTATTTACATTAGTGGATTCCGTGAGGCACACTACAATTATATAAGGTTAAAAAGTCTGTTGTTGTAGGCAAATAAGAAGTGTATTTGGAGAAACACTTGCAGGTGCAACTGTAAAAGAAATTAAATTAAAGTACTTTTTTTCCAGATTATTTTCATACTGCAAACTCTGACGCAACAATGGCCACAACAGCAGAAGTTGTTGAATTCTTCGACACACTGTTTGACAGCGTCAATGGCTACCAGGTGGTGTACAAAGAGGAAAGTTAAGACGAGCAGTTAAACAAAATTCACAACATCACACTTTTGGATTAAAGCCATTAATAAAATAAAAAATGGTTTTTGTAGACACCAGTAGCAAACTTGCTACACAAGCAGGAAAACCTCGACTTGTGCGAGTGCCATCCCAACAAGGATGGATTACAACTCTTGAAAGCTTTATAAGGGTTTCCAAATTATTATTTGAACAGTATAATGTACAATATTATTATCCGAGGAATAACCAAGACCCATTAGAAAATTTTTTGGACGTATAAGAGCTATAAATTATAGAAATGTTAAGATGCAAACACATTTATATATGCCTTTAAATCTTTAATATTATCTAACATGCTTAGTCCACATTCCAAATTCTCTAATTGTGAAGAGGATAATGGAGAAACATTATTTAATGTTAGTGTTCTTTTCAAAACGTTCATAATAATAAAGAAAATGACATAAAACAGTGTTTGCGAGATCTCATCTTCTTCACAAGCAAGTTCAAGAGAAAATTGCTGGTGAATGATGCATCATGGAAAAATTAAAGTCCACTGCTCAGCTTACACTGCTGGATACATTTGTCGGAAAAATAACGGCTATTCGTTGTAAGGATTGCATCAAAACATATATTAGCAGTACAGAGACAAACATTCATTCTTACATTAAATTTAGAGTATAAATTGTTAAAAAATAATAATTTGGCATACCTAACGAAAAATTCCTTATCTTGTACAGGATGGTACTCATTTTATTCATAACTATTTGAATTATAGCTGTATTGGAAGTAATATAAAAAGTAATTTGAAAAGAAAATATTGAGCACTTTGAGTTTTCCTGGCTAGGTGTAATAAGCATGCCTTAATTGTCAAAACTTTTCATCAATATTTTAATAAGATTACATGGGCACAATTGGTGCAACATAAATAATAAAATTTTGAAAGGTGATATTGATGAAAAATATGTGTCTAAAATGGGTGAACCCCAAAATTGTTTAAAAAGTATAAAAGTTTTAGGTTAAGAAAAATGTTGATGAAGTGACGACATGGATATGCAGGTAGCTTAGGACCATGCTTTGTGGTATTTCTTGGGGAGCCTATGTTCAGCAGTGGACTTGTAAGGCTGTAATGATGATGAAATAAAATGTTCAATTCCTGAAACGCATGTTTCAGACTTCCACAAACCAACTTACTCCCTAAAATCTCTGGTCTGCAACCTAGAATATTTTCTATAGCGTGAGTCAATTTTATGCTATATTACACTTTTAGCATATTGAGCATACTTGTTATTGTTAATGTTGATATTTGTTTATTTTTCAGATGCTTGTCATGGAACAACCTCCAAGTGAAAGTACCAACACCATGGAGATAAATGTTCTTTTAAAAGTAATTTATATTACCATATAACTTAGTTATATGATAATATAGATTACTTTAATTACGATTATACTAAACTAACTGTCGTTAACAGTATAGCCGTACAGAGTTAATACATACAATACAGAAGCATACATTATATATTTATTCTTTAATTTTGGGTTTATGTATAAGGACATAAAATTCACAAATAGTTTGTTTTGCAGGAATACAATTATAATGCTGATGTGGTGAGACAAATGTTGCCAGAAGGTACAAATGTACACATTGGCAAAAAGGTATGATAAATTCCGTTTATTCTGAGACATAATTAGGCAAAGTTTCAATATCTATCCTCAAATCACGATAAGAGTTCTTTGTTCTTCATCTAATCTAAAGATTACAGTTCCTACACTTCAATGGTTTTATCAACAACTTCTTTACTGTTAAGGTTACACTTATTTGAATTCCTCGCCTGAAGACATTGAGAAAGCTCCTGAGAATGGATGTATACAATGTTAATATTTATATATTTTTTTTTCTTATTTACTGCATCTACCACTTTATTTTCACCACACCATGGGTTGACCGATAGAGAATGCCAACTGCCATGAAGCCTGCCCTTTGTTACATTATACATAATATATAATTTATGATTATCATTCAGTCATAAAATATAAATATTGGACTTTATTTTTATTTATTTCTTTTAGGTTACGTGATGTAGAAAATGGAATTAAAGAAGAGTTGTTAAAATTTTGACAAAGATTGTAACTGAACCTATAGGTGAATAAGCCTCACAAGACACTTGGTCCAATCTCTTTCAAAATATAGAACTATTTGAAAACATTTATATGTTAAACAAATAACTTTCTTATTAATACAATTAAAACAATTTGTAATAAAAAATGAGGTAGCCAAGATGAAAAATAAATAGCATTGCTACTAATAAAATAAAGCTCCAAGACTATATAAACTATTAGAAAAATCGTTTGTCTTGCCTAACAAACAAATGTTATATAGACAAATAATAATTTAGCATACCCTAGCAAAAGTTCCTTATCTTATACAGGTTAGGTGCTCAGTTAATTCATAACTATTTAAATTATAGCTGTTTAAAATTTGTATAAAAGTAAGTTGAAAAGTCAAATATTAAGCACTTAAATATGCTTCCTGTGGTTTAATTTCCTTAATTTGCTTTATTTAATGAGCTATAAATATTGCTCTGTTTCTCGTCAAATTGTACTTATGTTCAATTTTCTAATTTGTTTATATAACTTAATGTGCCTTTAATTTAATCTTAAGATTACGTTTGTATATTATGTCGTTGTGCTTGATTAAAAATAAATGTTAATGTACTATAATTGTTTCATTATAAGTAAAATTATGTTATTGCTCCTGTAAAAACCTTATGTCGATATCGATAAAGCGAACACCACTAAATATCGATATCGATGATTTGAAGGTGTGTGCTTGACATCACTAAGCTATACATAGCCATACTAAATATGTATAGTCATTAACCATCTGTCAAAATGGGCGACTGCAGGCCAAAACGCGTAGTTGGGAAACTTGACTAAAAGTCACTGTCGTATCTGTAGCACTGCATATCTATTTATCTATGATTTATTTAATCACTAATGTCATTGTCTCACACATAATAAACAAAATTATGAAGGTAAATTATTATAATGTTAGTGATAACTACGAACTACGACGTTTAAACACACAAGGGTCTCCGGTCCTCTACACTCACCATATGAAATACAGCAGCATTTAGCCGCTATTTTACGCTGGTAATCTGTGAGAGCGTGGTCCTTCCCCGGTTGAGCCGACTCATTCGTGCTACAACTATACAATTAATATAGCTGCAGCATGGCTCTACCACGTTTAATTTAATTGTTAATTGTCAAATCGGATCATAGGGATGCGAAAAGAGCGGCACATGAATTTCCATGCTATTTGAATTCAACCGTTTGTACGACGGAATTTTATATTATAGAAAAAGTTTCACATCCCTTGAAGCCAAGGAAGATGTTGAATTTGCCCTGGTATTTAAGTATTATTGAATACAGGACGTCCAGCACGTGTTGCCGTTTTGATAAATGACAAATGAAAATGCTCGATAGATCGTTTGCCTTCGATAGCTATAAGTGATACATTAATTTTTAAAATGCTATATACATATAAATAAAACTGAAGCGTCTATCTGTAATATCGAAATATCTATCGTCTATTAAGTTCAGGGGATTATTTGCTTGCTATTTAGACATAAACAACCATTTTTAGGATTTTAGCCTGTCTGTCTTTCCGGAATAACCTTCGTAATGACTGAACCGATTGTGATGAAAATTAACATTGAAATGTCAGGAGGATCTAGGTTACATTTTATCTGAAAACATAAAAGATTTTTTAAAACGATAAATTGATAAAATAAATGGTCTTTGGTTATCATAAACCTAAATAACGCCACATTTATGCATCCTACTACGTAGCCAGGGCAGATCGCCAGTCTAAATTAAACCTAGAAACGATATCTAAGGACAAAATTTTTGAAATTGCAATAGCCAATTTACAAACCAACAGCGAATCTTTAGTTCCATGTACAACATTGGACTATTATGAGCCAGAAACAGTTTGTTGTTCCAACTACAT
>JAGSMP010002976.1:0-16125 GCA_029286625.1 Parnassius orleans
CTACACTCACCATATGAAATACAGCAGCATTTAGCCGCTATTTTACGCTGGTAATCTGTGAGAGCGTGGTCCTTCCCCGGTTGAGCCGACTCATTCGTGCTACAACTATACAATTAATATAGCTGCAGCATGGCTCTACCACGTTTAATTTAATTGTTAATTGTCAAATCGGATCATAGGGATGCGAAAAGAGCGGCACATGAATTTCCATGCTATTTGAATTCAACCGTTTGTACGACGGAATTTTATATTATAGAAAAAGTTTCACATCCCTTGAAGCCAAGGAAGATGTTGAATTTGCCCTGATATATAAGTATTATTGTATACAGATCGTCCAGCCAGTGTTGCCGTTTTGATAAGAATTGACAAATGAAAATGCTCGATAGAGCTTTTGGTTTCGATGGCTATATGTGATACATTAATTTTTAAAATGCTATATCAAAAAAATTCTACATAAATATATATAAATAAAAGTGAAGTGTCTGTCTGTAATATTGAAATAACTGGCTATTAAGTTCTGGGGATTATTTGCTTGCTATTAAGATATAAACAACCATTTTTAAAATTTTTGCCTGTCTGTCTTTCCGGAATAATCTTCGTAATGACTGAATCGATTGTGATGAAAATTAACATTGAAATGTCAGGAGGGATCTAGGTTACATTTTATCTGAAAACATAAAAGATTTTTTAAAACGATGAATTGATAAAATAAATGGTCTTTGGTTATCATAAACCTAAATAACGCCACATTTATGCATCCTACTACGAAGCCAGGGCAGATCGCCAGTCTAAAATAAACCTAAAAACGATATCTAAGGACAAAATTTTTGAAACTGCAATAGCCAATTTACAAACCAACGGCGAATCTTTAGTTCCATGTACAACATTGGACTATTATGAGCCAGAAACAGGTTGTTGTTCCAACTACATGGTGGACTAAATGTGGTAAAATATTTGTAGTGATAAATTAATTATTTTATTTTTTATTAAATAATTCATTTCGATGTATTATTTAATATAAAGCAGGTTATATTATGTCAATTATATTTACGTTGTGTATGTGATTCGAATATTGGTACATTGAAAATAAACAAACGTAACAATAATTATATACTCTATTTTCTTACTTCTTCTTAAAATGATTGTTACAGTTGTCCATGGGCGGCGGTAGTCAATCACCATCAGGTGAGTCACATACTAGTATGCCTCCTCTTCTATATAAAAAAAAAATAGCTTTTTTTAGCTAATTTGTTATAATAGCTATATATATAAATCAATTTTTTACTTATTTATTTTTCACTTACGGAAGGGGACAGAGAACGACGAAAATAAAGAATCTTATTGAAAACGGTACAATAGAGTGTGGGAGCGCCCCAGCTGCTCACGACAGAATGCACCCGCAGCGCACAAATCTACCGACTTTTGTTCACCAATACGCAATTTGCGAATACCGATATTGGAAACATAATACGAATATTTCTGAGCGGTCTTCTTGTGTGGAGCAATGAGTCGGTACAAAAATGTAACTTAATGGTGAAAAATCGAAAACAAAAATGTAAAACAAACGTAAGTAGTAAGCTCTCGTCACAGAGAAATATGCTCCTTGGTAGTAAGTACGTAACTTGTCAGTAGATTCAAGACCCTATGTATGCAGTAGATTGGTTTGTATCAATCCATTTTGTAGAGCACTACTAAGCGTCTTGACTCGGTGACATTCAACTGCCGAGTCGGGTAGTTTTCGAGAATAGGTCATAAAAAAGCAATAATTAGATATTACATGAATTTTACACTCACACTTGTGGCGTTTGTTTTCTTGAATAGAATTGTGTATAGCAAGTGAATTTCTTAGGGCAATATTTAATTTACATAGAAATTATACCATCGTAAGTAGTATGCAACGTCCAGACTTACATTAACTCTGCTTCATCATAATCATCATCATCATTACAGTCCTTCACAAGTCCACTGCTGAACATAGGCCTCTCCCAAGGAATGCCACAAAGCACGGTCCTGAGCCACCTACATTCATCAACTTCTTGCATGGACCAGGTCTTCACTCCATCTAGTGGGGAGACCTACACTTCGCCTGCCGGTACCAGGCTGCCACTCGAGAACCTTTCTTTCCCATCGGTTGTCGGTTCTTCGAGCTATATGGCGGGCCCATTGCCACTTAACTTTTAACTTAACTCTGCTTAATATGGACTAATAACACAGAGTACTTTGTACTTGCCCGAAAGCTTGTATATACGTCCGAAAATTTGTATCTACTCAACCGATCGCAATAAAACATTAGTGTTTTTTTAAGTGAGATTACCACATATATATATACAAGGGTGCGTTTTAAGTTCGCGGAATGGGTAGGTAGATAATAAGTGGGGATGTCGCTGAATTACGTGCTAATTGAGGAAGTCATTATTAGTATAAATACCGGGTTTTATTGCAATTAGATCATTAGTCTTTGAGTTATCGTCAACCAAACAAGTCAATCGGGAAGAAATTGTGAAATATGGAGAAAATCGAGTTCCGTGCCGTTATAAAGTTCCTTACCAAGCATGGAAAATCAGTTCAGACTACACTGCAAGAGATGTCATCCGTTTACGGAGACTCTTGTCCAAGTAAAACTATGGTTTACAAGTGGCATACCTTTTAAACAAGGCAGAGAGTCACTTGAAGACGACCCACGGCCAGGAAGGCCGATCGAGGTGACCACTGGAAATTATTCAAAATCGAAAATTAATATTAGAAGATAAAACAGCTCGCAGAAATGGTTGGAGTATTAGATACAACCATTTTCAAAATTTCATGACCATCTTGGCATGACCCAAGTCAGCGCAAGATGGGTGCCTAGAATGCTCACGCCGCCTGAAAAGCAACAGCGCGTGGAGTGTTCTCGTGCATTTTGGACCTCTGTATGGAAGACAAAGATGGAGTGTTGGCTCGAACTGTTACTGGTGACGAAACTTGATTCACCATTATGAACCTGAATCCAAACAGGACTCTATGCAGTGGCACAAAGGGCACACCACCACCCAAGAAATTTAAGGTGGCACAATCGGCTGGGAAAATCATGGCGACAGTTTTTGGGACTCAGAAGGAATCCTATTGATTAATTATAAAGATAAAGGTGTTCCATAACCGTAAATTACTACGCTTCAATCTTAGAATAATTGAAGGAAGCCATCAAGGGAAAAGAAGGGAAAATTGACCAAACGAATCCTTCTTCTGCACGACAACGCGCCTGTTCACAAGTGCTGTGTTGCGATGGCTGCCCTGCAAAAGGTGGGCTTCGAAATTTTGCCACACCCACCCTATAGTCCTGACCTGGCCCCAGTGATTATCATTTATTTCCAAACTTAAAAACGAACTTCGTGGGAAAAAGTTTTTAAGTGATGAAGAAGTGAAGGAAGCAGTTTCGGTGTATTTTTAGACAAAGACAAATCATATATTTTTGGAGGGTATACATAAGTTAATTGAAAGATCCGAAAAATGTATTACGGTAGCAGGTGAATATATTGAAAAGGAAAAATACATTTGATTTCTATTTCCACTCCTTACGGGGTAAAATGCGTAAAGGTAAAAATTCACGAACTTGAAAATGTCCCTCGTATATCATATAATTCATGTGATAACTGACAAAGTTAATTTACGATCAAATAATGTCCTACTACTATTTTTTTTTATAGGATATGGTGACAAACGAGCACACAGTCAACTTGATGGTAAGTGATTGCTGTGGCCCATAGACATCTACATCTATTCTCGTTTGAGAATCAAAATGCAGATGCGTTGTCACCCGTGAGGCCTAAGATGGAATGCCTCTTTTCCACTAAAAAGGGTATCCGGTTCTCTACACTCACCATACGAAACACAGCAGTGTTAAGCTGCTATTTTACGCTGGTATTCTGTGAGAGCGTGGTCCTTCCCCGGTGGAGCCGACCCATTCGTGCTACAACTATACTATTAATATAGCTGCAGCAAATTTTAAATATTGTCCTTGAACTATTAAATATTTTTTTATAAATTCAACAACAGTTCTTTATTTATTTTTTTATTGTGTTTTCTCTCTTTTATGATATAAAAATAAGTTAATTAAAACTAATTTTACGAATTTGATCGCGGTTAATTTAACTTAATTCACTTGTTCTTGATTTCTGACGTTTCGGATGCTTTACAGCACTAATGGTCACAGGGGGAGGTGTTTGACGTCCTAATGTCAAAGTAAGCCCGGGCTACCTTCAGCTTTTGAATAATAAAAAGTAAAATTAAATAAGTTATACTAAAGTAAAATTAGTTTTATTCAATATCAAGTATTCGTGTAAATATAAGAAATTATTACAAAAATAATTTATATAAATTAACGCATAGGTCATTTAAAGCCACTGGTATAGATAGTTTATTTTGAGAGTAGAATTCAGGAAATAAATAATCATTAATCTATTGTCACAAATAATTTGAGTTTCCACCGCGTGATTACCACGCTCATTGGTTTTAAATGGAAATACAATTTTTATGAAAAAGTGTTAGTAGAAGAATACCTTTTTGCCAGGTTACATATCGAAATACGGCCGCAAGTATTTTCAAATAAAATTTAGGGAATTAATATTTTGTAAACAATTTAGATTTTTGTTTTTAGAAATTTTTTAAATAATATCAAAGAAATTATCAATACTAAGGAAAAATCTATACATATAATAAATCTAGGAAAGTCGTGTCTGTAATTCTTATATTTTCTGGAAAAACAAGTCCTGAGGACTAAATAAAGGCCACTGAAGCTAAATTAGTGGTTTTTTGAATTTTTGTCTGCCTGTCTGTCTGTGTATTCGCGATTCACACAAAAACTTCTCGACATATTTCCACGAAAGTTTGTGCATAGGTAGTTAGGGACCTGGCGCGATTTATAGGCTACTTTTTATCCGATAACGGAACTTCGAAAAAGGAGGGTTAAGTATTTTCCTTCAAGATGTTAATTTCTATTTTATATGAGTGATGTGTTTTTTTTTTAAATAAATAACATATTTATAAATAAAGTCTTAAATTAGTTTTAACCGTTGCGTAATAATTTGAACTACGCCGACAATCTACGTTTCACTTTTTCAAGACAGTGCCATCTAACGTAAAATGCAAAAAGTAGTACCATTTCGCCTCCAGTTACTAATAAATTAAATAATATAAATAACTTACATTTCTATTTTTAAATATTTAAATTCAAAATTGTTTTAAAAATTCTAACCTTTTTTTTTCAGTTCTTTTGTTTCATTTTAGTAGGAATAAATAAATTTTATAGTACCTAACTAATTACTACCTTAAAAGATAATAGTCATATCTTAAATCATCGACTTCATAAAATCTGAGATATTTCTAAGTTTAATTTCTAATCTATAAAAAGTTTTTGTACCTATTCGTTTTTTAATCTATAAATAAACTGATAAAAACTGAGATTATTGTAAAACTCTCATTATCCTTATAGTTTAAATAAAGATATTTTATATATGTATTGGCCTGATCTTAGAATTAATAATAGGTATCATAAAGTAGTCAATTATTGCGTGAAATGGTGTCATTTCATAAAATTTAACACTATTTGTTGACTATATCAGCTTGACCAAATCAATAAATAGGTAGAGATCGTTTGGCGATATTAACAACTAAACACAACATTGCTATTTCTCGATATTGTTATATCGTAAAATATTTTTATTACACACCGCTAGCAGCGCTTATAGCGCATTTTTGACAAAGCAGAATTTTTAATAGGATCTATTTTAAGCCTAATTTATGTATTATATAAAAATTGTTGTGCGATTGGGCCACCCCAGTCGCACCTCAACTTATTGTCGCTGAGTACTAGAGGGTAAAGTTTTGGTTTTCATAGTTTTAATCTAATAATGGCGCTATCTACTTAATGCTAAATAAACTAATAATAAGCAACTGATGAAATTAAAGATAATTCAATTGAATACCTACTTATTCTTACAGCTTCAAAAATTGACAGACTTAAAATATCCAGACCGGTGGCCACTGTCGGGATGATTTATCGTAATTGTCACTTTTAGCAAAATGACTAACAAAACTGTGATTAAGAGAAAAGGCCTTTACTTGAATATGATGGATGTCTATCAGCATAGCAATATTTCACCAACTTCGTTTTGTTTAAAGTTCGTGATATCGCTGAAT
This sequence comes from Parnassius orleans, assembly GCA_029286625.1. NCBI lineage: Eukaryota > Metazoa > Arthropoda > Insecta > Lepidoptera > Papilionidae > Parnassius > Parnassius orleans. The sequence goes on from JAGSMP010002976.1 coordinate 6,175, forward strand.
GACTAATGACTATAGATGTGGTACACAACCGTGTAAATGCTTCTTTTCAGTTTTTATTCGTTTTATTTAAGCAAATACGAGAGCCGTGTAGCTCGCCGTAAGATTTCATAGCACAAGAACAAAAAGTGTACGATTCCCGGGAGGACCAATGAAACTGCTAAGGAAATTTTATTTGCTTATTTGCCACGTGCTCAGTAAAGTGGTGAAGATCTTGATATCTGAGTAGGTTAAAAAAAATTGTGGGCATGTGAAAACCGCTATTTCACACTTAATTTTTCGCACGTAATTAGGAGCCCTGTGCACAGTTGTAAGACGTATTTAATTTTTTGTAAGTTGCTTTTTTTACTTTTTACTTTTAATGAAACTTGTAAAATAGTTTGTCATATATTAAGATAGCTTTCATATTTTGAGACATAATAAGATTCTTGTGACAGTCTCGGTTTCATAACTCACATAAGTAAATGATCAAGCTCTTGCGAAAAAGTACTATAAATATCAAAGAGAGCGAATTTTAAACACAGGCTTATTTTTATTTTAACTATGAATGGAACTGCACTGATAGAATCTTGAAATTCATCTGTCAAAGCCGGTAATCGAACCAATCCAAATGTAAGTTTTATAGTACGTAAGCAACCCAAATTCAATCCGCACCGACACCACTCATACTTTAATTGCAATTTAAAGTCTCGATTTACTACGTTCTTGGTGGTGAAGGAAAACATCGCGAGAAAACCTGCATAGCTGAGAAGTTAAAAAAATATTTCGGAAATTATTTTAGGTTTATGAAAAGTCGGTCATCCTGCGTTTGAGTCAACTCAATCGGCTCTTTTTTGTCCTAAAACTCGCTGCAGCCTATGCACAGAAGTGGGTTGTATGTAGGCTGCTACTTTTTATTTTTAATATTGCTATCCACTTCTGATCATAGGCTTCCCCTGTTGTTTTTCAAATAGGCCGGATATTTGCAGAAGTAGCCAAGCTTGGCAAGCAGGTTATCAGGAAGATGCTGCCACCCATCTCCTGTTAAGGTTTCCCTCTGTTGTTTCTTACGACACCCACGAAACGAAATGGGGTATTGGTTTCTTTTTCGTCGCCCCTACATGGCTAATATATTTCTAATTTACTCTCGGTTAGCAATTCTATTTCTCCCATAAATTTCCAAATAAGTTGGATATTTGCCGTAGTTGTCACGCTTGGCAGGTGGGTTGCCAACTGCATCTTTTTATTATTTTTATCTGTAATCAGGAAGACATAGCTGCCCATCTTCTGTATATGTATTTCTACTCCCGTTCATGAATATAGTTCTTCTCACGCGTATAACGTAAATAGAACTACATTTATAAAATTTCATAATTATGTTTTTGTGTCTGCTCGAACGTAAAAAAATTCCGGCATCTATTTTATGGTGCCAATCGATATTCAATGGGACCAATGATTTGAATCAAATATCGCAAATAAACACTATGCCGTGTATTAATAAAAACCATGAATTTAACATTATTTTGTCAAAACTATATTAACTTAAATTATGAATAAATATAAATAACGCATTTTTGATTCCAGGACAATTTACCCTTCATAAAGACACATCGAAAGACATGTCCGATTTAAAAAAGGTGTCGCTAGACGTATGATAATAATGCAATTCTGATAAACTCACTTGTGTGTTTCTGTAGCATATTATATTTCCAAATTTAATCATTTACGTCAATATAGACACATATACAGAGGTGACTCACAAGTCACAAGTGATCCAATTTTGCTAATTTTGTCTGTCGTTTTTAAATTAAAGCCCACGCGAGCTAAGCTGCGGATAAAAAGTTAGTGAAATATATTTTGAAGAAAGTTTGGGTTGCCACTTTTGATTTCGCTGCAATTTCTAAGCAAACAGGCGTAAACAGGTATTGCTCTGTTTTAATTAAACGTTCATAACGTGTTTAATTTGACCATAAATCAAATTAAAGCTATTTTTCTGTACACGTTGCCGATTAAAAAGTGACCGCAAATAAGTGTTGCCTACTGTTAAAAGTACGCAATAGCAAAGCAGAGTTCGTATAGCACACCTTCCATGAGACAAGGATGCAGTGTATCAGCTGCACAAGGCAGGTTTAAAGGATATGCCCTGGGGCAATCAAGAAGTGGAGAATTCAAAAATTTTTTAGAACAGACGAAAAAAAATTTATCATATTTTTCAATTATTTACATATTACACTAAAAATGTACAAAATAATTAAAAATTAAAAATTTTGTACGACTTCAATATATATTATTAAGGATAACTCAAAAATTATTGGTCAGACCTTGATCAAATTTATATGGTACTACATGAGAAGCATTAGCTTTCAAATAAAAAAAGAATAGTCGAAATCGGTTCACGTACAACAAAGTTATCAGGTAACACACATGAAAAAAACATACAGTCGAATTGAGTACCTCCTCCTTTTTGAAGTCGGTAGAAAAAGATAAATGTTAGTTCCATACTCAGTAGGGATAATTTTGATAGGCGCTTCTGTGTCAATGTAGTTCGAAGTCTATTTTTTATAATTTTCATTTTCGAAAATAAACGCTCTCCGGTGCAGTTCGACACTATCAATATCAAGTACATTCTCAAGGTAATTTCAACATTTGGAAATATAGCCCTTACATTTTATTTTTCGAGTAGTTGGTAGTAGAAGAGCTCCTTAGAGTGATCTTTTTGACAATCGTTTTTGTACAAAACGATCAATGAAGCGAATTGGACCAACTCATTACCAAGACTTGGTTTTCCAAATTACCTTTGTATATTTTGATATTTTTACCTTTGTTATTTGTTTTGTATTTGTTATTTTTAAGGAAGGGGCCTCCACAATTGATGAGACCTCGAGGCTAGAACCCTGTTGCCCTGCCCTAAATCCGACCCTATAGCTGCGCATGGACCTGCGCCAACGATTTACGTTGTACGTATTTTAAAACATCATCGTTTATTAAAACAGAAAATAGTGTTACTTTTTACTTATTACATAAACCAGTACTTGACTACAAACCTACCTGGTGGTAAGCGGTGATGAAGCCCTAGGTGGTAAACTGCACTATCTTAACCTTTAACTATGGACGCGCGGTCTCACAGGCCGCTTGCAGTTTGTAGTTTTCGTGTTTACCCCTTTCTCCTAGCTCCTCGCGTCTAAGGCGCTAAGTAGCTTTAGTTTTAGTGGCGAAACGTCTTTTGAGGTGGGTAATTGTGTCGCCGGCTATAAATAAGGTGAGTTATTTTACTTTAAATTTCGACCGCGGTCTGTGGGACCGTACGTCCACGTTTACTATATAAAAATTGTTATTTAGTAGTATTCATTCATAGTTATTTTCATTCAAAATGTCAATAAATAGTACTCAGAGTGGATCTACATAAAAAGAAACGTCAAGGTCACCGCTGTAACAGCGTGCGAGCAAAATTTGTCGAGTGGATGAATTCTTGACTTATGTGGTGTCAATGCTTATCTTTTATAAAGGCTGCATTCGGCCAAAAATACAGAAAGAGTTGATTTCTTAAAAAATTCACGATCTTTAGTCGTTCCACATATGCAAAGACGTGCAATAAAGCCAAATATAGCAAATGAACTAAAAATAACACTGAAGCGAGTTTTAGGGTAGATATGTATACCTCGAGACGAACCTACTCAGGAGACTGACTCTCAGGAGACTCTCAAAACGAAAAACATGTCTTCTTTGTCCCGTAAAACTAAAGAGGGAGTCCAACTATACTTATATAAATTGTAAACAGGTTATATGTTGACAGTGTTCCAAACCCTTGTGCAAGGACTACCAATAATTTGATACATATTGGACCATTGTCAGAATTTTTATATTTTAATTTAAGAAGATCTTAATTTGTTTTTATGTTAGTATCAGCCTTAGATTTATAGAAAAGAATGTTAATTTTTCTTAGAAGTTTAATTGATTTAAGTTTTCAGTCCTAAAACCGATCTCAAGCAAATTTATGTCAAATAGTGCCTTTAACAATTGATATGCTTCAATTATGTAATAAATAAATAAAGATTGATTAAAATCATCCAAATTATTCCATTTTAATATGTCTAGATAATAATAAATATAATAGCATAAAAATAAAATTAATATTTATGTAATATTTTGGCTTCATAACATAGCGGTCCGAGAGACCGCGCGTCCATGGTAGTGTGACAAAAAATGACGTCCAAAGATAAAGGTTAACGTAATGAAAACCTATTCACTTCATTAGGAGTGAATACACAATAACTTATAAAAGTTTCTAATAATGATGTTTATGATAATGATGAATAAGAGTCGTGTAGCTCAGGGATAATAGTTCGCCTTAAAATTTCATAGTACTGATTCTCGTCAAGACCAATGGAATTTTTAATTGCAATTTCAAGCGCTGATATACCACTGGTTTTACGATGAAGGAGAACATCGAGAAGAAATATGTGTGTCTGAGAAGTTAGAAAAAATCGAGTACTTCTTAAAACCGACAACATAGTCTGGGGCAGAGCGGTGAACTCTTTTCTGCCCCAAAACACTCTTAGTTAAGAGAACTGGTGCCCAGCCGTGGACTCGTATGTTGACTGCTACTTTACTTTTTGATTTTTGATGGAATATTAAAAACTTGAAACAATTATTATTGAGATGTTTGTGATCCGTTTTCATCGCTCATATAGCGTACCGTAAATATTAAAGACGAAGAGAAGAAGAGTCGCTTGCCCCAGCGGGAAACCGAACCGTCCCAAACGTGAAGAAGTAAGAATATTATATATAGTACATGGCAGAGCTATGTTATACATTGCAGAGCCATGCTGCAGCTATGTTATAGTTGTAGCACGAATGGCGAGCTAGACTGGGAAGAACTAAGCTCTCACAGAATACCAACCTAAAATAACAGCTTTATGCTGATGTGTTTTGTATGGTGAGTGTAGAAAACCGGTGACTACTTTTACTGGAAATGAATTCAAGTTATATTACATCTTAGTCCTCAGGTAGTACAACGCATCTGTATATTGATTATTAATCGAGGATAGATGTAGATGGTATATGAGCCACTGCATCCACTTACCATCAGATGGACTGTGTGCTCGCGTGTCATCCTTGTTCTATAAAAAGAATATTTCATGATATTATCGGTAATTACTACTGAATCGTGAAAACATTGCTCATACATATTGTATAATGCATAATATTATGCACAATGCTATTGCATTTGAAATTGTAACTAGAGTACTCAGGAGATTACCAATAAGCACTCGGCATAAATTCGGTTGCGCGTTCCGAGGGTGTAATTAACCCTAAAAGCCTTTATTCATTCACCCATCACGCAAATTGATTATAAAGGCATGTTCACACTAGGGTGAAATGATTAAAAAGACGAAGTTTTTCCACGCATTAGTAAAGAAAAGGAGAGAATGGCAAAAGAGAGGTGGAAAAGTGTTACACGGACGTGGGGTGGGTCATACAGACCCGCTTATTAGATATGAATTATACCAGTATTTTATTAAAAAAAATATTTATTAAGATTTATTTTAGGTATTCATATAAATAAATAAGAGAAAAATATCATATAATATTATGTTTTAATCATATTAATAAGGCATTTTAAAAAACGAAAAAAAAATCAACAAAATCTTTCTCTTCTAGTTAAATGTAACTCTATTATTAACTAACAATTACTCTTAATGTTTTAATGGCACATTTTATAGGCAACTAGAATATCTTTAGAAACAAAATAATTAAATATCACTCCGCATCATTATCATTGGTACAGTCAGCACAGAAAGGTACAATATGTTCTAAACAAATATGTTTGTTGCAACTCTCGCAAGTGTAATTTGTTTTACGGTCTTTCTTGGCTGGACACATCTGTCACCTTTTGCGAATATTAGCTTTCTTTGCCTGAGGTTCCCGTGAAGACTCGTCAACAAATTGTCTAATCTTTTTACGCAACTCGCGTGGTAGGCGTAAGACATTTTGTCGAAGTCTTGGTGTTCCATGACAAGACCGAGGCTTAGGTTTTTTATAAATCGTCTTCGTTTTGTACGTGAATTATTATTAATTCTATTTGCTATCAGGCCATTAATAGTGACTATGTTCAATGAAGCATAAAAAGTTGTCAATGGCCACCTCTTAGAATTACGACTTACGTCATATGCTGTTCGACAGCATAGACAGCGGAATATCATCATCATCAGAGCCTGATAATTCTTGCTCTGTGGCACTGGGTTGAATACACTCACTCAAGTGGTCTTTTTCATCACACTCCTGATTTGACAGCGTAATATCCGAGTCAGACTCTTGTAGAATTGACAATATACGCTGTCATTCTGCCTCCTCTCGATCCATATTTTAATTACCTACAAAAAACACAATAAAATATATAATATTATATATTGGCTATTAAACATAAACAACAATAAAAAACTATATATTAAAAGCATAAATATATTGTAAAGAGTTAAAATCCCATGTATACAAAATAGCGCAAAATTGTTACACTAAATGCGGGGATGGGTCTCACTTTTTTCAACTTTGTGCACGTGTAACTCTTAGTGCGATCGCTGCTCCACTAATCTGTTACCTGCAACACCTAGAACGACTCAACAGCTCCAGCTACTGAGAAGAACGGCAACGTCGTACTATGCGTAACCGAACTTCAAACAAAATAAAATGTGCCGGGTCTCACAGACCCAACCCCCATGGCGCCGGGTTAATTTTGGTGGTAACAATGAAGTGTAAATAAATAATTTGTGAATGAATTTATATTGAAATGTCATTGAGAGTCAATTTTAATGAAGTCTGTTGAATATAATCTTTTTAATGTTCTGTACCCCCAAATAAAGCGTAGTATCCCCGTACTTACTTGATTTGTTGTTTCGAAGACTATTTACCTAGATTTCTTTTCAAAATATCGAAATATAAGATAAAAGTGTTTTCTTTTTTTCTTTATTTTCCCAAAAAGGCTTAAGAGGAAATGCAGGCCGAGAGACTTTTGAAAATTATGTATTTGAAGAAACTATGGCTGTCGGTCTGCGAGCGGTCGGCGTCCGATAAGGACAACTGCAGATCCGACTGAATAGCCTAAGTAAAAGGCATAATTCGAGGTTTGACTCTCTACCCTTTCCTCCTCCAATATTAGACCAATTTAAAAGATATTCCATAAACTGAATAAGAAAAATATACACAGTGTCACTATGTTTTCTTTTTTCAGTATTAGTTAGCAAATTTGAACAATAGGCCAATGTTGACAGCAGTCTAAATAGGCAATTTTGAGCATTTTGTAAGGGTTCTAGTGCTTATAAAGATAATGTATCATCAAAAAGGAAAACATAGGGATATAAAAGAGTATGATATTTATTTTACTGTAAAAACTCATTGCTATAAGTTCATAAACCATTAAGAAAATAAGCGAGAGCATTTTTATGGAGAAAAGACCATCCACATTTTCATACTGTCAAGTGTTTAGAGACCTTGTGTACATTTATTTAGTTTTAGTTGCAGTACATTTTAGCCTACTTTATTGTTGTTATTTTAATAATAAAAATAATATTTATTTATTTCTAATAATATGGTACCTACAAGTTCTTAACTTTATACATATTTTATTTTTAATTATATATATTTTATTTTTAAATTAAGGTGAACATTTCAAATAGTATATATAATTAAAAAAAATATTATAATATCCTTAATTTCGTGAGAAAAAAACATAATCTCAAATAATGACGACCTAATACCATTAACAATAATGTAAGTATTATTTTATATTATATTATATTTAGCTAAGTTTAAAAATTATTGAAAGTTAATTATTAAACATTGTTCTTTTATATTTACTATAATCAAAGGCATTTCTATCTAAGTACTTAACATTACAAAATAGACATAACGATATAACCTAATAAATTATTTACGTAATGAATAAATGAAAGAATATTGTTAATTTAATTTGTTGTAGACAAAACCATATTAAAGTATAAACAAACAACGGGATAACAAATTAACAACTGATTTTAAAAATAATATAGTATGGTTTTAATTTTAAATTAATTTGGCGTTTGAATTCCAGCTAAAGTACAAGTCATTGAGCTTGACTCAAATTATTAGAAAGCTGAAATTGCACAGGTAAGGATCAAATATTTAACATGTAGGTATTTAATTATACTCTCACATCCACTGTGTCACGTACGAAATATTTATATCTAAATATTGGAATTATTTTAACTTACAACAGATGTGTCTGGCACAGAATTTATGATGTTAATAAAACGTTTACAGTAAAAATGATTATGAACGTAGAATGAAGAAATGAGCTATGATTTGAAATATGACTTAAACAAAATAAAATGTGCATAATCAAAAATATAAAGTCTGTTTATTTACGTAATTTTATATTTTATTTTAGAGTAACAAAAGATCGAACAGTCCATATGATTGTTAAATAACTACTGCAGGCTATGGAAAACCAACATCAAACATATAACAAAATAGTTTGGAAAATCCAAAGTGCACGCCTCAAGAGAAAGGTGTTGGAGCAGCTAAAACTAATCATACTAGATGTTATATGGCTATCTCACCCTTCGAACTGTTCGGTTCTTGTCGATAAGAAAAAGTGTAACTCGGGGTCATTATCTACCTCCGTAACAAACCTAATTGAAATACGTCCAGTAGACAGACAGATAGCAATATTTTACAAATTACTAATTTGGCTTCAGTATCATAAAGATTGCTCCCTAGACTTGTTTGTTCCAGAAAATATAAGAATTACAGACACAACCCTGCTACAGATTTTTTTAATACTAGCAATGCTATTCACATTACTAATATTTCCACTCCTGGTAAGCTTAAAATGCTTATGTTAGGAGTGGTTTACGACAGTAGTCGAATGGAAACATTTTATTTCTCAGTTTTCTTGGCGTGATTAATATCTATAACTATACCAAATTACAGTTTTGTAGCAGCTAGGGTCTCTGAGCAAAACCGCAGACGGACGGACGGACGGAAGGACAGACGGACGGACAGACGGACGGATGGGCGGACAGACGGACATGGCATCCTATATATGTTCTATGGCGTTCCGTAGTTACTTAAGTAGTTACTGTAACTACGGAACCCTAAAACTGATGTTATATTTTAACTCAATTTACGTAGAAAAATATGGCAGAGGAACTTTAGAAAGAAGTAAATAGTCTAATTTATTGGTTTAGCCATGACATTGACAGTAATGGGTCTGAAACACGAAAAGTTTTATCGGAACAAAGTGTTCCATATTATGGCTCTGGTCCATAACATGGAAAAACACACTTTGTATACATTTCATATGATAGTAAATGAAAGTGTTTGGCTAGAAGACATAAATTGATTTTTGGATGTTTCATCATCAAATAATGATAAGTGCCTACTGCAACCAACTTCAAACAAAGAATGCTAGCGAAGCGGTTGTCACTTCTGAGGACTAGGCGTAATGCGTCATAGCTGGCTATATGCAGTATGGGATATAAAATGACTCTCTATTCTCTTCAGACCGGAAAATGTCAATGCAGGCATTGCTGTTTAGCGGCAAAATTAGGTAAAAGTGTTGTACCTACCCAAACGGACTCCGAAGCAGAGAGAGACTGGTTTCTGATGATGTTTGTGCTGTTAGCCTTTTGGCTTTTACAACCTCATCGGACTCAGGGCTCGCGGCCTAAAAAAGGGGTGAATTTTTATTACACTGCATCGCAGAAGTGCTCTTGTAACTTAATTTATAATTATTGCATTTTATTATTTTTTCAGATATAGTAATAAAATATTAAAAGAAATCAATTGAATCGTAAATTATCTGATAAATACTATCAATTTAAACATAGGTATATTAAATACTTAACTTCATAAAATATAATAGCAAAAGAAACAATCTCAAAATGATAAATAAAGTTTTAAATGGAATTAAAATCACACAGGTGCGAAGTTACCTCT
>JAGSMP010002977.1:0-15118 GCA_029286625.1 Parnassius orleans
TAACTTAATTTATAATTATTGCATTTTATTATTTTTTCAGATATAGTAATAAAATATTAAAAGAAATCAATTGAATCGTAAATTATCTGATAAATACTATCAATTTAAACATAGGTATATTAAATACTTAACTTCATAAAATATAATAGCAAAAGAAACAATCTCAAAATGATAAATAAAGTTTTAAATGGAATTAAAATCACACAGGTGCGAAGTTACCTCTTAATTTCTTCTTTGTTCTTTTTGGCTCAATTTTCATAATTTACTGGACAAAGCTCGCTGAAGTACAACCGGTTTTTTTTAATTAATCTATTGTTTCTTGAATTTTGTTCTTCGGTCATTATATAAAAAAATCCACATTTTATTTTCCTCATTCTTCGTTAGTTGTCTTTATAGTAATATATATTATATATTTTAAATTTTCAGTCAGCTTTATAAAATTCTTATTGTGTTATTGTGGCCTCTTCTTGAATTCGTATTTATTTATTTTCCGTCACGTCCGGTATTACGTCCATTCCGTTATAATATTACTTTATTGTCAATCATTTTACTCATGTCTTCATTATTTAATTTAGCAATATTTATTCCCACCTTTAATTTTAAATAGGCCCGGCGGTGCGCTTGCATTGTCGCAGCGCACCGCCTGGCAGGGTCGCCATGTAATGTTGAAGGTAAATAGGAGACGTGTTGTTGCTACTAGAACTTTAATTATACTGATCACTAAACCTAAGAGTACATGTATTTCTTACACTGCTAGTAGGGTAGAGACACATACACTACAAAGTTGTACATATTATATTCCTTAGCTTTTGAATTGGAAGCTGTGGCCAGCATTAACCAGTGGTGAGCCATGCTGCAGCTATATTACTGGTATAGTTGTAGCACGAATGGGTCGGCTCGACCGGGAAGGACCACGCTCTCACAGAATACCAGCGTAAAATAGTAGCTTAACGCTGCTGTGTTTCGTATGGTGAGTGTAGAGAACAGGAGACCCTTTTTACTGGAAACTCGGCATTCCATCTTAGTCCTCACGGGTGACAACGCATCTGCATTTTAATTCTTTATTGAAGATAGATGTAGATGTCTATGGGTCACAGCAACCACTTACCATCAGGTGGTCTGTGTGCTCGTTTGTCAACCGATCCTATAAAAAAAAAAGCATGCCTAGTGAAATAGAGAAATCTGAAATTTTAAGTGCTTCATCGATTGAACCTGATACGGGTCAAACGAAAAGTATGGATCTTCAAACGGTTTCAATACTGGGGTTTCACATCTTGTTTTACATAATTTAAAGTTTTCAAAATATATTACATGATTTTGAAAGTTTTAATTGGATAGATGGGTAAAATTCCACAAGCTAATCATAACTATTTAAATTATTATTGAAAGGTTTCAGAAATTCATTCCACAAACTGATCATAACTATTAAAATTATTATTGAAATGTTGTCAGTTTTGTGGTCACTATCTATCCATATAATTATCATATCACATAATCATCTATCACCGTAATTATTACTATTTATCATAACTTATCACTATCTATCATTATGATAAATAGTAATAATTACGGTTATTACTATTATATTTACGGCCTATTTGCCCAGCATGAGCAAACCTTAAAATTAATGCCCGCTTCTTATAGGAGAGGAGGCAAATGAGCATACCGCTCAGCTAATGGTAATTGATGACCATCGCTCATGAACATCGGCAGCACAAGGGAAATTGCAAATTTTAGAAAGGAGTAGGCTTTTTTGGAGGTTGAAGGTCCCTAAGTCATATAAGTCCGGGACCGCTGGTGACAGTAAATGTGGTGGTGTAAGGCAGAAAGTTCCGCGTGTAAATTCCGCCAGCCATCGAGATGTTGAGGATGGAATTCCTTGTTCTGTCACTGTATACAATGGTAAAATTCAGCAGCTGCATTTAAATAAAAAAATACTGTAAGCATTTCCCGTGGTAAATACGGTAGAAGATGCACAGAGATGCAACATTTTTTCGCAAGGCCAGAGGATAAAACTGATCAGAAAGAACTTGATCTTCGACAAATTGGTGCCGCTCTCCGCTTTTAATGCTATTCTGACAGACCAGAGGACTTAAAAAAAGACTAAGAACCGTGCTTTCTGCCTAGAGCTTGATCAACACACTAAATCTCCAGCATTTAATCAATAAAAATTCTAACTGTTAATAATGTCTGATAAATATGGCAGTCGAAGTCAAAACACAACTGTTACAAATTTGTCACACCTGACTTCTATTTGTATCCGTTCTCTCCGGAGGCTTGATGGAAAATGACGTCGTTAGTAGACGTGGGCGTTCTTTCACGTCACTCGATACAATAACTGGCTACGCGGCATGTAATCGAATCACTAGTTTTGAGTCATATTACAAGTAGTGATTTTTGTAAATGCGTTATTACTGTTAACTGTGTTTGTTGCGAGAATCGACTGTCGGTCGGTCGAGCGCAAAGCGCACATGTGGCATACAACAATAAACAAAACAGCGTTTGTAACAGTATTATTGTACGTTTAATTTTCATACGTACGACTACAGACATAGACAATAAAATAGAGTGATCTCTGTTTGTAAATAATTTCAACGGTTTGCGATTCCGGGAAGCGAGAGTCACATTGAATTTAAGTAAAATAATTTAGTTTGTTTTAGTTCATCGTTGTACTTGTGTATAAATCTTATAAAATTAACATTTATATGTTATTTTGGTGTTTTATGTACATTAACTGTAACGTTCCTTTGTTATTATATAAATATAATTAGTGTGGATTGTACAATGTACAAGTCTAAATAATGTGTAAATAAAAACTTATAAATATGTCTCGAATGAATTGTAGTGCTTTGTGGGAGTTTTTCAAAACTGGATAGTGAAAAACGAAATTCATTTTATTCGATTGATGAATTTTTGTCGAGTGTCAGAGTTAATAAAAGTCTAACGGATACTACATAATTTTATCAAAATTAAGGTTATATTTATAATTGAAAATATTTCTATAATTTAAATGAATATTTTGATCAAATTTTATTTAATTTGTGTGGACAACTTCAACGCCTTTTTTCAATTATTAATTAATGTAATTTTCTATATAATTTAATTATATTTAATTTTCTTTTTTAATTATTATAATTATAATTATTATTATCATTGTTCTTTCTTTTACTTGACAATGTGATTATTAGTTGAATTGAATTTATAGAATGTTAAATAACTTATCTAATATTGTATACCTAATTTGAAAATGTAACTTAATAATGAAATCTAATAATGTAATTTAGTAATAATATTTAATAATGTAATTTAATATTTTATAATTTCTACGGTCAAACCGGGTTCAAATGCGGACCATTTTTTAAAACATCACATCTATTGTTACCATTTCATTGCAATAAAGATTATGATTATGATTATAATCAACGGCAAGGACCCCAGAACAAAGTCGTGGGCAGGAACCCCCAGACGATGTCCAACCTTAGCCCTCATTGTCCAGCTCCGATGCTGCGTCTGCTTTTACGTCTACTGCTGCAAATACCATACCCTTATACCGCGCTGCGCAACAGCGCATTGATAGCTACGGAATTAGAAAAAAAGTAACCTTGCCGATTTATTTATAGACAGCTATCACCCTTTATCTTTAGTAGAAGAACGTGCTTTTAAAAAATTGCGCGGCATATACCTGGATACGAGTTACTATCGCTAAAACTGTCCTAACATTATGATTCCCACATTATACGACCAAACAGTTCTACGAAAAAAAGAAGAAATAAACGATATTGAATTTATATCTCTAACAACAGATTTATGGACGTCCCGGGTCAATGATGCTTACATTGCTATTACGGGGCACTATATAACAAAAGGTCTTGTTCTTAAAACATTTTAATTAAAATGTGCAGAGTTTAAAGATACGCACATCAGTGCGAATATTCAAGCTGCATTGCTCGAAACGACCAACGAGTGGAATGTAACAAATGAAATAAATTTTATTGTTAGTGACAACGCAGCTAACGTCAAAAAGCCATAGCTGATATAGGGTGGAAGCATTACGGATGCTATGGCCATACGTTGAACTTAATAGTGGAAGATGCCCTGAATTTAGTCAAAGCTTCTTTGGATAAAGTTAAAACGATCGTTCGACATTTTAAGACAAGTACAGCAGCCCTAGAAAAATTATTAAAAGCGTAATCACAGGAAAATCCGGACTGACACCGAAGCGCTTGATACAGGCAGTACCAACTAGGAACTCTACGTTTGCTATGTTACAGCGATTTGTTGAACTAAAAAATCAAATATGGCACATATTTAATTTTCTAGTTAATTGTTGCAATTCTTAAAAAAGATTTACCAATCTTAACTGTCGAGGAATGGACAATATTTCACGAACTGTGCAAGATTTTAAAACATTTCGACGAAGCTACGAAAGCTATGAGTGGTGAAGATTATATGACAGCTAGTACCATCATAGTTATGACACGCTTTCTTAGATAATCTTGTGACCAATTGCTCCTGGAAGACTTTACTGTTACAACAAATAGTGTTATTACAGCACTTCGGATAGGCTTAGATAAAAGACTAGAAGGTGTTGAGAGAAGTGGCACGTTCTCGATATGTACAATTTTAGACCCAAGGTACAAAATTAATGTGTTCTCTGACACAAATGAGGCAGCAAAAGCAAAGAAAATGCTGGAAGAGATACTTGCAATTGATATAAGACTGCGACAACATGGAGAGAACCAACCGCAACTTCAACCTCAGCTTCTATACCGATACGATATAACTTTTCACCTTGGTCTATTTTAAGCAATATTGTCGGGACGCAGCAGCAGCAAGTAGGCACACCTTTGTCGTGTGCCATCAAGGAAGTAGACTCTTACTTAAAAGATAACATTCTACCTATGTTTAACGACAGTGGGAAATTTAACTGTCCATTGCAATGGTGGCAACATTACCACCACATTTATCCCAACCTTGCCATACTTGTATGCAAGTATGGCAACATAATGGCAACTTCAGTTCCGTGCGAGAGGACATTCAGCAAGACAGGGCTCACGATTAATAACCGCGGCACACAATTGAAGACACACAAAGTTGCCCAATTGATGTGTTTAAATGTTAACTTAGATCCAAAAAGATTTTTGACGGAGTCATGAACTCGTTTATTCATAAAATTAAAATAAAACTAAAAAATGTGTATAAAAATTTAAATGTGTACTTATAATATTATAAAACTTAAAAACTGTGTGTAAATAGCCAAACAAACAAACAAAATAATTGTACAGGGTAAATAAAAGTGCAAAAACAAATGACAGTGAAATCGTTGAAAAAATGTAAATAAACTGTAAATATCAATAATCATTGTATATACAATCAAATTGACTTGTAAATACGCCTGCATTAATAATTTTATGAAAATCTTAGTTTCATAGTAAACAAAAATCAATCATAAATACATTTAATGCAGTCAGTCCTAAGCCTGAATAAAGTATGAAGGGAAGTTAACTTATTGATTTAATTGTATAGCTACAAACACTTAGATAGTGATTAAATTTATTTTTGTTTCGTGTGTAACTGTATAGTGGTGGTGGTATTTATGCAAACAATCACAGTAGCTGAATAAAAATAGCCAGTTACAAAAATCACTAGTTTTAAAACAGGTGAGGCCGACCAAGTCACTGGTTTCGTCACGTTTCTTAAAAATAACGTAACGACCCACGTCTAGTCGTTAGTCAAATACTGTAGGGTATAATGTTTAAATAACTATTGTAAATTCACGCAATATTTATCTACAATTATTCCTTTAATAAATACCAAAAATTATTAAACATTAAATATAGCGATAAAAAAGCCTTAAATAAATAATACTCAAAATAATACACCTAAATGTTTGAAGCTGACCGCACATAAGATATCTTAGGGCTCTAGATGACGTTTATTTATTTTATTTATTTATTTTCTTTTAAAAACTCTTGGCTTACAGAAAATCCAACACGCACACAAGGTTTAATTTTACATGCAAAAAATATTTTGAAAAATCATCCAATTATAATAAACAGGTTAATAGTTATCACTTATAAATTTATAATTAAAATAATAGTAATAAATTAAACAATTATGCAATATTAGTACTTCAAAATCTCCAAGCCTATAGCAGCGCGTGTTGAGAAATTAAAATATGAAAATAACATAATAAAATATGAATATAAAAGAAAAGAAAAGGATACAGTCATACAATGTCAGGCTATGAAATATTTTGTCATATTAATTTACAATGCAATGTCAATAAAAATAATTACAATATATGTCCATAATTAAAATTACATCTTAAATACAAATTAATAAATAGTACATTGTCAAACAAATTAAATTGTCAAATTATTAATTATCTTATTATCGATAATTTTACTAAAAAGATTCAGCAGACGTGTCATACTGTCTGCAAATATATCAATTTCATCGTGTTGGTGAGTATGTCCCTAAGTATCAATGCTCGATTTGTTGGTGCATACGCACGTTTGGTACGTGTAACTGGTCTGTCTAGGAGACGCAGCCTACGGCGCGGAGCCACCGTTACTCCATTATCACTCTGCAGGTACCTGGGCACCAACAAACCGATTCTCTCCACAACCGACTGGCAGTCTAACTTGTGGTGAATTATAAAAAGATAGTACCTAATAGTTGACATCACCCTCCTAAACATTAAGGTTTCTAAATCAACCATACCCAAAACAAATAGGAAGGATACAAATAAGGGTGGTAACTGTGAATCTTCTTATAAAGCCAACGAGCAAATTTACGTTGATTCTCTCTAACATGATAGTATACTTATTCTCATAAGGATTCCAGGCCGCAGCTGCATACTCAGTTTACTCCGAACATACGCATTATACAAAGTTTTAGCCACCCTTATATCGTCAAAGTCAGCAGCAGTCCTCATCACAAAACCCAAAGTCTTACTAGCCGACTTGCAAATGGATGTCATATGATTGTGAAAATTTAATTTAGTATCTAATAATAAGCCCAAGTCAATTATGTCATATACTCTTACCATAGGCGCGTCAAATAAGTTATAATTAATAATGATAGGATTCGGTTTTAATGCAGTAATAACCTTGCATTTAGTCTCATTAAGAGGAAGATGGTTCACTTTACATTCCGATACCCTATCTATGTCCTGTTGAAGAGCCTGTGCATCACAGCACTGCCAGTTTAAACTTTTCAGATCATCTGCGAATAACAGGCACTTCGCAGATTTAACTTTGAGCAAGTCATTTATAAAACTCAAGAACAGTGTTGGGCCAAGAGTACTACCCTGACCTCACACCAGATCTAGTAAAATAATAATCGGATTCGTAACCACTTACTCTAACGAATTGACGACGATTATCCAAATAGCTAGCAAAAATTGAAGAAGCTTCCAGTAAAACCCAACTTAGCTAGCTTCTGTAACAGTATGTCATTACTCACCAGGTCAAAAGCCTTCCTAAAGTCGAAAAATGCGGCATCTACCTGTCTTCTAGAATCCATCTCTGTACATACATAGTCAACGTGTGTTATCAGGTTAGTATTCGTTGAGCGATTTTCCGAAAACCATGTTGACTGTCATGCAAAATGTTATCTAACTGTTTGCTAATGTGAAAGTTCAATATGGTTTCAAATACCTTCGCCAGAACCGAAAGCACCGCTATAGGTCTAAAAGCAGAAACATCCTTTCCAGGTTCTCCCTTGGGAACAGGAGTCACCCTAGATATTTTCCACTGTTCTGGATATTTAGCCTGTCTAAGAGACAGATTAAAAATGAATAAGAGCGGTGATCTTAGAACTGGCGCACAATCCTTGACAAGAAAAGCAGGAATGCGGTCAGGACCACCAGCGGATCGCGGCTTTAGGCGTTTTATTGCCAATCTAAAATCACTCTCGTCTACATACCTGACTGAGATGGGCACCATATTATGTAAATTAGCCGCACTTTCGGCATCGGCATAATTTAATAGCTTTTCATCATGAAATACAGAGCAAAGTATTCAGCAAAGGCATTAGCCGCATCTTGACCTGATACTTCTTTACCCTTATAACTATATGTCTCCGTATGTCGTCTTTCTTTTTTTTTATCACTTACATATTTCCAAAATAATACCGGATCATCAATTATGCTTTTCTGTATCAAGTTAAGATGCTGATATGCTTTGTCAATCAAAATTTTAACCCTCCATCGATAAAAGTTAAATAGTCTTTGTTAAATAATTTTCCTTCTTGCTTAAATCTCTTCAGATGGAAATATTTTTTTTTGATATTTTCTATGATCTCAGGCGTGAACCATTTGGGATAGATATACTTACGATGATTTAGAAAAAGCTTTTTATTTGGTACATATAAATTAATAATTTCATTCAATTTGTTGTTAAAAAAATCTACGGCTGCATTTACGTCTGTAAAGTCATTAAATCAGACCAATCTAATTCCGATAACGCTGCATACAGACCTGGAAAGTCCGCCTTACGCCAATTCCAATCAGCGATCCTATCCGAACTTCCATCTGGCGAAAATTGCAGCCTAGGCAAGGACTTACTGTATGAGAGGTTGATTTTGACTTCCAACGAAGGGTGATATTCATCTATTGGTACGAGGATCCATCCAGGCAACACCTCCAATTGGTTACGGTCATAGTCATCAACACGAGATCTAATAGTCCACCGCGAGTATTATATACATTATTATGTTGCTGTAGGTTACAGAAGTCACAAAAAATTTTAAATTGAGTTTTAACATTAGTGCTACAAGAATTAAGATTAAAATCACCTAATATTAATACGTTCATATTTGAATAAGCACACAAAGCATTCTCTATGCAAGTAAGAACATCAATATACTGATCATCACGATAATTTGGTGGTAGGTATACCACACAACATAAAACTTTACATTTTGCAGCTTATAAGGGCCAATACTAGTTCTTTATCGGTGTCATACCGTCAATATCCGAGATCACACGTACCTGTAGCTATCACACAGCCAACAATACTCCTCCCCAACCAACGTCGCCTAACCTATCTCTACGAATCACAACATAATTAGAGGGAAAGTTCACCATCAGACACAGAGCTAGTCAAAACGTCTCAGTCAAGGCAATAATGTCAAAATAAGCTTGAGTCACATTGTTATGAAAAGTTCTTATTTTGAGCGCAAACCACGAACATTTTGATATAACAGAGTTGTTTCGTAAACCGTTGGCGCCTATTGCTAATATGTTCTTTGGCACGAAAGTTCTGGCGCAAGGTTTAACACAAATATCCTCTGCCCAATGCGCCGGTGACATGACACTTTCAGCTTGCCTGGCGGAACTCCCAGCTTAAATGACGAGTATCGTCCACGTGATTTCAACGCTTCCACCGTGCAAACATCACTTCCACATATAGAGATAAGATGAGCCGCACTTGTTCGACGGTTGTACCCTCCTGAACATAATACAAGTGCACGTACCTCCATCTCTGCTGCGCGCAGAGATGTAACACCTGGCGCTGCAGTACCTCGAAGCACTCAGGTAACGAAGCTCTCAACCTTTTAGTCTTTTAATTCCACCCATTCCCTGCCTGGTCCACATTACAGGCATTGTCATTCATGGCGGCACTAGTTGATTGATCGACCTCAGGCTCTCGGGAGTAACAGCTGCCGCAGTGGAGACCCTAATAATATCTTTCGGCATTACTCCACTTTTTTTTTTTTTGCTAATTGGGGTATTGGTGGGGCTAAGGAAGGACTGTGGGTAATGATGCAGTTGTACTAGTCTCCTCGCTGCTGTTTTTATATTGGGTCGATTTAGTCATGATCTCAATTTATTCTCTAATTCAATATTCTACCTGTTAACCCAGTCATCATATTACGAAGTTTGTATTAAACGTGAGAAATTGTTCACTAATCAAATTACTAATTTTAGTAGTCAAACTTTTTCAAAACTCTCCTGCATCACTTTTAATTCATGCACAACAGAAACCCGGATTTCTTCCAGCAAAGTACCGTGTTGTCTAGAAGATAGTGGTGTGCTTGGCGAGCCCCAGTACGAATAGTTACATTGTCCGGCTATTCATAGATACATCGGGGCAATCATTTACAATAGTCATATCATGCGTTAATTGTTGACGAACAGGTGTGTGCGAGTTATCACGGTATTTTACAACGGCATTCAACGCAAATCCAAGAGGTTTTCAAATCAGGGAAAGCGTTGCGTACATCTGCAGTTAAATTTGCACATAACAAGTCAAAATACTGTTTACATTTGACATCTTATAAACAAGTTACCTTCGACAATTAGTTCGCAATCCCGCGCAATTAACTCTTTAGGCGACATTGTAATACAGACGACAGTCACTTGCTGCGTGAACGCCGGTCGTAGATACGATGACTCACTTCAATGGGCGACTCAAGTTACGCGAAACACAGCAGTTATTCAAATTTTTGAAATATTTTCATTTATAACATGGGAAATATTTCACAGATTTTGATTTTGATTGTACCACTAGTGAGCTTGTTTTAAAAGCTAAAAGGGTAATATCGTTTTAACACTAAACGTCAACTTTAAACAACTAATTAAGATCATTATTACGGAGCAGAATAAACATATGTTAACCGGCCGGTGTCGCGCGATGTATACGCGCGATGTATACGCGCGATGTCTGTGCTGATGCGATATATACGTTAAATGCGTATACAGAATTTTACCCAGCATTTTTTTTTCAAATAAAAGCATAGCAGATGGCGTCGGATAATTTATAAGAAAACATAACGCATCGCATACGTATAGAGGAATAATACTGTCTGTTGCAGACCCTAAATAAAAAGCTACACTAATTACGGTATGCACACCAGTTCAGATTTTTAAAATTTTTCCTTAAAATATTTTCGTTATTCTAAACCTTGTTCGGTTTAATGTGTTCGAACATTTCCCTAATATTTAAATTATTCAAACAAGTACTTTTTTATAAAACTAAAGTGTTGTCACTTTAAACACGAAAATAGTGCACCTAACTTCAACCTAGTCCAAAATCCTGCACCTAATATCCACATGCACCTATTTTTAACGGTAGAGCCAGCAGCTTTTGCTGCTGCACGTATGGGCGGGTTGGTACCACGACCTCACTGGCTGTCCTCTGCCAGAATACCTCTGCTTGCTCGTGTCTGGTGAGTGCAGATGGCCGGAAACCCACCACCCTCCCATCAACATGGTAGCGGACTTAAGTGAAAGACTACCCAGGAGGGTACCAGCACCCTGGAGAATCCTCCACGCTGAGCGTCCGCCATGACTAAGCTACTCCACCCTGAGCGTGGATGCTCAGGCTGCCCCTGCGTATTCTTGGGTGGAGGGCAAAATCACTCAAAACAATAACTGCTCGGGGCACACTGAGCAACAATACCAAGGCGACCCGCCACGCTATCCGTGAATTTCTGCAACATCAGAGGACTTCAATTAAAACTAAACGCCGTCCACCACCATCTCGAGACGTCAGCCGGCCTTGCTCTTTCCGACCGAGACGCAGTTGTCCTCTCCGGCTGATATTTGCATCTCTCCTACCCGGGGTACAAATTGGAACACCTTTTGCTCGGGCTGGAGTTTCAGGTCTACGTCAGAGATAACATCTGTTCTCGCCGCCTCGGCAGTCTTGAAGGTTCGGACCTGTCCATCCTTTGGCTACGCGTAGACAGCGATGACCAACAGCGTCTTACGAGTGCTTCTATAGGTCCCAAAGCGGTAATGCTGAAACAAACCGAATAATCGACCACGTCCAAATGGCTACAGATTCCTTGCTATACAACAGGTCCCATCCGCAGAGATCGTGATCCTTGGCAATTTTAACGCTCACTACGCCGAATGGCTCAGTTCACGTTAAACCAATCATGCAGGGAGATCTGTTCATGATTTTGCCTTGGCATATGGTCTGACACAACTGGTTACTACGCCTACGCGGATTCAAGACGTGGAGGATCATGCACCTTCCCTATTGGACCTTCCGCTGACCTCTCATCCGGACAGATATCAGATCTCCGTCGACGCCCCTCTTGGCTCCTCGGTCCATTGTCTAGTCTGGAGTGTGGTGCTTCACGCTGTAATCGCGGTTGCTTTCTGCAGGCTGCCGCCGTGTTTGGAACTATATGTCGGCCGATTGGGATGGGATGCGGTCTTTCTTTGCATCCTACCCTTGGTGGGCGGATTTGTTTTTCGCCGGACGATCCCAACGTTGTTGTTAATTATGTTGCTGATGTGGTACTGGGTATGGAACATTTTATTCCTTCCTCTGTGGTGCCCATCGGAGGCAGATCTCAGCCATGGTTTAGTCGCTCCTGTAAATAGCATCACGCTACAAGCAGGTTACGGGGCCTGGGCTGACGCATCATCGTCCCAGGATGTAAACACCAGCGCCCTTAAAATAAGTATAATACCGCCCAGGTCCTTCAAAAGAGTCATTTCAAGGCAAAGTCAGAGCGCATAGGCAGAATTAGCGAGAAACTAGTTCGCCTTCCTTCGAACCCGTGCATTCTGGTCTCGCCAAGGCTGTCCAAGGAAACTCTGTCAGACATCTTCTATCTTTGCACAGGGAGGACGACTCACTGGCCCATGCCCTAAAGGAGAAAGCCGATCTGCTAGGTTCTTTCTTTGCGTTCAACTCGACTTTTGATGACGGGGGGAACACACCGCCAACCATCCCGTGGTGCGAGCGTTCCATGCCGGATGTGCGGTTCACACAGTGCTCGGTCGCAAAGAACTCCTCTCCTGGAAATCCACAAGTCGTGCGAGCCTGACGGAACCCCCAATTGTGCTGAGTTGGCACCGTTCTAACGTCTTTTCCGGTACCCTACTCCCTAGGCGTAGTCCCGAAATCATGGAAGACGGCTTTTGATCCCTAAAAAGGTGACCGCTCAGATCCGTCTAACTACAGGCCTACCGCTATCACCTCTTTGTTCTCCAAAATAATGGAATCCATTATAAACTGCCAGCTTATGCGGTACCTTGAGGATCTGAGCTGAGCTGATTAGTGACCGCCAATACGGTTTTCGTCGGGGGTCGATCAGCTGATGATCTTCTGGTCTACCTGACTCATACCTACACCATACATAGTTTACCGTCTACCGTTGTTTAGCAAGTCCAGCAGTCCGTAATAAATCGTTTAAAAAATAAAAAATTGAACATAAATCGTCGGAAAATGAAATAAAAGTGAAGTAACTGTGAAGTTAAAGTGACATTGTTTGCAAGTACAGCGAAACCGTAATAATCAAAGTTTTCTTACTAAACATTTTATAAAATAATCGTTGAAGAGTTAAAAGAAACATTAAATACAAAATTTTAAACTTAGTAATAAACAGAAACCTAGAGAAGTGGACTATATCGAATTATCCAAATAGTAACAGTGTGAGAACAAGTGAAATGTATTTAAATATCAAGTTTTACTGAAAATATTATGTTGCTATTGGTTTTAGCACTAGAAGAATATTATATTATTTACAATTAAGTAGTTATTATAAACCTGCAAAAGTGATCTTTACTGAAATCATCAAAATAGTGTTAGTTTATTTTTCGTTTTCAACGGTAGTGTGAAGTGCTTATGAATCTGGACTTTGAACTATTGAAATGTAATGCAAATCAATAGCCCTTAATGATATAGTTAATTTTTCCTGTATTACGCAAGCGACACCGCAGCTCTATGGTACACAAGTTATACTTGATAATATTCTGAAAATAACATATGATCAATACCAAAATTGCCACTGTACTACTACTGAGATTTCGAAAAAATATGATTTATGTAAAAAAATTATCAAATTATTAATTAAAATTATTATACTTTAAAGTTTTTAAGTTTTATGCAACGTTCCAGAGTAATAAAAGGAAATATACGCAGGGAAGTATGCCGTTATAACATGGACACACAAAAAAAAATCGTACAACGTAATACGCCAATAAAAACACAGATTAAAATTACATCCTACTTCTTACCTATTCCAAACATAATTCATAAAGCCCCAAAAAAAACAGCAAAATAACATCATACTTTACAGTACTACCACCTAAATCTAAAACTAAGTTACAAACGTTCGTACCTAACACTAGTAAGTATGTACTAAAACTGATGCATCAAATATAGCTAGCATTTACAGTAAGAAAAAACTGCTCGAGGAGGCTCTTATCCAAATTCGCCCCGACGTAGTTTGTCTGTCAGAAACCTTTATTCCAAAGGGGCGTAAATCATATGTAAGTATTAATAACTATAATGTAGCATCAACGTACTGCAGGCATAAAAACAGAATAGAGGAGGTGTATGTATATTAGTAAGACTGAACTTGCAATATAAAAATCTAGAAATACCTAAAAAATATGCTACTGCCGAAACTTTTGAATGTTGCGGGATTGAAACAATAAACAACAAAATCGTCGTTATATGTTTATATAAAACACCCAGCTCTAATATTCAATTATTTGTACATAAGATATCATAACACGTTTTTGCATCACATAACCGAACAGAATAAAAAAAAATTATAGCAGGAGACTTTAATATCGATACTCTCAAACATAGTAGTACAAAGAATATTTTTTTTGGATATTTTATTGAACTATAGCTTAGTAACTCATATTGACAAACCCATAAGACGTAATGCATGTATAGATCATATAACTAGTAACATTTACAATGGTCACGGGTAACTATTGGAATTAATAGAATCAGGCGTTACTTTGCGGAAATCCATTATATTAAAGTTGGAAAAATTTACTTTGCCAATATCCGCTCAATAAAATAAAATGATGTAATCTTACCTAGTTTGAAGAGCACTTGCCGCCCTCTCTTAATTGCGTGCACTATCTCCGTCGCCACTAATCGTAGCACCACTACTCCCACCAACACTACAAAAAAATTCTGTCAGGAGAGTGGGGCTTGAATTTTCAACATTAAATGAAAAATAGTAATAAATGATTTCATACTTTCTAATTAATTTTAAAAACTTGGCAGTACCTTAATCTTTCATAATAACATAAAAATGACACTTAATAGGCCAGTTTTCTGTTACAGACTTCTGAAGTTACTCAGGCAGGAAACTACCTGAATAGTTAATTTGATTTAAAAATCTT
>JAGSMP010002978.1:0-16172 GCA_029286625.1 Parnassius orleans
GGAGAGTGGGGCTTGAATTTTCAACATTAAATGAAAAATAGTAATAAATGATTTCATACTTTCTAATTAATTTTAAAAACTTGGCAGTACCTTAATCTTTCATAATAACATAAAAATGACACTTAATAGGCCAGTTTTCTGTTACAGACTTCTGAAGTTACTCAGGCAGGAAACTACCTGAATAGTTAATTTGATTTAAAAAATCTTTTTATCATTTCTAGGACTAAACTAAGATAGTAAATGCTTCAGGTTAGCAAAAATAACATCCAGTGTCTTTACTTATTGTTTAAAATTTATTGATAACAAAATTGCCTGCAAACTTCTTGAACATTGACCTTGACTGCGCAGAGTTGGTTTTACATACAAAAATGCGTGCGCAAACCTTCCCCAACTACGCTTATTGTTCAAGATGTTTGCCGGGAACTGGACAAATGATTTCAAGATTCATACTAAAACTAGTAAATAATTTAAGATAAATTTATTTAAAGTAAATTTTCGAAATGGCGGCCATTAACTTCGATACACAGTCTACATCGTCTTAAAAAATTTGCTTTTAGTCTTCGAAAAGCATTCGTATTTTCTTTGATTTTTCTGCACTGTCTCAATTTTCCCCTTAATTCATTTTCCTAATTAATTTCTCTAGCATACACCATCTCTTTGTAGAATCCCCAAATAAAAAAATCTATAGGGTTTAAATCTGGTGAGCGTGCAGGCCATTCGATTGGCCCTGCACGCCCAATCCACCTTCCTGGGAAAGTTCTGTTGAGGTGCTCCCTCACTTGTCTTTCAAAATGGCAAGGAGCACCATCATTTTGAAATATCATATCCCTCCTCGTTTGAAAATTAACTTCAAACAATAAACCATTTAGGTTATTTTGTAGAAAGTTCAGGTACTGTGACCCGTTCAACCTAGCCGACAATTCAAAAGGCCCAACCATTTCTCCATTTATGACTCCTGACCACATGTTGATACTAAATCTGTTCTGAAAATTTGACTGCCTTGCTTTTTTTGGGTTTTTAATGGCCCAGCTATGATAATTGTGAATGTTAAAGACGCCAGTCCTTTCAAACCGGGATTCATCCGTCCAGAGTATCTTGTTAAAAAAATCCGGGTCTTCCGTAGATCTTTCCAGCATTATTTGGCAGAAAGCAACACGCCTTGGATAGTCTGCGTCGTTAAGTTGTTGAACACGCTGAATATGAAACGCGTGATATCCCTCTGGAAAAAAATTATTAGTATTTTTATTGTAGGTTGTCATTGTACGCAATACTAGAGGTACGTACCGATAGAGAACTTAAACGTGAAACTAAAAGTTGGGATTCGCTAGAGTGGCGTCCTAGCGCCTATTTTTGAATTACGAGCGCTTGTTTAAGGGTCCTCTACATCTCTCTCTTTTACACGTACACACAACACATTAGACATCGACAATTCACAGTAAATTAAATGAGTGTGATTTGAAATGGCAGTGCAGCAACGTGTTGGGCTTTTGAATAAAGACGTCTACAAAATCATAAAATGCACTCACCTGATTTCAGTATTCTTAAAACTGAAGTCCTTGGGATTCCAGTCCATCTCGTAATCGCTCGTGAACTAGTAGAAGGGTCTCTTTCTACTTCTTCAATGATTACATCTCTTCTTTCTGGATCCACTCTGGGTAGTCCCTCGCGACGTTGATTACGCCCAGGAACGCGTCCAGCCATCAGGGTTTCGTGAGTGTTATTAAAAACCCTGTAGCTCGGGTAATGCTCTAACACTTCTCCTCGCCGCTCCAGTTGCTCTCGATAAAGCCGTGCCGCTAATGCGCCGTTTCCTTGGGCAACGCCGTAGAAATAGTGCATCTCTGCGTATTAACTGAGAGAATAACTCATTGCTGAAAGTAATCCAAATCACTAAGCAACTCAAGGTCCATAAAACAAGCACAGGTCTATCGTAAGGCAAATCAAGAATCCGGGAAACAAAGCGAAGGTAGTAAAATAAGAGATCCAAATAAACGTAAACGTGAGTAGTGGTTGCACGCAGGAAAGCAGTGAACGACTGGCGGGACCGAGCGAGGTGAAAAAGGGACGCGGTCGGTGTGGCGCGGGGTACGGGGTGCGGCCTGGTAACAAAATGGAGCGCAAAGCAGGAATGTTTACCTGAGCCTTTGTTTAAAATTTCTTTGTGTGTTTGTGACTGAATGTGCTATCATTTAGTTTGAGTGAAATAAAAAAAAAAAACATGTAGTTTGTAGTAAAATGATACCTTAATAAATGTCACGTTTTAACAATAAGTAGTTTTCTTTGCTAACCTGAAGCATTTACTATCTTAGTTTAGCCCTAGAAATGATAAAAAGATTTTTTAAATCAAATTAACTATTCAGGTAGTTTCCTGCCTGAGTAACTTCAGAAGTCTGTAACAGAAAAACTGGCCTATTAAGTGTCATTTTTTTATGTTATTATGAAAGATTAAGGTACTGTCAAGTTTTTAAATTCATTTAATGTTAAAATGAATTAGAAAGTATGAAATCATTTATTACTATTTTTCATTTAATGTTGAAAATTCAAGCCCCACTCTCCTGACAGAATTTTTTTAAGTTTCGATTAAAATTATTGTATCTTCGGTGAATGTTAGGAAGCTAATTATTTTATGCATAATAGGGCAACTCATAAGGATCATGCTACAAACAAAAAAACTTGGAAAAAATCTCACAATTACATTTTTTTTAATGTTAGGCTATTTAGGGTGAACATTTTCAAAAAAAGGATAAAAAAAATAATAACTCGAAAACTACAAAAAATCGCGGAACATACATAGGGTATTTTCGGATACCCCTAGGTGTGAGGAATCAAAAAAAATTTTATAACCTCACTGTTTGGACCAACCTGTATAGTAAAATATTAGTTTGGCCTCGTTTTGTTAGTTATGATGTGACCTTACCTCCGGACTTGGTAGAGTGACCTGAAGGTGTACTTCGGTGAATGCTACTGGAACTAATTGAAGAGTGGAACTAGATGTACCGAGTTAGGCCTCGTTTTGTTAGTTATGATGAGACCTCAACTCCGAACTTGATAGAGTGACCTGAAGGTGTACTTCGGTGAATGCTACTGGAACTCATTGAAGAGTAGAACAAGGTGCGCCGAGTTTGGCCTCGTTTTGTTAGTTATGATGGGACCTTACCTCCGGACTTGATTGAGTGACCTGAAGATGTACTTCGATGAATGCTACTGGAACTCCTCGAAGAGGTTTTTTAAACGTTACCTCTACACTAGGACTTTCTCCTGTATCGTAGGGGCAGTTTACATACATAAATTTTACAAGGACAAACATCCAGACCGGGAACAATTATTTGTAGGCCATACAAATAATTTTTCCGTGCGGGATTTGAACCCGCGGCCCTTAGCGCTGCAATTCATTGCTAAGCCACTGCGCTACGGAATTATGATGAGATCTTACCTCTGGACTTGATAGAGTGACCTGAAGGTGTACTTCGGTGACTGCTACTGGAACTCTTTGACGAATAGAATTACAATTTACAATTTTTTTTAATTATTTCACCATCTTATGAGTCGTGCAATTTTTGAATTTTCCAAGCTTTTTTTAAATTGAAATTTGACATAAAATTATCGGAAAATTGGAAGTTTAGTAATAATTATAAGGTTTTTAGTGAAATCTTGTGTGTAATTAAACTACTTTAAAAAATTACGTATAATCATATTATACATAATTTTTTAATGCGCTTAAGTCACGGACAATTGGATTTACCAATATGTATTTTCATATTGTGCTGTTCTAGCACGGATTTTCTCCAAAAACTTTATTTAATTACTACAAATCATCATCATCATCATCAAAATTACAGACTTTCACAAGTCCACTACTGAACATTGACCTACCCCGAGGAATACCACAAAACACGGTCCAGAGCCACCCGCATCCATCGATTTCCTGCATGTCTTACCATCGTAACAGATAGTTACGCCATCTTAAAGCCTCCTCAAGAGACTCTCGCACGAGAACCACCATCATCTTATTTTTACAAATAATTTCTCGTAATCCACCTTACACCCAAATTACAGATTATATCAAATTTCTACAACGCTTAATACCTTTTTAAATTATCCTAAGCCACTACTTGCATACTATCCCATCTGATGGGAATATAATGCAGCCGAAGATGGTAGGTAAAGCGCACTATATTATTGTGTCATCTAGATATATTAAGACGTTCCCTAGTACACTCCGTGATGCTGTATTTTTTAATATTTTTAACAAACAACTCAAAATACAGATAGTCTGTTACATTGTAGCCATTATTTACGCGAACACTACACATTGAACAAACAAATTTTACAGATTTTATCGAGTGATCCTTGATGAACAACACCCGAGAACCCAAGATCATTGATACTGCAAAGCACTTGCAACATTGGAAGTTAAAAATTAAAAAGTATAGTTACTGCCTATAGTATATCTCCCACTGGTTGGTCAGGACTTCTCCTTTCTTAAAGGCTAATTAAGCGATTAGTTTGCCGTGCTGCTTCAATGCGTGTTAGTGGACTTCTTGTTGCATGTCTACGAAATATTTTTATTCCGTAGACATGCAGGTTTCCTAACGATATGTCCCTTGACCGTCGAATAAGTGGTAAAATTGCAACAATTTATTTGTGTTTCAATGTGCAATTTAGAGCGACCGCTTAGTGCGGTCGCTCTAAAATGCGATAAAATCCATAAAATGTATTCAATTGAAGACAAGATTTTTTCTATAAATGTTAATGTTATATACAATTTTTTATGTTATAATTTGTAATTAGAACAGGATTGAATTTTGAATCAAATACTTACTACTTTTTGAGCTGGTTTTCAAACTACTAAACTACGTAGGCGGACTCTACTCCATCTAGTGAGAAGGGGGTCACCCATACTGCGCTTACGAGTACGAGGCTACTCGAGAACCTGTCTACCTCATTATGAAATAAATAGCAGAAATAGGTTAAAAAATTACTGAAAAATACACAAATTATACAACCAAAATAAAATATTGTTTTGTACCTGAAAGTATTTTCAAACTCCGCAGTATATAAGAGGGTTCTGTGTAAGCGCCGCACAAAACACTAACAGAAATTAAGCATCTAGTGCTTCAAGTATCGACGTATGCGACGTGCAATATACTCCACGTCCGGTTTGATTACACTCTTCAAAACTATGAAGTGGAATTGTCTATATACTATGTTTTAAGTCAAATGTTAAGTAGTCGAGCTTGTAACGTGTTTCATAAAATATTTAAAAAATATTTATATTTTATAATATAACCAATTATTTCAGTAGTTAGTAGTAGATAGATTTACAGAAATTAATTGCGATATAAATTATATTTAGTTGAATACATAATCTTATTTGATTTATTATTAAAAAAATCATTTTATCAATAAATCATCACAGGTTGGAAATACTTTAGACGTTTAGCACCTCAGGCGAGGAGTATGAATAACAAATTAATTATACGGGATAAATAATCTCAGGTGTCCCGGAAACGACGCTGCCACACTCGGTCTTCAGCTTTCACAGTTGGCTCTTTCTGGGAGCCAGATCTCTAGAAAAGACTTTGGAGCCCTGGTTCCGCTCGATCGCTTCTTCAATACGAGCAGTATTAAAGTTGCGTAAGTCGCGCCGCATGCATTTGGAGATCTGTCAGTTCAGTTGCCTGTATGCTATCAAATCTACTGAAGATTGCAGCTTCATTTTCCGTCTAACAGCCATGAGATTAAGAGTGTGGTCGGAGAGTTTTTGTGTTCTTCTGCGGCGGGTCTTGCAAAACTTGGCTCCGACCGCATGGACAGTTTCCACGAGCTTGTCCTTCATATCGTCCACTGCCTTGCAATCTTCTAGGCATTGAAAACGGTTTTGTAGCTTGATAAAAAGGAAAAAATAAAAAGAGATGTTTTGTTATATTACAGAGGTAAAACCCCAACTGTTAAATCTGTATGTTGATTGTTGTGCTAGACTGGAATTTATTAATATTTTTCAGTTGTCAGTTGTTTAATTTATCAGCACTATACAAGATAAATGCTGATATTGATAAGATTAGCGGTGAGGGCAAAACGATTGCTAGGTTTGCAAGCAGATGAAAATAAGTAAAAGTGACCCTGTTCAAAACGTACCGTATAGTAGCTAGGTGTAAGAATATCAACTACCCCATATCATCCCGTGGGTGTCGTAAGAGGCGACAAATGGAAACAAATCAGGAAATGGGCAGCAGAGCCTAATAACGACTAAAATAAAAAAAATGCGGTTGCCTACCCGCTTGCCAAGCGTGGCAACTATGGCAAATATCCTCCCTAGGAAGCAATCTTTCAGCAAGGCCTATATTCAGCAGTGGACTTTAATAGGCTGTAGCGGGTAACGGGCTGTTCAAAACAAAGAACCAGGTCATTTACACGTGCAATCTAAAAATCTCTGGGACAGTTTAAGCTAGAAGACGATAAATGTCTCCGTGTATAGTAAATAGCATCTCTAATGCAACGAGAAAAAAAACTGGTAGTAAGCTGAAAGAATTAGTGGAAAACCTAGACACCCCAATTATGAGAAATTTAACAAACAGTCATATCCCAAAACGTGCCCTATCCCCTATACATATAGTTTAATAAGTTATTTATAATCAAAGTTTTTGAGTCTTTAATAATCCAAAATTTACCAATAAATACATTATTTTAAGCGGATACATTAGTTAGTAAAATTAATTAATTTTTGGTTCTATGTTAATGTCGATTGTAATCAAGTTGTTAATTAAGTTCCATTGTGTTAAGTTTTGAGTAAATTATACGGAGTGAAAATGGACACTGAATTACCCGTTAAACATAAGAAGCCTATTTTTTTTTTAATTTAATAATATTGGGAAAAAAATTATTGGATTAAATTAAAAACACATTAAATTTAAAAAAAATGATGAACTGCTAGAGAATTGCTAATGGCATTATGTCCACCCTTTGTATGTCTTTGTAAATAGGGATTGCAATTTAGAGTAAACGTAAATACATTTAAAGTGTTAAGGCTGAAGTGTGTAGGAGTACATCTCACATTCGAATAACAAAAATGAAACGGGATTAAATATTATAAATTCGTAATTCTGTTAGTCTATACAAATAAATAAAAATGAAGCGTCTGTTTGTAATGTCAAAATTACAGATTTTTAGTTAATGCATATAAAAGTATATACGGTACTTATAACAAGAATATAATGTTTAAAATATTTGTCTTTCTGTTTGTTCCGGCTAATCTCCGAAACGGCTGCACCGATTTTGACGAGATTTACACTGGAAGATAGCTAATGTTATAAGGAGTAACATAGGCTACTTTTGTTTTAGAAAAATAATTATGGTTCCGCGGAAAAAAATTAAATCCCATAAAATCCAATCGTAAAAAAATCCACGCGGGCGAAGTCGCGGGGAACAGCTAGTCATTAATATTTCTGAAGTATCTAGTGAAACAAATTTGTCCGAAACCCACCTGGACGTAATGTACCAATGATAATAAATAATAGTTATAAAAATAAAAAACACGCTTTTGTAGATAACCGAACTAAAAAGTAGAAATAATTTTCAATAAGTTTAAAATAAGAAAATAGTGATTAGGCGTCTTTTTGTCATTCAAGTGCAAGGTTTTCATACGCTGCTACGACAAACGTGGAGACTTATATAATGTTGAGCTTGGCGCATTCGTACTTTATGAAGTCATATATTATAATAAATAACGCACGAAAATAGCACAATTTTTCACAATTTTCCGTATAGCTTCCGTTTTACTGGTGCATCTCTATACTAATTTGTTTGCTTTATTTTTGACTTGATGCAAATTTACTGATTTGTTTTCCGTTGTCTGTTTTCCTTTTATTATTTTTTCTTGTAATTAGGTAGTCGTACCGGCGGACGAAGTGTAGGGCGTCCCCCACTAGATGGAGTGACGACCTGGTAAGACAT
This sequence comes from Parnassius orleans, assembly GCA_029286625.1. Taxonomy (NCBI): domain Eukaryota; kingdom Metazoa; phylum Arthropoda; class Insecta; order Lepidoptera; family Papilionidae; genus Parnassius; species Parnassius orleans. The sequence goes on from JAGSMP010002978.1 coordinate 7,954, forward strand.
ACAGGAAGTCAATGGATGCAGGTGGCTCGGGACCGTGCTTTGTGGCATTCCTTGGGGGAGGCCTATGTTCAGCAGTGGACTTGTGAAGGGTTGTAATGATGATGATGATGAATGGTGAGGTAGTCATAATCACCATTATCATCATCATTACAGCTATCACAAGTCACCTGCTGATAGGCTCCCAGGCATGCGCGGTCTGGACCTGCATCCTCAGACTCCACATGTTACCAGGTCGTCACTACATCTAGTGAGAGACTCTACACTTCGTCCGCCGGTATTTTCCTCGAGAACCTTTTTACCGTCGGTTGTCGGCTCTTCGAGCTATATGTCCGGCCCATTGCCACTTCAGCTTACTAATCCGTTGGGCTATGTCGGCCACTCTGGTTCTACTGCGGATATCCTCATTTCTAAGTTTATCACACAGAGAAACCCCAAGTATAGTCCTCTCCATAGCTTGCTGAGCGACCTTGAGCTTCCTTATACGGCCAGCAGTGAAGGACCACGTTTCAGTTCCATAGGTCATCACTGGCAACACGCACTGGTTGTATTCGAGAAGATGTGCCGTAATTTCCCGAACACTGTCCAGCCGAGTTGAATCCGTCGATTGACCTCTCGGTCGAAGTTGGACTTACCTAGTCGGACTATTTGTCCCAGATAAACATACTCGTCAACAACTTCGAGCTTAGTGCTCCCAACAACTACCGGCATGGGTGTGACATGGACGTTACACATGACTTTGTTTAGTCCATGTTCATCTTAAACCTATCCGTTGGGAGACATTATTGAGGTCAGTGCCTAGGTCCTCCAGCGATTCTGCCATAAGAATTATATCGTCAGCAAATCAAGGTGGAGTGATGTACTCGCCGTTGATGTTAATACCGTATCCTTTCCAGTCCAGTAGCTTGAAAACGTCTTCCAATTCAGCGGTGTAGAGTTTCGGGAATATAAGGTCACTCTGTCTTACACCGCTCTGCAGTTGGATAGGTTTCGTACTCTGGTTCTGTACTCGGATAGCCATCGTAGCCTTACTGCACAAACACTTCAGCACTTCGATATGCCGACAGTCAACTTGGCACCGCTGAAGGGACTGCAGCATCGCCCAAATTTTGACGGAATCAAAGGCTTTCTCAGAGTCCACATACGCCAGACGAAGTGGCAAATTGTACTCCTCGGTCTTCTGTACAAATTTCCGAAGGGTATGTATGTGGTCTATGGTACTTAAGCCTTTTCGGAAACCGGCTTTTTCGGGAGGCTGGAAATCGTCGAGGCTGCATGCGAGACGATTCGTAACGACTCTCCAAAACAGCACGTGGACGCGGCTCAGAAGGGAAATCGGTCTGTAGTTTTCAAGGAGGCGTTGTCGCCCTTCTTAAAGAACAAGATCACCATACTTCTGCTGCACGCCTCCGGTGTAGCGCCACCATGGAGGATGGAATTAAAGAGCTTCTGAAGGACTTCAAGTACAGGTTTTCCACCCTTTCATGATGTGTACAGCTGCCCATAGAACCTCTCAATCTCACTCAAAATCTCAGGTGTCCCGGAAACGACGTTGCCACACTCGGTCTTCAGCTTTCACAGTTGGCTCTTTCTGGCAGACAGATCTCTAGAAAAGACTTTGGAGCCCTGGTTCCGCTCGATCCTTCTTCAATACGAGCAGTATTAAAGTTGCGTAAGTCCCACCGCATACATTTGGAGATCTATCCGTTCAGTTGCCTGTATGCTATCAAATAGACTGAAGACTGCAGCTTCATTTCCCGTCTAACTGCCATGAGATTAAGAGTGTGTTTTGTGTTTTCTGCGGCGGGTCTTGCAAAACTTAACTCCGACCGCATGGACAGTCTCCACGAGCTTGTCATTCATATCGTCCACTACATTGCAATCTTCTAGGCACTGAAAACGTTTTGTCACTCGAGCTGAAAGGTTTCGGGATTAGAGCATGAGGGGGACGGAGCATTGACTTCATTAGACGACACCTCTCCAACTTAACCTTTAGGTTCAGTGTGCCTCTAACAATTCGTTAATCGCTACCAGTTTTCACCCTTGCGATTACTAAGACATCACTGAACAGTTGCCGTCTAGTCGTCATAATGAAGTCAACCTCATTTTTTGTTGTAACGTCGGGGCTCGACCATGTCCACTTCCTATGGAGCCGCTTCTGGAAGAAAGAGTTCATCATAAAGAGTCCCTCTTTCTCCATGAAGTCAGCCAGCTGTTGGCTCCTTGGGTTTCGTTGCCCTATACCGAATTTCCCTACTTTTGCTCACCATTCTCTCTTGTGCCTAGTTTTGCGTTGAAGTCTCCCATTAACACCGTATAGTGGGTTTTGGAGGAATGCATGGCTCTAGAGATATCCTCATACATTTCCCCCACATCCTCATCGGGGTGTGCCGAGATTGGTGCGTAAACCCGTATGACCTACAGCGAATACCGTTTGGTAATTCTGAGTATAAGGTACGCAACCCTCGTCGACACATTCCTAATGTTTACAACGTTGTTAACGAGAGACTTGTGGACGATAATTCCGACACCAGATGGTCGCCCTCTCGGTGATAGAACAAGTTGCCGGATTCGAGGATTACCGTGTCCTCCCCCTCTCTTCGGACCTCGGATAATCCCATAATATTCCAGCGCAACTTGTCTATCTCTTCTTCCTGCTCCAGTATCTTCTCGTCAGTCCTCAGGGTGCGTGCGTTATAAGTTGCCAGGTCGAGTCATCGTAGGTGGCAACCGAACCTCCACCGGAGATTCTTAGCACCCCCTACCCCGTGGTTACCATGGTCGCCACCGTAGCCAGGAATAGCGGGGCCGTTGTGGACTGGGGGCCGTCTCTTCGTAACTTTATTCATTGGGGGGTATTTTGCCATAGTTGCCACGCTTGGCGAGCGGGTTGGAAGCCGCAGTTTTTTTTTAGTGTTGTTTTACTGTTATCAGAAAGATGCTGCTTCCCATCTTTTGCCTCAGTTTCTCTCTGTCGCCTCTTACGACACCCACACGAAGATATGGGGTAGTGGGTATTCTTACCCGCCACTACACGGGAACAAAACGCTAGGTAGACAGTAATTAATTATTCGTACGCTGCCTGTCAGCACCTTCTTTGATTCATGGTGTGGATTAGCTTACGCATCCGTGTACTTGAGGTTTCTATGTGACCTGCTAATGTGAGCCTTTCATTTATCGTTACACTCAGGTACCGGATAGTTGGTGATCTTTGAATTTGGCCACAATTGCAATCGACTAACAGCTGTGAATCCTAACATTTGGAACATTCTTTGGAAAGGAGGTAGCTGTTTTGCGAAAACAGAGAACTTTCGTTATAGAGACGTTCAAAGTCTTGCCACGATTAGCACTATGAAAGCAAACTTGCCATGAGTGTCCATAAAAGATGATTGCAGTATCTTCTGCATAGCAAATGACAGTCGCTTGTGATAACGATATATTAGGTACTTACATATGAAATTAGCGTTTTGTCGTACTAACCAATTTGATCTGAAATATCTCCTCTTTGGTTAAGAATTCCAAATTCAAATTTATAAATTCATTTAGCTAGTACATTTGAGTTTTGAAAACAGTCTTTCATTTGTTTTTCCTCAATATTTTATTCTTTGGCGTCGCTTATTACCGCACAATGGAAAACATAAAATATCGGTATATTTACGAGTACGAGTTCTACCGTGGCACCAGTGCTGCAGAAACAGCTCGAAGGATTATTGATGTGTACGGCGCTGGTGTTGCAAAAGAAAGCACGGTACGTTTTTGGTTTCAACGTTTTCGTTCTGGAAATTTCGACCTTCAAATCCAACCCCGTGCATGGCCGGAGACCAAAGTGGAAAATGAAGAATTAAAGGCTATTGTGGAAGCGGATCCATCACAAAGCACTTCAGAGATAGCTGCAGGCTTTGGGATAAGTGATAAAACTGTATTAATCCACTTGAAGCAAATCGGGAAAGTAAAAAAACTTGAACGATGGTTACCTCATGAATTGAGTGAATCGAACTTGCAAACACACGTCGACTGCTGTGTTACTTTGCTCAACCGACACAATAGTGAAGGGATTTTAAATCGTATCATTACTTGTGATGAAAAGTGGATACTGTACGATAATCGGAAGCGCTCTTCGCAATGGCTGAACTCTGGAGACCCAGCCAAATCCTGCCCTTAACGAAAATTGACTCAGAAAAAGTTACTTGTGAGTGTTTGGTGGACTAGCGCCGGTGTCGTTCACTACAGCTTTCTAAAATCTGGCCAAACGATTACGGCAGATATCTATTGTCAGCAACTGCAAACCATGAAGGAAGAACTAGCTGCTAAACAACCGATATGGTCAATCGCTCTAGGCCACTGGTGCTTCACGACAACGCAAGACCACACACTGCACAACAAACAACCACTAAGTTAGATGAGCTACAATTGGAATGTCTGCGACATCCACCGTACTCCCCGGACCTTGTTCCAACAAATTACCATTTTTTCCGGAATTTGAACAACTTCTTACAAGGAAAAAATTCAACTCCGATGCGGCAGTCCAAACCGCCTTCAAAGTGTTTATTGATTCTCGCCCCCGTGGTTTTTTTAGTAAAGGGATCAATGAACTACCTATGAGATGGCAAAAGTGTATAGATAACAACGGCATACTTTGATTAATTAAATATATTTTACAAAAAAAAATTGACTTTATATTCCTCCCGTACAAAACGCCAATTTCATATGTAAGGACCTAATATTTCATGTGCAGAATTTTTCAATCAAACAATTCAAATAACGTTCTTAGAAAATTTTAATTAGGATAAAAAGATGTTACGGTAAGCCCATTTTTTAAATTGAAATAAAGAATAAATCACAAAAATTGCAATTTGTTGGAACATTAAACGATAACAAGGGGAGGAGTGTTTTAAAACGTTTTTATCATTCTTTTACAATGGCACGTTTTGTAAAAAGGATTCAAGCAATCCCCATTTCATTTAAAAAGTATTCTTGTAATAATTTTGGCATTCCATTATATTAGAAGTAAGTCTGTACTTTTAAAATTTGCTGTTAATGTACCATTAAAGAATGTATTACCTCATTTCTTCCCTCATTCTTACAGTCAACTAAAGGTAATAGGCTGATCAGTTAGGACTAAGCTAGAATGTAAACCATCTGGTTAAAATTAAATAAATTAGCTAAATTATTGTATTTTTTGTCAAGCTTTTATAGTATATTTTAAAGTGTGGTACCCAACTTTTAGTTTTATTTTCAGTAAAAAGGCGACAGTAGCCTAATGGTTCTAGATACAATCTAAAAAACTTGAAACTCGTGGGTTCCAAACCGAAATTCCACTAATGTCGTAAACCACTCCTAGCACAAGCAGTGTCAAAAGGACTGCTAATATTTTGTTACTTAGTATATTATGCTGTTACCTTCATCTGGTCTATCTGTGATATAGCAAAAAAATATTAATATGGGGTAAACTGAATGATTTAATGGTATGCAATACAGCTCATCAGCTCGTCAGAAGTTTACTGCTTAACATAGGCTTCCACCATAAATTGCCGCAAAGTAGGGTCCTGAGCCACCGGTATCTATCGATGGCCTGCGAGTTTCATTAGGTTGTCACTCCATCTAGTAGAAGATTACCCATTACACCGAACTTGAGAAATCTATAATTTACATTGAACTGAAACCGAAATAATTTATATCGATTTCGGTAATTTATGTTAAGATTTTCGATTACACTTTCACTGAATTATTTTTAAAGTATTACACAAAGTCCAAATCCGTTACCGTTATTGTATTTCACTGCTGAACCTCCTATAGGCCTCGAGTTTCCAGAGTTGCCAGGCGGGTTTCAAGCTGTTTTTTTTATATTATTTTGGTTGTTATTAGGAAGAAGCTACTGTCCTAGTTTGTTTCTCGCTGTCGCCTCTTGCAACACCCACGGGGCTGTATGGGGTAGAGGATATTCTTACACTGCCATTAAACGATAATCAAAACTATTATCTTTAAAAGAAGTGTTTACGAATTTACCTCTTAATCGCAAATATTTGTCTAAAATCACATAGATTTACGCTCTATCTTTCCTACATAAACGGTGAGCGCATAATATCTGATTATTGGAATATTCTGAAACCTGATACCACATAACGGTGATGCTGTCGCTCAGCCAATCACATATTCAGAATATAAGGTGTTATACGTGGAGAAGCTCGTGACGAAAACGCAAGTTTATATTGAGGAAGAAACACCAGGAATCGACTACCACCAGAGATTTTCCGAACCGATATGACTTAGGGATACCTTCAAGAAAAGAGCCTACTCTTTTTTAAAAGGCCGGCAACGCATTTGCTGTTGTTGCATTTGTTCATGGGCGGCAGTAGTCACTTACCTTCAGGTGAGCCTCAAGCCCGTTTGTCCCTCTCCTATAAAAAAAAATTGTTTTAAATCACCTATCATATATTTGTCGACTTCTAAGTAGCTATAATATATAATATAATATACAATCAAAAATACATGGCTTGCATTATGTCAGCTAAGGCACCACATTACTACTTTTGATAACAATGCTCAATTTGCAGTGTTTTTTGAACGAGGTTTGTGTATTCATCTCGAGAAGAAATTATGAAATAATCTTCAAACTAATTTCATTCAACGCTTTAATGCGTAAAATTATTATGTACCGGATAAAATTTTCATTATAATCAATTCTGTAGTTTTCTAAAGAAATACAAAAATCAAACCTTAGTACTTAAATTGGAAGTTAATAGAGAGCTCAACGACTTTTACATTGAATCGAAATAAACAAAAATATCCATCGTCAAAATTTGAAGAAGTGCAAGCCTAAGCATTCGTTCTCACATTGATTTTTTTTAAAGTTATTGTCTGTGAAAATTGACATCAGCCTTAGTATACCCTCATTAAACTATTAGTGAACATTTTTCGTTAATAAACATCAGTCAGATAAAAATTAAAAAGTCATCACACCCCTTGATAAGTCCATTGCTGAACATAGGCCTCCCCCAAGGAACACCACAAATTAGGGTTTTAAGCCACCCGCATCCATCGACTTCCTGCATTACCATGTCGTCACTCCATCTAGTGGTAACCGCCCTACACTTCGCTTACCGGTACGAGGTTGCCACTCGAAAAACCTTTCTTCCCCATTGGTTGTCGGTTCTTCGATCTATATGGTCGGTTCATTGCCACTTCATCTGGCTAATATGTAAAAATAAAGAAGTATTTTTTTTAAATATACTGTTTAGTAAGAACATAATATATTAAATCTCCTTAACCATCTGTCTATACTTAAAAGCTATTTGTAGACTAATTGCCGTTTGATTGTTATTTTCAGTATTCCTTTATATATGGTACAACTAATATTACTATAGTAATCTAGAGATTATAAGGAATAAATCTACATACAATTCATTACGAGTCATCACAGTTTTTGGTGGGCCCATTTTCCATACAAAAATAAACTGTCTCCTTTATTTGATAGTTATTATATATCATTATCATTCCTAATTAAACAATATAACTCTTCCAAATTTAAAATGATATTTTCACAATTATTTCTTCTGCCGTAGCAACGCGCCGGGTACCAGCTAGTCTAATATATAAAAATTAATGTTTGTTTGTTCGTTTTTTTCTGCACCGCTATACCGTTGATCAGATTGCGGTAAAACTTTATCAACTTATTGCTTGCACTCCTACCACGATGATTAAAATGTATTTTTTTAATATATGCTTGTATGATTGTTTTACCAACTTTGCGAGTTCCCACAAAGCCACGCTTTTAATTAATACTAGTGGTCGCCCAGTGGTCAAAATGCGACCGTACCTAATTCATTAAAATTTTAAGATTGTACATTAAGTAAGCTGTATTTCACTTTTGACTGCACCGTTATATAAAAACACACATACAGAACATAAAATAAGCGTTTCTTTGAAAAAAACATTTACGTAAACCTTCACATTTATTTCTGTAACCGCTGAATAGAAATATAAATAGAAATTCCCTCTGCTGGGCATGGGTCTTATATTTAGCATATTATGCTTTCAGTCTTATTTTTAAACTTGGCAGATGTTATCAAATCCTAATCGATTTATGTATTCTGTTCCTTTTTTAACACAGTCCAAAAAACGAGGAGGTTCTATACTCGACACATATTTTTTATGTAAGTTCACCGCTTTCTGGAAAACGGCTGAATCGATTAAAATTATTATTTATTTTGAATTAAACAGGT
>JAGSMP010002979.1:0-16084 GCA_029286625.1 Parnassius orleans
GTTATTTTCAGTATTCCTTTATATATGGTACAACTAATATTACTATAGTAATCTAGAGATTATAAGGAATAAATCTACATACAATTCATTACGAGTCATCACAGTTTTTGGTGGGCCCATTTTCCATACAAAAATAAACTGTCTCCTTTATTTGATAGTTATTATATATCATTATCATTCCTAATTAAACAATATAACTCTTCCAAATTTAAAATGATATTTTCACAATTATTTCTTCTGCCGTAGCAACGCGCCGGGTACCAGCTAGTCTAATATATAAAAATTAATGTTTGTTTGTTCGTTTTTTTCTGCACCGCTATACCGTTGATCAGATTGCGGTAAAACTTTATCAACTTATTGCTTGCACTCCTACCACGATGATTAAAATGTATTTTTTTAATATATGCTTGTATGATTGTTTTACCAACTTTGCGAGTTCCCACAAAGCCACGCTTTTAATTAATACTAGTGGTCGCCCAGTGGTCAAAATGCGACCGTACCTAATTCATTAAAATTTTAAGATTGTACATTAAGTAAGCTGTATTTCACTTTTGACTGCACCGTTATATAAAAACACACATACAGAACATAAAATAAGCGTCTCTTTGAAAAAAACATTTACGTAAACCTTCACATTTATTTTTGTAACCGCTGAATAGAAATATAAATAGAAATTCCCTCTGCTGGGCGCGGGTCTTATATTTAACATATTATGCTTTCAGTCTTATTTTTAAACTTGGCAGATGTTATCAAATCCTAATCGATTTATGTATTCTGTTCCTTTTATTCGGTTCTATACTCGACACGTATTTTTTATGTAAGTTCACCGCTTTCTGGAAAACGGCTGAATCGATTAAAATTATTATTTATTTTGAATTAAACAGGTGGCTTCAAGTGTGTGTCTCCAATTTTCCCATATAAATTTTATGAAAAAATTGGAGATGATGATTTTAATGGAACTATGTAGACGGCATTCTAGTTGTTAACCTTGAACTAGTGATAATATTCCTCAGCCAGTATAATCAAACGGGTAAAAAATTCAACGTTTATTTAAAAAAAAAGCGACCGACCAAGAGATTTGTAAGGATCGTGCCAAATAGAAGTCCGTAGTCACTGCCTACCCTTCTAGGTTAAAGGCGTGAGTTTATGTTATGTGATGTTAATAGCTTCTGAAGTTGGGGTTTTAATTTTTCGATGTACTATGTCTTAGCATCGACTTTCAAAGCTTTTATGTGGAATTTTTTTTCTTTTTAATTTTTGAAGTCGGCTTTTATTTTTTAAAGTAAGTTTTATTTTACTCTATAGTAAAGTATTTCAATGTGAATTTTACTGCTACAATTAATTTAACAATGAAAGAGCAACAAAGATAAAAGAGCAAAGTTCTTATCTAGTTTTACACTAGAAAACCTAACTAAAGAAAACAAAGTTAGCAACTTACGAGACGTTCCTACATTTAATAGGTTTTCCTCTTAAATTTATCTTATTTTCTCACAAAATTTAACCGAGCATGTAGCTATTTTTCCGATGACTACGATGTTTCTTTAAAGTAAAACTGTAGTTGTTCTATAAATATATTTTTCTTAGTATTATTTTCAAAATGTTAAATAGACCCAATATGGTCCGATGCTGCTGCTATGTATGCTCGTTTGTCGCCGTTTTCTATAAAAGTTATTAGACATTATTTTTCCACACACTATATTAAAAATAATAGACAATAAAGAGCAGTGGTAACTCAGGGCAATACAGGTTTGATCGCCATTGGAAACATTGAAATTGTTATTTGCAATTTTAAGTGCTGATTATAACGTGCTGAGCGGTAAAGTGCTGAAGGAAAATATAGCGACAGTAGGTACCTGCAGTGTAAAATATTGCGAGCACATGTGATGTCTTCAAACAAGCAATGGAGCAGTGCGGAGGACTAATTGATCCATAAGCCTTTCAGAAATGAGTGGAGGCCTGTGCCTGGGAATGAGGTGATCGCTACCAAGCTATTTCTAATTTGTTTTGTGTTGTTAATTGTGTAACATATATGATTTTAAGCTGTTTTTTTAAAAGTCCCGCTGGGTTTCTTGCTGGTTCTTCCCAGGACAGAGGTTTTTTTCCGAACCAGTGGTAAATTAAACATAAGAGTGACTTTTAATAAGTATTATTTATAATCTATATTGAATAAAAAAGTTTCTGTTTCTATATACTATACCCTTACTTTAGTTAATGTTACGAGCAGATAATTAAAAAATATTGTTAAAAAAAATTTAATAACGCCTATTGAATAAGTATCTGTATCGCAAAGGTGCAGTTGAACTCTTAAACTTTTAACGAGCTGAATTTGAATAAATTTTAATTGAGGCAATTAATGTCACGCTGAGTGTCTTTAAAATCCTATTTGTAATTCCTATCCTAATTTTTTTTTCATAGGGAAATCCTCATGGAAACCTTTCGCTGTGGAGGCAATGAAAAGGTTATGCTGGACTGCTACCGTATAAAATCCCACAGTAGTCACCATTAGAATATACGAAGGGTCCCGGGATCTCCGTTGAACGCAGCCGGGGTCTCTCCATCGCTTTGGTACACTATTAGCACGTCCCGTGGGCAGTACTTGCTACCCTCATGTGCTACTACGATGTCTCAGCACTACTTCCGAGTCATCGTCCTCCTCGGGGGTTGCATAACTAGACGTTCGAGGCCCCCACCCCGAGCGTCTGCAACCCCAGAGGCACCGTTTCTGGTAGGGGAACACCGTTTTCAAGAGGAGAGCCGTGACGAACGCCTTTGCGCTATTTCTTTATTATCCTATTTAACAATGAAAATAATAAATATATTGCAACTTACTGTTTGATGTACCGCAGCATGTAAAATAATGCACCACCCCATTTTTATCCGTAGTTGTCGTAAGAGGTGGTTATAGGAAATGCCAGAAAGATTTTATATCATACCCTGCAGTACCATAGGAGACCGGCGACGCGTCGTAGTGTCCAAGGTGCCAGACTTCTTATACTGTGATCGTTAACTTGCCTGTCAAGCGTAACGGTTAAGGCATTATCCTCACTACAATGGTCCACTGCTGGATACGGGATCCAGCAGTGGACTTTAAGAATTAAAAGAGAAGTATAACAATAATAATGTTCTCCAAACAAAATTGCGGTCACGACGGCCAGCCTCCAACTTTATGCAGGACAGGTTTATAGTATACAAATGCATGCGCAAGCACAGATGCACTATCTAATCCCTCTCTCTCTCATAGTTCGATGGGTCGATAATAATTTAAGTACTGTAAAATTTAATTATGTTTTAACATTGCTAAAGACAAAAAAACTTTGAAAATTTTGCACAAAAAAATGTAAATCTGTAAAGGCTTATGTCTAACAAAATATAGCCGAAGCATGTTTATATACCTATGTTGGTAAATGCATAAGATGTAGATTTTCAATTTTCAAAATTTTAATAAATAAAAAAATATGCTGATATTCTGTGAGAGCGTGGTTCCTATCTACGATACAAAGGAAAATCGTTACGGTAACGTTTTCTAAGAGTAAATAAAAAATATTGCGACTATAATTTCTATATTACTAATATTACTTTATTATAAAAAAATCTCTAGGGTGTACAACTTTTCTGGTTTTAATCCCGTGAGCCTTACAAGAAAAAGTAACTTCAACTACGAGACAACACTTAAATAAAAGATGCCCTTAGAGACCATCTTCATCGAAATTTTTTGTTTGACATAAATTAAATTAAGATACTCAAAGAAACAAAAACAATGAAATGTTTTTTTTTTATGTAATCAACTGAATACTAAGTATTATAATATATTAGTAATATATTAGTTTTGAGAACAATTTAAAAGGTGCGGGGGGACTAGTTGATTTTTTTTAAATGCATTTTCACACGCTCGTGACCGACTGATGGTGAAAAAACTATAGAAAAACTCTTCTTTTTCTCTTTTTTCCAGAGTCCGTAAAAATCACACATGGGCCTCTCACGTTGTAGGCAGGTTTTGCTTTAATCATCACGCTCGGCAGGAGATTGACAATCGCAGTACCCGACGTCTCGCATCTTTGACGCTGCTGCCCGATGCTCGCGTTGTATTTAGCAATTAACGTAAACGTGGTGGTTATCCCGTAGCCGTCTCTTACGTAGAGCTACCATCTGATCTGATTAATCTTGTCTTGATCGGATTTAACGAGCCAAAACCAGACCCAAATCAAATTTCAATACAGACTGTGAGTATCAGTTAGTACGACTTTAAAGATTACTCGTGAAGAATTTTACAATATAATTTATATTGTAAAATTCTACATTTTTGAAAGCTGTTGCTAATGTCCAAAAATACAAGTTGAAATAAATGTTTTATGAATAGGGAAATAAAACGTAATAACAATTAATTGAGTTGCATTGTCGGAATGCTGGATAATTTTTTTCCAAAGGTTTTTTTTACCACCTACATAAATATCGTAAACATGGCAGAGCCATGCAACAGCTATAATATAGAATTGTTTGTTTTGACCGGTGTAGGACCACGTTTTTACAGGATACCAGCGTGAAACAGCATAATAATCTTATGTGAGTGTGGAGGTCAAGAGATGTCTATCTTAGTTTTTAGAGGTGACAACGCATCTGCTCGCAACGCTCGATTGTCACCATTATCCTATAAAAACCTGTAACCGGATCTCAATTTCAGGCTATGGTAACACCTACTCTCATTATGAACGAAATGGATTAATGGTATCTCTTAAATTTTCTATCTTATATTCGCATTGTGAATAATCTCAACCCTTGCTTGCCTGATGGTGCATTCAAAGGTCTATGTCCAGCTTTGGACTCGAAAAACTACTCACAAAAAACTATTTTTTTATAAAAATAAAAGACAAGCGAACTTACAGTGCACCTAATTGTAGTTGACGCCTGCAACCAACTTAAACAAAGACGGTTACAGATGCGTTGTCACCTCCGAAGACCAAGATTTAATATCTCACAGCTTGTAACTATACTGACTCTCTATACCTTTTAGATCGGAATATACAGAGACTACATTAAACAGACGTACTAGGCTGAAAAGAAATCCTACCACCTAACGAATGATGTCACATATTTTCAAAAAATTTCTTTAATACTTGTAATATTTCATGCGAAATACAAAACAGGCAAAACTTTGTCAAGAGTCTCAGCAAATCTGGATTTAGTTGAGACTGCATATAAATACGTTCAATATCCGTGCATGACAGTTACGATAGCTGAAGGATTACAGCCTTCCTTGTGGGAATGTTCCATTACTGATTGAAATTGTGAAGTGGTTTTGCAATTTGTTTTGTATTGATACTTCGTAGATTATGGACAAAAAATTGTACAGTTAAAAAATAAAATTATTGCGAATTTGCCTTTATATTTCAAGCGTGGTAGCTCAGATGGTTAGCACTCGCTGTAAGTTACACAGTACGCGAGCAACCCGGTTCGATCCCCGCCGGCACCAATGAAATTGTTAATTGCAATTTTAAGTGCTGATTTACCACGTGCTCGGCGGTGAAGGAAAACATCGTGAGGAAACCTGCATGTCTGGAGAAATCAAAAAATATATTTCGAAGACATGTGAAGTTCGCCAACACGCATTGGGGCAGCGCGGCGGACATTTCCTTGCCCTAAAACCCTCTCAGAAATGAGGAGGCCTGCCCAGCAGTGGGACGTATATGGGCTGTAACTTTACTTTTTACTTTTTTTTTCAAGCGTGAAGCTTGGTTTTAAAATTAACTAGCATTATGGCGATTTATAATGCAATTTTTCATGTACGTACTCTAGAAGAAGAATTGGAGATATTTTATAAGATAGTTGTCTCGTTAATTCATTTATTACGCCCCATCTAAGTCCACTGCTGAACATCGGCCTCGTCCATCGATTGAGGGTATATTATTTGCCATGCCACGCTTTGCAGGTGGGTTACAAGGCGCAATCCACGGCTGACGGCTCCGTGGCGTAGTGGCTTAGCAACGAGTTGCAGCTCTAAGGGCCGAGGGTTCGAATCCCGCACGAAACAAGTATTTGTATGGCCTACAAATAATTGTTCCGGGTCTCGATGTTTGTCTCTGTAAAATTTATGTATGTAAACAGACCCCACGATAAGGGGGAGTGTGGAGGTAACGTTTTAAAAACAATCTTATATAGTTGTTATCATCCATCTCATATTTCAGTTTCTCTCTGTCCATCTGTGACACTAACGGTGTAAAACGGATTTTGTCCTTACCGATTCGAACCCGGGAGGCCCTCATCAGCAACTCCGTTTACGACCAATAGGCACCGAAAGTTACTCTAACGAAATGGTGAGTCAGATTGAAGACAAACCTAACTTAGCAATGGAAAAATTATCTACATCACTCCAACTGAAATTTTAATCGAAAAAAAAATATTTTTCTTATGTGAAATAACAATTTTCAGATTTTTTCCTTTATTTTTGCTATGAGACCAACAGCTTGCCAAATTTTATGATTATAGGTCAACGAAGCTAAAGGTTTAGATGTGTTACTTTGCGAACATTAAAATATGTGTAATAATAAAGATGTGTATGTTTTTCTTTATTATAGTTTTTTTTTTATATTGTGTGTAACCTTTTCGTTAGATTAATTTTATACTATTTTTTTTAACAATTAGTTGTTATTAATAGATAAATTAAATTAAAAAAATTGACACTGAGTTAATTTATTCCAACTTGATAAATTCTCCCGTTTCCTAGAAAACACTTGACAGACGAACATATGGAAAGACAACACGATACACACAAATAAGGTTTCCGTTTTTTTCTGTTTTAAGGTATAGAACCCTAAAAAGGACTATTTCATTTTTCATGTTTAGCGATAAATAGTAATTTTATTATAGGCTAAAAATAAAAAATATATTTTCCGTGCCGTGGGAAATCAATCACCACTTAACCCGTAAGTGCTGTAAAAGGCAACTATGGAATATACCAGTAAGATCCCATGGTTTCCCACAGATGGCGGAATAACGACGGTGACGTCCACGTTAACGAGCCGTCTGGTGCTGTTAAAGCCATTTGTGTAGATGGCTCCGTGCGCGGTGGTTTAGCATTGAGTTGCAGCTTCCAGTCTTGGGTTTGAATCCTGCACGGAACAAGTATTTGTATGGTCTACAAATAATTGTTTCCGGGTCTGAATGTTTGTTCTTGTGCAATTTATGATTATCATATATTATATCATTTACACCAAAACAAAGTTTGCCTGCCAAGTGATACGATAAAGAAAGTTCTCTTTGTAAAGGATTTGACCATTATCCAGTAGATTTTATCGAGTTATTGAAAATAACAAGAATAATAAATATGAAAATCAATTGTTGGTACAGATGAAAAGAATGTACTTTTACAAAAGAGAGCTTCGAGATATTTTCCCATTTATTTATTGAAACTCCGAGCTCATCTAATCCATTTACTTCAGATAAAAGAACAGTCTATTGCACAGCGGCTCCGATCCCACCAATTACTTTAGACACTTCAGTGTTGATTGAAAATAAATTAACTCTTTAATTCCCATGCCTATGTTAATCAAAAAAAGTATACTTTCTTTTACTACAGGTACATTTAGTATAGACCAAAAAAATTATAAAAACGAGACAACTACCCCCCCCCCCCTATTTTTTATAGGGGTGTCACCTACAGGTGACACTGAGCATTGTTTAAACAGCTCGTAAATCTTAAAGTTTTTCACTTTCGTTCTGTAGGAATAAAACACCGTATTTATGAAATAAATATTTATTGACATATAAGAAAGAAGCGTTTTATTAAAATGGAACATATACTAGAACTTTAGATGCAAACCGATATTGTACTTGGCGCACATTTTTCGCGTTCGTTGATGACAATATCCACATCGCCGCTGTGAACAGACAACTTCTACATGGTCATCGGCGATACCTGCAGACCACACCTCACCAGGCACTCTAATTTGGACTGGAACTCCACGGGGCATAATCACGGGTTGGAGGCTTTTCATATTTTTGTAGGTAGATAGTAGCAATGTTTCTGCGGATGTCACAGTCCAGTTCTCTTGGTAAGCAGCGTCTATAGCAAAAGCAAACAGGATACCACCACTTTTTTCCGCGAAAACCTACCCTCATGTAGTCAACATTTTAGTAAAAATGGTTAATTCCACCCATACACTTGTTGTACAGCCTGATAATAGCTAGGCAATCAACTCTAATTTTCGATGGCTTTTTATTTACAACTCTAATATGATCAACTTTTGTGACAAGACTCAATCCGTGGCAGTTAGATGCAATGGTGACGATACTGTTGTCTCTGTTGTTGTTAACTGCAATAATTTTTAACATTTTGCTCTTGCAAATACTTTAGTAATGGTAAGCCAGTAAAAGTTTTACGGTCCCAATTCATTTGGCAATCTGGAGTGGAGTTCCAGAATAACCGTAGCTCCCAGGCCCATATCTGACTGCATCTTGAGGGCCGTCGTCCCCACCTGTAAGTGTATAAAAACTTACAATCTTTAGTAAACTTACAAAAACTGGTAAACCACAAGTGGTGAAAAGAGGGTTGGTGTACCATATTTTTATAGTATTTCCTTTTTATATTTTTTCATTGCTGTAGAAACCTTGACTTCTTTTTCTTCTACTTTCTGGTCATTTACACAATTTTTCTCAGAGCCAGAAGGTCTACTTTGTAGTTCTAATGAGACCGAAGCATATAACTAGGAAGATAGAGAATATTTGCCTCGTTTTCGTCCCCACTGTCTTCGTCAGTTACCATATACCATCATCAGGAGGAAATAAAATAATATTCCCTAGGTCCTCCCCGGCTTGCAATTCCTTGGCAATCTCATCTAACGTCAACCCGTAAAACGTAAACGTGCTCCAAAATACCATCCACCACTACAAAGCAATCCAAAAGAAACCAATAGTTGTGATAATAAATAATGCCCAGTGTCACCCACAGGTGACACGTCATATTTTAAGCGTTGTAATGAGTATGGTATATGTTATTTTAATTTTAAATTGCATTAATATTATAGCCAATATATTTATTTATCACGTGCAATAAGAAAAATAACAATACTTACGATGTGGACATTTTTATCTCAGCTTATATTGCAAGAAATCACACTTACTCAGAAAACTCCAAATACGCGCGAATGAACTGAATGAATTTGACAAATGACGTTTAGTTAGATTTGAAATAAAATAATAATAAATTTAATGACTAATTATCTTTGTAGTAATAATGGTAAGACACAAAAAATATTATCTTATGGTAGAAAAAAAATGTTAAACATCTGTCACCTATAGGTGACACTAGGAATTGAAGAGTTAAAAGTTCTACCAAAAGCCTCTTCATACTTCCTTCATTATTAGACTGTACACAGCACTCGCTGCATATGGGAATTATTTTTTATTGTAGGCTTAAGGAATTTGTAAGTATCTGGAATAAATACTTTTAGAAACTATTCCACTTCTGATGTTAGAAATAATTCTCAAAATTATTTAAATAAAAGAATGTTACTCGTATTAGAATTTACTCTGAAGGTTAATTGTTAAAAATAATAAAAGTGTGAGAGCGGATGTTCAACTTGCTCTCTTGCTTACGCAATTAATCATTATCAGGAATAAGACAGCGTACAGCACTACACATTCAGTATAGAGCAAATACAGTTCGACCAACCGTACTATGTACCAGTCACAATCACACATTGGTGTAACGTGAACGACATAATTACACGATAACACCAAAATATGCAAAGCAACAGCAACACTACTCATCTCAATGTAACACAGGGCAGCCTCTCAGCAACACGATCTTCCTTGCTTACACTAGAAGAACTACTACACGAATAGAACCACATCACTTGTCTTATTTAGGCAGAATCTCAGTGTAGAGGCAATGTTTTAGCCCAATGGGCATAATAACGACACGTAGAATTACAGACTGATCCCTCTTAATCGACTACGCGATACTTTGTACTGCTAGAACAAGTGGGAGATTACAGTTCCACCCTCAATTCTTCTTATTGTCCTTTATTATTTTACCCTCATCCTAACAATACAATATTGTCATAGGCTGTTAGTATAGAGGAGGCCACTACATTTTATGGGCATTTGTCTTATGTCCGTCTACAACTATTTGGTGGGGCTACGTTTTCTCTATTACACGTTCAACGTTGACTGCCTCGTTGGTCTAGTGGTCGTAAACGTGATTGCTGATCGTGAGGTCCCGGGTTCGAAGCCCCGGTCGGGTAAAAATCAGTTATTGGGATTTTCTGTCTAGAAATTCTTAGTAGCGGCCCGAAGTTTGAAAGTTGGCGGTGTTACACCCTGATCTCTCTTCAGTTGTGTCAGATGACGGAGATGAGGGATGATGAGCAGATGGCTAGTCTCCGTTGACACTGGCCGCTGTAAATGAAATCGGTTTGGAGTACATTATTACACGTTCGTAGTATACGTTCATTACGATGAGGATGTTTTCTTGATGATTATTTTATATGTTTGCTCGTGCCACTGTAAAAGTTGCTTGATTGAGCTTGCTCCTTTGTACTGTCTAAAAGTACAGAAAGGTAATAGACCGTTATTCAGTGCAAGTATAGAATCGAAATGCATGCATAAACGAGCATTTTCAGTTCTACTGAAGTACTTTAAATACCTTTGATGTAGTCTGGAATTGATACGGAACTCTAGGAAATTATTTATAAGCTTAGTAGCGAATTTGTGAGTAGAATAAATGCCCTGATAGTATTTATTCTTAATATTACTATGAAAACATCAAGGTCTTAAAAAGAAGATCCTAAATGCTACATTGCGTTATGTTATAACCATACCATAACCATTACAGGCCACCAAAAGTCCACTGCTGAAAATAGAGCTCCCCCGTAGATTGCCTTATATGCAGTATATTTGCCATAGTTGGCAAGCAAGTTCGCAACCACAGTTTTTTTATTTGACTTCAGCTGTATGAAAGATGAAAGAAAAAAGATGTTGCCGCCCATCTCCTTGTTCAGCTTCCCTCTGTCGCCTCAAATAGCACCCATGGGATGATATAGGGGGTAGTTATTCTTACATCGCCACTAATCAGTTAATGTAATCGTAATATGAACAGCTAACTAGAACTTTAGATTGAATACGAGTAGACCTAGAGTAGAACGATGGCGTTCAGTTTAATGTCTGAACAAGTGACGTTTATCCAAAGTGCTGGTTTATGTTTAACATATTACCCATGTCTTAGCAATGTGATAGGATAATTTATATACATATGATAAATCTGTAGAAAAATAGTGTCTGCAATTTTAATATTTTTTTCTTTGTTCTCTAGCAAAGTCAAGCACAAATTAATGTTCTGGTTGGTTCATGCTTCACTTACACACTCATACACATGTATGCATGCCCGTTCGCACGCACGCACACACACAAGTTTAGCACACTTTGAACTGAATCGGTGTCCTAAACTCTAAAAGTTGTCATTCAATGTTCTTGATTCCTGCGATACGAGCCTCAAGCTTAGTGCAGAAAACGCTATATTGTTTAAAAATGGAATATATATTTGATTAAATAAATATATTTCTATGTCTATTCTATTTCTATAGCCCAGTCTATGGTTACAAGTGTATATGAGCGGCAGTAGCCAGACAGAGGTGAACCGTTGGGTTGTTTGCCACCCTTATATTAAAAAAAAACATAAAATAATTTACTTTATTGTATGTCATCATAAAGTATAAATAACAAAAACAGCAAACCTTCAGGCGTATTCTATGCATTCAGTATAAAAATAAAGAAAGTCTTTATCTCTAATTGGCTGTCTTATGTGACGACAAAATATACAAATGTTTTATTTTCTTGGTCCATTGTTGTTTTATTTTAGAAAATAAATACCAACTACCGATGAAAATGGCGTACGTATAAAACTGAGCGAAAAACTGAAGGGTAAGTGTCCTGTTTACTGAGTGTGATTCTAGAAAAACACAATGGGAAAAAATAGAGAGTTTTACCATAAAATAAAACTTACCTATTATTTTTTAATCAATATCCGGAATCCATCTTGAGTCAAGCACTAGTCTTTCCGCCTAAAGTCAGCACTTCCGGCTACCTTACTTGCCTGGAGGGGGCACCCCACCACTGTTTTTCCTTTGTTATTTAAGCAGTGATGAGCACCAGGTCTCGTCATTATGGCACTCATGATGCACCAGGTAGCCCTTACCTGGATTCCGGATATTGATTAAAAAATAATAGGTAAGTTTTATTTTATGGTAAAACTCTCTATTATTTGTTATGTATCAATATCCGGAATCCATCTTGAGTGACGTGTTTGTTATCACCTGGTGCTAATATCTTATGATAGTTATTAACGCTATAATGTGCAAGGTAAACAATAAAAGAATGATTGCAAGAGATACACAGCAACAAAAATTATATATTGTACCACAATTACATTATTTGATTATAACTGGCCATAATGACAATAAGCTTTTATTAATTACAATAATAAATCAAACTAATATAACATTTGCTCTATCAATCAATTAATGGCATCAAAATAATTTGATAAAGATACAGAATTATATATCTCAATTTCCTTTAGTTCTTTTTTATAGTAATTTTGAAATGTATGTACAGTTTTCCAATTACCAGTCGCAAGGATTTTATCTAGGAAAAGTTTTCTAATCAATTTGAGGAAGATACTGCTGATCTTACTGAACCAGGAGTAGCCTCAATACCCGCCTCTTTCAAAAGCGATTTTACCCACCCAGCAATTACAGTACGGGATGCTGGCAGCGTCGCCTCTAGCTGTAATAAACAAATGATTTATAGCCTTTCTGCGATTTTTAGATATCTTTAATAATTGTCTTATCCAGAAAATAATATTCAATTTTTGTCAGGATGTTCTTTAAGCCTCAACCAGACTGTCTATGATTAATACTGTCCGTTTTGGAACCAAAAGCTGGCCATAAGATTGTGCTACTTTGTTCGTCTATTAAACTGTTATTGTCAATATGTAACAAAGCGAGGTCATAAACTCTCCGACTAGAAGCCAAAAGTAATAATGTAGCTCTATGCCTAGATACTTCATATAGATTGTTTTCATTTAGATTATATTCACTTATATACTGCATAAGAAACGTAGGATTCAAATTGGTGGCTTTACTGATTTGGTACGGGCCATAGATATTGCTTTTAACGTTGAAATCACAGATTTATGTACTAAAATTGTTCTGTAAGCAAGACCTATATCACAATGTAAATGTGCCAGATAACGGCTACTTCTTCTGGTTTAGGATATTTATAATTAACCGAATTAGACTCACCATTTTTTCCATCTATTCCATGCTGGTTTATATGTGTTGATCGTAGAGCCTCGCCAACTTGATATTAACAATTTCTGTTCTGTATCCGTCCATTCTGTTAACATATCTTGCCACCCAAAATCAGCCATGCTTCCAAGAGCAAGTCTTGAATCTGTGGTGGGTGTATGCCTGTTCTCGTGTCTACTAGAGTGTGGACTAGGTCTGGAATCCGATAAGGGGGGTGTAGAGCTCGGCGTTGAACATCTGCTTGCCAAAACACCTTGTTCCATTTCGGGGCAATTAATATATATATAGTCCGCTGGCTTGATTTAAATGGTTTAGGACTCTGGGAATAAGATTGGGTGGTGGGAATAACCACCCTAGTTTGTAGTGCCACTGGTGACAAAATGCATTGTGGTGTTGTGCTTGCTTGTCCTGAATGTTCACTGAAACATACTTCTGGGTCACGTGAGCAGTATTCGACGCAAATAGGTCTATCTCCAGCGTGCCCCACATTCGAAATATTTTGGATGTCGCCGCTGTTGTGAGATGCCACTCGGGGCAAGCCTTTTGGCGTGATAAGGCGTCCACTTCGACATTGAATCTGCCTGGAAAGTACTGGGCCTGAAGGTGTATATTGAATTTGTCTAGAAGTGCAAGGAGTTGTAGAGTTTGCTCGAGAAGCTTTTTGGACTTGCTTCCGCCTTCCTTGTTTATGTAAGACACCACAGTTCGATTGTCTGTCTGAAGAAGCATTTGGGAGTTCTTTAGCAGTTTTTGTTCGTGTGATATCGCTGCATGAACTGCGAACATTTCTTTTCTGTTTGCGTGCCAGGTTAGTTGCCGTTTCATCCAGGTCCCCCCGATACTTATATCGCCGAGTTGAGCGCCCCAGTCGATGTCTGAAGCATCGGTTGTTAGAAGGTGAGTTACTATTGCATTCATGTGTATCGGTATAGATTGACCTACAGCTTGTAGCCACCATTCCATCTCTGATTGAACTGGTAGTGGAATACTCACTTGGTGGTAAGGGTGGTCCTTTGACAACTGTCGACTGAATTATTGCAGTGTTGGACAATAAACCGACCTCTCGGGTTACGTAAGTGGCAAAATTGAGTCTCCCATTTAGATCTGATGAAATGAACATGAAAGTAGGCTTGGTTTAGGTCTAATTTTGCCATCCAATCCTGATGCTGCAGGAAGGTGGGTACTCGAAAGTGACTGAACAGTCTGAAGGGTTTCGTTTTGACGAACCTGTTCAGTCGTTTTAAATTGAATATTGGACGGTAGCTGCCGTCTGGTTTTGGCACCAAAAAGAATGTGGAAAGGAAACTGGCACTCGGCTCCGCCTGTTTGAGTACTCCAGACTTTAACATGCTTTGAATTTGGTGAGTCATATTTAAGGAAGTTTTGGTCCTGTAGCTCTGAATCACAATTGGATTTGGAAGTAATAGAGGCGGCTTGAGTTTGAGTGGGATGTACGATCCGTTTAATAGTCTGCAAATTTGTTCCAAACACATTGAAATTGTTTTAGACAGCCGCCATGAAATTTTTTAGAGTCATTTACGACGATCATCTTTAAAGGAAAAATGCGATTGAGATTTCTTTCCTCTTTGTTTATTTTTGCTCGATTTATCTCGATTCGTTTGGTTGGATGTGCGGGGTGGACGTTTTTCTCTTTTCGAGGGATTGCTTCGATGAAAAAATGTATTATCAGCTTGTTTACTCGTCGATGGTTTTTGATTTTCATAAAAAAAGTCTTTTTGAGTACGAGGCACTGATCGGGATGAAGTGATCAATTTACCTTTTAGAAAGGAGTAGGCTCTTTCTTGAAGGTCCCTAAGTCGTATCGGTCCGGAAAAATCGCTGGTGGTAATCGATTCCACAAGGAAGTTGTGCGAGGAAAACTTCTTCTAAATCGCACAGTGGTGGACCGCCAATCATCCAGGTGGTATCGCGAGTTTTGTCGCAATGTGCGATGGTGAAATTGGGCGGCTGGAATTAGTCCGGACAATTCCTCAGAGCACTCCCCGTGGTACATGCGATAAAATACGCAAAGAGATGCAACATCTCTACGCAGTGGCAGTGAGTCAAGCCGATCGGAAAGAACTCGGTCGTCGACGATTCGAACCGCTCTGCGCTGGATGCGGTCAAGTGGAAGGAGCTGGCACTGGGGAGCCCCTGCCCAGAGATGGGAACAGTATTCCATGTGGGGCCGAACCTGCGCCTTGTAAAGTTGCAAGCGGTGTACCGGCATGAAATACTGTCCCGCTCTGCTGAGCACGCCAAGCTACTTAGAGGCCTATTTGACCTTCTCTTCCAAATGACCACGAAACTGCACATCACTCGATATGTCGACACCGAGGATTCCAATACTGGCTGAAGCAACAAGGGGAGTGCCTTGAAACTGAGGAGATACGACAAAGGGGTTCAATTGTTGATTGGTGAATAATTATGTACCATTTGTTGATTTCTATAATAAGTACTGGTTTTTTATTCCATGACCAAGATTTTAATATTATAAGACTGATTTACCTAGTGGGAATAATTATATACAATTGTTGATTAGTGAATAATTATGTACCTTTTTTTATTTTAATAATATAAAATTACAAATAATAAATGTGTTTTTTTTTACTTAAAGTAAGAAGAGCAAGGCTGGAGACTGGCCGCCCTGACTGAAATTCTGTCTGGAGTATATTATTACTATCACTGAAATTAATAGCAGAATCTAAAGTGACTTATCTTATTGTGAGGTACATGATTTATTCAGTAGTTATTTTAACATGCTATGTAATTAAATATATCTATTA
>JAGSMP010002980.1:0-17128 GCA_029286625.1 Parnassius orleans
GGCTCTTTCTTGAAGGTCCCTAAGTCGTATCGGTCCGGAAAAATCGCTGGTGGTAATCGATTCCACAAGGAAGTTGTGCGAGGAAAACTTCTTCTAAATCGCACAGTGGTGGACTGCCAATCATCCAGGTGGTATCGCGAGTTTTGTCGCAATGTGCGATGGTGAAATTGGGCGGCTGGAATTAGTCCGGACAATTCCTCAGAGCACTCCCCGTGGTACATGCGATAAAATACGCAAAGAGATGCAACATCTCTACGCAGTGGCAGTGAGTCAAGCCGATCGGAAAGAACTCGGTCGTCGACGATTCGAACCGCTCTGCGCTGGATGCGGTCAAGTGGAAGGAGCTGGCACTGGGGAGCCCCTGCCCAGAGATGGGAACAGTATTCCATGTGGGGCCGAACCTGCGCCTTGTAAAGTTGCAAGCGGTGTACCGGCATGAAATACTGTCCCGCTCTGCTGAGCACGCCAAGCTACTTAGAGGCCTATTTGACCTTCTCTTCCAAATGACCACGAAACTGCACATCACTCGATATGTCGACACCGAGGATTCCAATACTGGCTGAAGCAACAAGGGGAGTGCCTTGAAACTGAGGAGATACGACAAAGGGGTTCAATTGTTGATTGGTGAATAATTATGTACCATTTGTTGATTTCTATAATAAGTACTGGTTTTTTATTCCATGACCAAGATTTTAATATTATAAGACTGATTTACCTAGTGGGAATAATTATATACAATTGTTGATTAGTGAATAATTATGTACCTTTTTTTATTTTAATAATATAAAATTACAAATAATAAATGTGTTTTTTTACTTAAAGTAAGAAGAGCAAGGCTGGAGACTGGCCGCCCTGACTGAAATTCTGTCTGGAGTATATTATTACTATCACTGAAATTAATAGCAGAATCTAAAGTGACTTATCTTATTGTGAGGTACATGATTTATTCAGTAGTTATTTTAACATGCTATGTAATTAAATATATCTATTATTGATTAGTTATAATTAATAGATAAGTCTATTGATAAATATCTTGCACGTTATCAACGTTGTAAAATCATATTTATAACTAGGAACAAACTCTGGTTTCGCCTGGGTAGTATTACATTAATGTGGCGTTATTTAGATTTATGATGGTCAAAGACCAATTATTTTATCAATTTTCGTTGTTTCAAAAATATCTTCAATGTTTTCGGATAAAATATAGCCTAGATCTCTCTTGGTATTGCTCTCTATCTATTCGTGAAGTTTCTTTATAATCGGTTCAGCCATACTGAAGATTAGCCTGGACAGACAGACGAACAGACAGACAGACAAACTGACAAACATATAATTAAAATAAATGGTTATTCATGTCTTGGTGGCATGCAAATAGCCCCCTCAGCTCAATTTAAGGCAGTTATTTCAATATAACAGACATACACTTCAATTTTATTTATATCTATATACAGATTAATTTTGTTTTCGTTTGATTTTTTATGCTATATTTACAATTGCGTTAAGATACAAATATTATGTGATTTATGATTTATGATATACGATGTGTTGTTTCTTCCAAATATTTTTTATCTATGCGCCATTTTAGACTCACACCAAGAATGTGAGTAGACTAAAGCAAATGTAAAAAGAGAGATAATGTTTTCTTGCATTAGGTAAAATGTATCTATCTTATTTCTAAAACCAGCATTTAATTACCCTCAATAATATAACTGCTACGTAGAACATAACTTCGCTACGTCAGACCTCTTGCAAATCGCGGAATATTATTTCATATATTAATATGTTAAAAATTGCATGGTAAGAAATATATAGGTGGCCAGGAAGCAGTCTCTTATGGAGCCAAACATGTGGTACAGTGAATCTTCCTTGCTTGGGAGCAGTTTGTCACAAAAATTCTTTAAACAAAAAACATCATTGTTACAATGATTTCGTTAACTACCTTTTAATATTTATGATGTAGTGTCAATCTGATCATTAACTTATTACTGATGATTTGTAATTTAAAAGTTCATCATCAACATTTCAATTCTACTGCGAGATTTTAAGAAGAGAGAAGTTAACATCGCTAGGCAGAGACTTATTTGTCAGAAGGTTTTGTTATCATCATTTATTTAATTTCCTAATTGAAAATTATTCTTGAATATAGCACTTACTCGTCGTTGGCTGATGGACCTGAAACTTTTTATTGTTCATAAAATAATTATAGTCGTATGTATTAATTATAAAACATTTATTAAATTAAATTTATTGGTTATTTTAATCTTTATTCAATATCCTTTGATTGAACTTAAAAAACGAAAGTCAACGTCATTCAAATAAAAAATGGTTACTCATGATGGCGGATTATGTTTATAAATTGTGCGCTAACAAACACCCTCATATGGAACAAATACTTACATTCCCTCAAAAAATAATAATGACAAACAAACCAGAAAATTGGCAGCTAATAATAACAAAAAAAATCACCACTGCCAACCGTGGCAACCATGGAAAATCAAGGGTAATCTATGTAATCTATGGGTAAGACCGATGGTGAACTTTTTGTAGGATGTAATGGATAACGGAATTTTCCATTTGCATTTTCTCTAAAAACTGTGAACCGTGGAGTGTATCTGGATTTTTACCACGCACGACCTCGATTTTAATCCTAAGGTGCTTTATGGATCTCAAGGCCGCGATGAAATACTAGGCGGCAGCATGTGGATTGGTGGCTAGGTGGCACTAGTAAATTAGCACTTAAATTTTGATGACAATTGTGCCGGCGGGTATCGAGACTTGCTCGCTTACCTTAAAATTTACTGTGAGAACTTAGCTCCTAAGCTACTACGGCACATATTGGATCCATCCATACATTCATTATGGCCTTTATTACTCCGCTACAGAACATAGGCCTCCCACAGAGGTCTCATAGGAGGGATTTTGCCATAGTTGCTACACTTGGCAGGTAGAATTTTGAGTTGTTATCAGAAAAATGCCTCCCAATCTCCTATTTCAGTTTTCTTCTATCGCCTCTTACGATACTCGCGTGATGATATGGGGTAGTGAATATTCTTACACCGTCACCACACGGTTATAACTCAAATGCGCTAGGAGATGCACTCGGTCCTGTTTACTTGCACTTGTTTGAGTATTGATTCTGACAACTTACTTAACGGAAACTATAGGGTTATTATTCCACGTTGTATAAGCTACAAAAATACGCCAGCAGGTATTATTTAGTTGGAAGATTCTGGGTACGCCGGTAGTTATAATCATCTCAACTACTGAATTGAATCACAGAACAATCACAGAATCAATCATAATATACTGAATTGATGACGCTGCTTCCCATTTCCAGTGTGGGATTTTCTTATGGCGTTCTGGACTAGATCAAACATATCACTATATTTGTCATATTAGCAATTATATTTTTTAAAGATTTTTTATGGAATAAGGGTGACAAGCGAGCGCACAGTCAATCTGATTGTAAGTGGATGCTGTGCCCATAGACATCTACATCTATCCTTGATTAAGCATCAAAATGCGGATACGTTGTCATCCCTGAGGATTAAGACGGAATGTCTCGTTTTCAGTAAATAGGGTCTCCGATTCTCTACACTCACCATATGAAGCACAGCAGCATTAAACTGCTATTTCACGCTAGCATTCTGTGAAAGCGTGGTACGTCCCTGATTGAGCCGTCCCATTCATGCTACACGTATTATATAGCTGCAGCATAGCTCTACCATGTATAAAATTACTTAGATTATTAATTAAATTAATTACCAAGTTTATCTAGATTGGTGGCATCCATTCCTGGGAAAAAAAATCTAGCGCCGAGCAAACCTCGGTCGCCCATTTACTTTGTCTCGCTTGACAAGTGTGGAAAGCGTCGCCAAAAAATATGAATAAGCGTTTAGAATACACGAGATTTAGAAATAGAGTAAATAAAATTATAAATGACGCCAGAAACAAGTACAGACAAAAACAAATAAAGGATTGTAATGGTGATAGCAGAAAAATATGGTCTAATATTAATACATGGTTAGGAAGAACTAAGGCAGATTTGGATTTAATAATTAAGAAGTACTTGGGTAAAAATGATAGTTTATATAATATTTGCACAAAATTTTCTAAAACATTTACCAAAGAAATAATAGACATTAAACATAGTTGTAATTTAATATTTTAGATAGAAACATGTACGTTTCACAAAGCGAGGTGTCTTTTAGGTTTAAGAGGTGAAATCATGTGACATAGAAAAGTAATTGATATATTGCACCATAAAAAGCACCAGGTTTGGACAGGATTAGGGTGAAAGATTTAAAGTTAGTAAAGAAAAATAAGTCCAATACTGGCCCATTTTGTTAATATGTGCTTGTCAAAGGTGTTTATCCTGATTTATTAAAGAAATCAATCATTCGTCCCATATTTAAGCACGAAGTCATTTAGATTTCAGTAATTACCGGCCAATTGCCATTTTATCATCTGTCAATAAGATTGCTGAGAAGGTGGTTGTAGGCCAAATAACCGACTTTTTGGAACAGCATAGTATATTATCAGAGGCACAACACGGATTTAGAAAAAATCGTAGTACAGTTTCACACTTACCCTATTTTCAGATACAGTTAATGAATATTTAAATGATGGAAAACAGGTTATGGTTCTGTTTATTGATTATAAAAAAGCCTTTGACACTTTGGACCATAATATGTTGCAAGCGATGGAGGAGTGTGGAATCAGGGCCTACAAATAACTTTTCGTAGCTATCTATCTAACAGGACGCTTCGTACTGTAGTGGACAACGTTATGGGAGAGGCCAGTATTAGCTTGGGTGTACCGACTGGTTCTATTACGGTCCTGTGGGTTATATTATGCATGTAAATAGTGTATCTAATGTAATAAAAATTGTCAAGTGTTTATGTATGCGGATGACATGTGCTTGCTATTGCCTCTAAAGAAACAAAAGAATTGCAAAATAATATACAAAGTGACTTTGAGAATATAATAAAATGGGCCCATGATAATGGCATAATCCTTAATTTTAACAAAACAAAATGCATGCATATACACTCTCCATACAATGCTGCAGCGAAAAACACAACATTGAATGAGATAGCTGTTGTGGGCCACTGTTTTGAGTGCTTACATAATAATAAAATTAATTGTAAATGTAAAGAAATTGAATTTGTCGATAAGTTTAAGTATTTAGGACTGGTTATTGATAAAAACTTTAATTGGAAACCTCAAATAACAGATGTATGTACAAGGCTGTCGGCGATATTAGGTAAATTTTATTATTTAAACTACATTTTGAACAAAAAATCTATGTACCTTCTATACTATGCTTTGGTGGATTGCCTCATAACTTATGGACTTGGAGTATATGGTCGCACTTTTGCTTCTTATATAAAGGACATTAAAAATTTACTGACAAGATTCCTAAAATATCTTGTAAATGAAAAAGTTAAAGAAAATTGTAAGAAAGATTATAATAAGTTATTCTCTATTTGTAAAATTTTACCAGTAGAACAAAAAGTTAACATGTTATTAGTTTTGGAAAACATTAATAAAAATAATTATAAAGAAAAAGTGGATAATAAATATAGAACCAGGAAAGTTAGAGAAGGGAAATTAATTGAGCCTAGTGTTAAAAACTACTATGGTAAGATGTACAAAATATTTAATACCAAAGCTTCTTAATGAAATAGACTGGCTAAGGCAGGGTAGACCTGATCGTAAATTTACAAATAAAAGAAACTTAAAATTATTTTTGGACATACATGGTAGCGTATTTAACAATTTGTAAAACTGATATTCGTTTGTAATATTTGAAAAATATATACGGGTTATATTTAGAATTTCTATTTGGTTGCAATGTTATGTGAGTGAGATGTTATAGAATATAGATATAATAGTGTTTATATTTAGAATTTCTATTTTTTTGCTACATTATGTGGGTGGTGTACTTATTTAATTATGTAATAGGATACAAGAGTGCATTTATTCGCCAACAAACTGTCTTTACAGTTTGGCGAAGTTATATTATTATGTACTGTTTTTGTAAAGATAAGCAAATAAATTAAAAAAAAAAAAAAAGTAGATTGACGAGCGCAGGGTCAGAAGTGTCGTATAGATTATTAATATGCCTGAGAGGCTTAAGTATTATACGTCTGGCGAGATGGCTATAAAACCATCTATCGGAAGCTTTGAAGATGGTTATAAAACCATCTATTGGAAGGTTTTTCGTCTCTTACAACAACACCCACGGGATAAAATGGCGAGATGGATTCTCTCAAGCCACCACCACACTGTTATAAATATTATATAAGTTAAGTTTGATATTATGTTATGAATCAAATAACTTCAATAAGTATAAAGAATCTTGCTTGTAAGCATATTAGTCTATAATATGGATATTGGAAGTGTGAGTGTGTATAGGTGAGTATGTATTCATTATCATCATCATTACAGCCACTCAAAAGTCCACTGCTGTATATAGGCCTCTTTCAAGGAATGCCATAAAACACGGCCCTGCGTTCATAGACTTCTCATATGTCTTACTGGATCGTCACTCCATCTAGTGGACGGCAACATTCTACTTACCGATACGAGGCTGCCACTTTAGAACTTTTCTTCCTCATCGGTTGCCAGTTCTTAGAGCTATATTACCTGCCAATTGCTACTTGAGTACGTGCTTGATAAATAATTTTATACATATATAAATACATAAACACTCACGCCTGTCACTCAGAGGGCAGAGACTACGGACTTCCATTTGGCAAGATCCTGACACACCTCTCATGCCTTCTTTACATCCATATACCTACGCATACATGCTCGTCGGTTAAGGGTTTTATGGTGGAATTATATCTCAATATATAGTATATAGAGTACTCGTAACCAGCGAGCATGTGTATTAAGTAATAGATGTGAAAGAGCGAGAGAGGTGTGTGAGGATCGTGCCAAATGGTCCGTAGTTTCTCTGCTTACCTCTTTAGTTAACAGGCGATAGAGTTTATGTATGTATGTATGAATAATTTTAGAATAAATAATTCATACATACATACATATGAGCCCTCCTTGTTATGTAACATTTCGTGTATTTTACATTAACGATAATCCACCCTTTACTTTTTGTTTTCGAGCTGTGACCGGATTAAATTTACGACGCCTTACCCTAGAGAGACTGACTTGATTGGTTTCTCGCGCTTCCATTAGATTAGAAAGCTCTAGATAGAGCTTGTCGTTACTCTTATCTATCTTATAGCATAAAAGTAATTAGAGCAAGATGTAATGTAATATATAAACATTTTTTTTTATAGTAGAAAGGTTCAAAAAAGGGTCTCTTGGTACGCCGGTCATTTAAATCACCTCCGATATACTGAATTGATGATGCCGCTTCCCATTTCGAGTGTGGGATTTTCTTATGGCGTTCTAGAACTGATGGTACATATCACCATACTTGTCAGTCGAAGAGCCCTAATCCTTTACTCAAGATGCACCGCCTGAAGACCTTGAACTTTCTGCTAATATTTGATTATACTTTTTTAAGAGTTTTTGTGGAAAAAAGTGACAAACGAGCACACAGCCAGCCTAATGGTAAGTGGATGCTGTGGTCCATAGAAACTCACATCTACCATTGATTGTAAATTAAAATGCAGAAGCGTTGTCAACGCTGAGGATATTATGGAGTCCAGAACCTGGATCTTGCAAGCTCGAGCCGGCCCATTCTCAGTTCAGCTATATTCTGGCTGCAGCGTGACTTTACGTAAATTATATCCATATATAATTAAATTATAAAGTATAATTAACATGGTAGACCCACGCTGCAGTTACATTATGGTTGCAGTAGATATAGATCGACTCGACCGGGGAAAGACCACGTTCTCACAGAATACAAGAGTAAATAGCAGCTTAATGCTAATCTTGTCTCTAAATAATCTTTCATATGGTAAGCGAAGAGAACCGGAGACTCTTTCTACTGCCAACGAAGTATTTCATCTTAGTCCTCAGGGGTGACAACGCATCTCAATGCTTCACTGTGTGCCCTTTTGTCACCGCTATGCAATAAAAAATATTAGGTTCTTTACGTCCATTGCTGGGCGTAGGCTTTCTTTTAATTGTGACATGGATTTGACTTAAATGATGAGTTCTCCAGCCTCCTTACTGCGTATTGTCGGACTTCAAGTTGAGATCGACCTTATTTTTTCACCGACCGTATTTATTCACCATGATTTCCTTCACCGCCGAGCAAGTGATAAATATAGAGATAATGTGTAAAATAATAAATAAAAAGTCATTTCGTAGACCATCATTCCAATTTCGCAATTCCGCCGGCACTAATGAAATTTTTAATTGTGATTTTAAGCGCTAATTAACTCAGTGATCAGCGATAAGGCAAAGCAGAAATCTGTCGGATAAAGTGAGAAAATATTTAGAGGCAAGTGAAGTTCGTCAACACGCACAAGAAGCGCGGCAGCCTAACTAAAAATGAGTGGGGCCTGTGCCCAGCATAGGACGTATGTGTATATTGTTGCTTTTCTATAATGAAAATTAAAAAAATATTGTTAATATTTTTATTACATTAAATTTTATTTACAATTTCTTGAAAGAGTTAAGTAGTCAAGGGTTTAGTTAAGGCACTTGATGTCGCCGATAACTTGGCGTTGTGATAGAATTCCTATCAATATACGTAGTATGCTATTGTGATATTGTTCTACAAAAAAATACATTCAATAACAATTGGTTTAAGATGATATAACGGGTAACGTTTAAGTGCCAATGTAAGCCGCTTGAAATATTTTTATATATTTAGCAGGTAAATAATTGTGTAAGAACATATTTACATCATCATAAGTATTGACCGTTTTGCTAGTACATTAATAAAAAGTTAAATATACTAACTATATACTTTTACAGCAATAAAATTTTATTTAATAAATGCATAAATCGACTCATATTTTATTATTATTATAAAAATCCTTAAGACCAAAATTATTTTTTTACATGACACGTATTGTTGGGGTAAATTTTAAGCTATGCTAAATTCTACGTGAAACACTCTTAACCTTTAGAATAGATATACATAAACACAAAGTGTGGATTCTATAAATAAATCATTTACGATGAATTTAGCACGAAATAACAGCCATCTTGTTATCATGTTAACGAGAATATTTTATCTACACGTGTGAATTTCTAGTCATGAATTAATCTTAAAACAGTCATCTGATTTACGCAGTTTTAGAAGCAAATATCAAGTATGTAATCATCAGCCTCAATTTTTATCATCCAACTTTCATTCTAATACCTGGAGCACAAAACGTTTTTGATTATAGAAATCGTTTTCAGTTCTTAATAGTTCTTCCTCACCTTTATCTAAAACAAATATTCCAATTCCGTTGTGGCACTCAATCACTCAACCTCCGATCTTCACACAGTTTATTGTCTCTCTCTCCTCTCCACCATTCTGGGTTTATGTCAAATTTTTCACATTACTCATCTCTCTGGAACAAGTTGCCTGAAATTGAAATTAAATTGACCAGCGAATAATACCCGCCACAAATGAAACATTTTAAAACTGTATAAATTTTATATATGTGTATGTTATATGTGTGTGTTGCATGCATTTATTTGAACTGAATTATTGAATTTGATCATGATAACCTAACACCCAAAACTCACTTTGTTCTACACTAGGTTGGCTGCTGAGAATGCCATATAGTATTAAGCTCGCCTTTTGTTCAAAATCGTTAGTGCAATAAGGTTTTGGCGGAAACTTGACCTTGATACGTTATTAGTGGACACAATGAAGAAGTACTCTGATGATGATATTATATTATATTAACTCAAAGATGTTTTGTCTGCTTATGTATCTTAAAATGATGCTATCATCATCGACTGTCTGCTGATTTAGCTGCTATCAAAATCTATCAAAAATATCGCAGTTTGACGCATCAACATATTTGGCCAATAAGCGAGAAGAAAATTAGTCATTTTAGTTGGAATAGTATACTACCATGTTTGGTTGCTCAGGTGGTTATCAATTTTGGTGTATAATTACATAATAAAAATTAAATAATAGAATAAGCGTGACAAACGCGCACACGTTCCACCTGATAATAAGTGTATACTGTGGTCTATAGACATCTTCATCTATCTTCAATTGGAAATCAAAACGCAGATGCGTTGTCACCCCTAAGGACTAAGATGGAATGCCTCGTTTCCAGTAAAAAGGCTTTGTTGGCGGTGTCTCACCACCGTGCCTCAGAAAGCACTTAAAGCCGTCGATTCTGCACCTGATCTTTCTCCGATCGTGTCGGTTTACCGTCGCATCGGACTATGATAGTGAAGGAATAGAGAGTGCACCTGTGCTTGCACATACACTTGGGCACTATAGTCCTGTCTTGCGCCGATGGCTAATCTCCGTTGAAGCTGCCTGCCGTGACCGAAATTCGGTCTGGAGAATATTATCATTATTATTATTAGTAGTATACTTATTATGTTTGGTTACTCAGATGGTTATCAAAATGTTTTCTTATAGAATGAGCGTTACACCTGAAGAGATACGGTCCACCTGATGATAAGTGGATCCTGTGGTCTATAGAAATCAAAATGCAGATGCGTTGTCACCCCTGAGGACTAAGATGGAATGCCTCGTTTCCAGTAAAAAGGGTCTTCGGTTTTCTACACTCACCAAACAAACAGCAACGAATGCAATTTCACACTGGTATTCTTTGAAAGTGTTAACCTTCCCCGTTTTAGCCGTTTTCCTTTACGCTATAAATCCATTTATCTAGTATTGTCGTGTAATCAAGTGGTAATAAATCCATTACCCCATATCATTCCGTGGGTGTCTTAAGAGGCGACAGAGGGACACCGAAACTGCATAACAAATGCCTACCAAGTGTGGCAAAAATGGCAAATATCCTCCAAATGAGGCATTCTGTGGAGGCCTATGTACAGCAGTGGGCTGTAATGTTGATAATGATGATGAAATCTAGTAATTTGAATTTTTCATAGCTGTGAAGCCAGAATCAACCAAAAAAAAATCAATCAAAATAGTGCAATGTACAACAGTACAACATAAACATACCATGTGGATAAGCAATTCAAATCCCAAACTGTGCCCGCTGTGTTTATTTTGTTCCGTTGTTAACTATCATAAACTTTACTAGCACCAAGTCGCGTATTGTGACTAATTCTGGATTTATTATATTTGAGTTACAGACAAGCTAACAGTCTATCTGATGATACTGGAGCCGCGATCGCCGGATGCTTGTAATTTGAAGTTTCAAGTATAGAGGACTTATTGATGCGTAGTCATCTCTGAGAACTAAGATGGAATGGCCTCATAGCTCCTTACATAATGGATTTAGAGGTAACACAAATTAAGTTCTGGGTGGAAAGAAGATCCACCAATTATTTAATCGAGCGAATTCATCATAGCATATATTTTATTTTTGAAATTTAAGAAAGGATATTGTAAACGTTCGTTTTCCTGACTCTGCACCCTGATTGGCATCTAAGGTGTGCACTAATCAAATGTATTCTAGGAGCATTTGTACTTTCTTTTCAATGTAACCCTAGATTAGAGAGACATGCAAACAAAGGGGCCGTGCTAGCCAAACACTTTTAGAGCGGTCTCCGTGTAAATGTCCACGCTAACATATATGTAATAAAACGCTACAGTAGAATAGCTTATCTGGACTAGAGATAGTTTATCACACTTTCACAGAATACCAGGATAAAATAATAGCAGAATACTGCCGTTTTCTTATGGGGATTGACTAGAAACTGGCCATTTTACAGTTTGAAAAAAACTGAAATGACAAGCGACCTTACAATTCACCTGATAGGATGTGGATACACAGCCATGGACATTTGCAACTAACTTCAAATGAAGTTGTACAAGAAACCTTTGAGGACTAAGATGGAATGCTTCACAGCCTTAAAGAGATAATTAAATAAGACATTTTTTTAGATTTTTTTAAACGTGGTAAAGCCATGCTGTAGCTATATTAATTGTATAGATGTAGCATGAATGGGAAAGCTCGACCGGGGAAGAACCACACTCTCACATAATACCAGCGTGAAATAGCAGCTTAATGCTGCTGTGTTTCGTATGGCGAGTGTAGAGAACCGTAGACCCTTTTTACTGGAAAAGAGGCATCTATCTTAGTCCTCACGGCTGACAACGCATCTGCATTTTGATTCGCAAACGAGGATAGATATAGATGTCTATGGGCCACAGCAATCACTTACCATCAGCTGGACTGTGTGCTCGCTTGTCACCCTAATCCTATAAAAAAAAGATTAGGCGTAGGATCAACGAATTTACGTTCTTTCCGAGACACGGTAGTGAAACACCCCCAATTTCCTGACTCCATGCTGCTACTGAGATTTTTTTGACAGAAAAACCCAATAATTTATTTGAACTTGGGATGACATAAACAGCAGCTGCTTACGACTATTAGACTGATAAGGCAATCAAAATAAATTAATCTACCAGCTAACTTTGTAGTTTAATCTTAGGTATGGAATGAATTGAGGTCGCCAAATGAAAATTTTCAAGCTTGATTCGTGAATCTAACTGACGTAATTCTACTCGTAACAAGTAAATTGTCGACCACAGTATTAGCTATTCACTATACTCCGCCTTGCTCTCTACCTGGCATTTTAAATTTTTTGGGATACCTTTTGTCATTTTCCTTAATTACATTTACATATGCATTTACTATGTGTGAGACTAATTTGCCAGTTGTGGTGATAAAGTAAGTCTTCTCTGCCACAGGAGGCCCACGTCCAGAAGTTGACTGATTTCGGGCTTATGAGAAGGAATACCGACAACAAAGCCCACGTGATGGTAAGCGTTCACAGATACCTATTTAGCCACCTTTATCCATTTCTGTTTGGGATGTGAAGATATGCATTGCATGGTTGGTCGTGTAGTGACATCATTATACATGACAGTATTTTATATTAGACACTTGCTTACATCGCCTTGTGTTCGTTTCAAGTAGCCACTCGTTACTAGCTATTCGTCTGCAGTATGCCATTGTAAAGTTTTCGCGAATACTCTCATCATTTATACGTTGTGAGCCACGCTGCAGCGATGTTATGGTTGTAGCACAAATGAGTCGGCTCGACCAGGGTAGACCATGCTCTCACAGAATACCAACGTAAAATAGCTACCTAATGCTGCTATTTTACTTCCGGTTCTCTAACCGGAGACCCTTTTTACGGGAAATTCAGCATTCCATCCTAGTCCTCAGGGGTGATACCGCATCTGCATTGTGATTCTTAATAGAGGATAAAAGAAGATGTCTGTGGGCCACAGCATCCACTTTCCATCAGATGGACTGTGGGCTGGTTTGTCTCACTTATGCTATAAAAAAATTGTCAAATGTTCGGCGGTCTTAAGATTCCTTCTGTTAAGGCCCTTGGTAAAGACTTTTCTAATGTCTGTAAAAACTATATTATTACTGTTGAAACAGCACGTTCACATCGCTTTTTTACTATCGACATATCGATGAATTATTTTTAACTTTCAAGTATCGTTATCAGCAATCTCAAGTGGCGTCTTGCCCACTGCCCGCATATATGATAATAACACAATAAACAGCTCTTAAGAATTTACAACAGTACAATAGGTACTTTTGGTATTTTATGAACTACAATAATACCACTAAACTCATTGACATATATTATATTATTAGTTATACATTTAACTTAAATAAATAAATATGATCTATTTTTGACGTGGTAGAGCCACGCTGTAGCTATTTTATGGTTGTAGCGTGAACTGGTAGGTTCGACTGGGGATGGACCTCGCTCTCACAGAATACCAGCGTAAAATAGCAGTGTAATGCTGCTGTGTTTCGTATAGTGAGTGTAGAGAACCAGAACCAGAGTGGGAAACGAGGCATTTTGATTGTTAATCGAAGATAAATGTAGATGTATATGGTGGCCCATAGACATGTACATTTATCTTCGATTCGCATCCACTTACCATCAGCTGAACTGTGTGCTCGTTTGTCACCCCTATTCTATAAAAAAGGTACTTTTGCTATTACAGTAGACTCCCGGTAATCCAGCCCCTGACTAATCCGGACCCCCTTGTAATAGGACATGCTTTTAACACGTAGGTACAACCAAGTCGCGTTATGAATCCGCCACGGGGGGAGGTGTCCTTCGCCGATACGTGGACCAACAGATTGCAATTAATTCGCGCTATTGTCTTAGTTTAAATGTGACTATGGGGTTTCAGCCTAGCGGGCATTCATAATTTACTATTTAGGTATTCATTGTGCATTACATGGCTATTTTATTTTTTATTATTTCATATTTGATATGTAATTAAGTGTAGGGCGTCCTCCCACTAGATGGAGTGACGACCTGGTAAGACATGCAGGAAGTCAATGGATGCTGGTGGCTCGGGACCGTGCTTTGTTGCATTCCCTATGTTCAGCAGTGGACTTGTGAAGGGCTGTAATGATGATGATGATGATGATGATGTAATTGGTCGCATTACAAGGCAATCTTTTCAAGGTTGCGGACTATCAGGGGCTGTGAAAGTACTCTATAGTCCGACAAATTTGATAATCCGACACCTTGCAAAACGTTTGTCAGATTACCGCGGATCAACTGTATGAACAACAATAGTACCATTACACTCATTGACATATATATAGATTTACATTTAAGTTTTAAATAAATAAAATAACTAAATATTATATAATCATCATCATCCTTACAGCCCATCACAAGTCATATTTGCCAAAAAGTACGGTCCTGAGCTACATACATCCATGTATTAAATGTTTCATTAGGTCGTCACTCCATCAGTGAGGTCACCCAATACAATTAACCAGAGTACAATTTTATTTTATACTGGGGCTGGCACATATTTAGAACTTAGCGGTAGTGACTACTAGGTGGTGGTACTTTTACTAGTTAGGAGATCATCCGGGTAGATATCACCTCTTACCTATTTATGCTAAGTAGCAGGCCTTGCACTGCTATGTTGCAGTTTGAAGGTATCGACTACTTGCATGTGGGTGCAGTTGATGTTCTCAAACAGAAAGGAAAATAAAATAGTCATTTTAAATTTTCTTAAATTTTACCACGTTTTTATCATATTCTTGCATTGTCATCCGAATTTGAGATGTATTCAAAATTTCAAGTTTCAGCTCATCGGGATGATATCAACGAAGAATATTTTATCAATTTTATCAACGAAGAATACTTTTCAAATTAAAAGTTAATTATATTATGTAAGCAATCAAGCACTAAGATGATAATTTTCCATGCCATGTTATCCAAGATGTTTCTTAAAATTTATTTAAATTTGTATAGTAATTTGCACATTGTAGTACGTAAATGTAAAGTTGTGCTCCTTCAAACAAAATAGTATGTATGCCATAATCGTTTTCATAACAATATTGTATTCAGTAGCTCTTAGTATTTTTCGTTGTCTAGTGTGGTGCTCATGTGATTTTTCCTAAAGTGTATCATTGATAAAAGTGTTATTTCGTAAACAGTGTTTCTTTTGTAAATATTATTTTTTCAATAATTCCAATCAATATTTTTCATAGAAGTGAGTATATTGTTAGAAAGGTAACAACAAAAGTCTTTTGTCAAATTGTACACTAGTATAATGCTTATTTATTTTTCGCCAGTTTGTTATAGGCAGTGAGACTTCGTGTTTACTACAAGAAACGCGTAAAAAAATAATTTTGATTTCTGCGTGCCAATTTAAAACTGTAAAACGGATATCATAAAATGTTTCAATACTGATGCAGTTTCATTCTGTTTTAATTTATTGAGAATATTTTTATTTAAATATTAACTAGAAAACGCCGTAAGTATTATCACCTCTTAGAATATAATGATCATAAGATCCGCGTACAAAAATGAAATGATTTGCATAGCTTAGTTTAATAAGCACTCCTTAGTAAACTCACTACTTTCTAAAAAGGCCGGCAACGCACCTGCAATTCCTTTGGTGTTATAGTTGTTTATAATAATAATAATAATAATAATAATAATAAATCTTTATTTCAGACCAGGGTCCATATTTGGTTAGTAGAAAGAAAAACAAAACAAAACGAAAAATCAATCACTAAAGGAAAATAAATTAAAATACATCAAAATAAATTAAAATTAACTAAAATTAAATATAATTACTAACTACAACTAAGATTAACTAACTAACATTAAATACACACACGCTTGTTAGCATATGTGTGTACACACATTCCAACTCCTCCAGAGTGGGCTGTCGAGTTTACACCAAAGCGCTGAGAAGGCATTGGTGCCGTTCACTAAACAGCCCATCATGGATGCAACACGTTTCCGGAAGATCGCGTAAAGTCGTCTACGAGCCTCCGCAAACATTACAGATGCACTGCAGTGACGTGGCTTCCCAATACCGCTCTCAGCACATTATTGTACTGCACACGAAGAGTTCTGAAGTTGAATTATTGCAACACTACTGCAATGTTAAAAAAGTTTAAGTTACAGCCTATATACGTCCCGCTACTGCACAGGCCCCTCATTTCTGAGAGGGTTTGCAATTTGCAAAAACTGCAATGTACCATCGACATATTAGATCCTTACATATGAAATTAGCGTTTTGTACGGGAGGAATATAAAGTCAAGTATGCACCGTTGTTACCTATACACTTTTGCCATCTCATAGGTAGTTCATTGATCCCTTTACTAAAAAACCATGGGGCGAGAATCAATAAACTCTTTGAAGGCGGTTTGGACTGCCGCATCTTAGTTTAATTTTTTTCCTTGTAAGAAGTTGTCCAAATTCCGGCAAAACTGGTAATCCGTTGGAGTAAGGTCTGGGAATACGGTGGATGTCGCAGACATTCCAATTGTAGCTCATCTAACTTAGTGGTTGTTTGTTGTGCAGTGTGTGGTCTTGCGTTGTCGTGAAGCAGCAGTGGACTAGAGCGATTGACCAATCTCGGTTGTTTAGCAGCTAGTTCTTCATTCATGGTTTGCAGTTGCTGACAATAGATATCTGCCTAATCGTTTGGCCAGATTTTAGAAAGATGTAGTGAACGACACCGGTGCTAGTCCACCAAACACTCACAAGTAACTTTTCCGAGTCAATTTTCGTTTAGGGCAGGAT
>JAGSMP010002981.1:0-16031 GCA_029286625.1 Parnassius orleans
CACTACTGCAATGTTAAAAAGTTAAAGTTACAGCCTATATACGTCCCGCTACTGCACAGGCCCCTCATTTCTGAGAGGGTTTGCAATTGCAAAATCTGCAATGTACCATCGATATATTAGGTCCTTACATATGAAATTAGCGTTTTGTACGGGAGGAATATAAAGTCAAGTATGCACCGTTGTTACCTATACACTTTTGCCATCTCATAGGTAGTTCATTGATCCCTTTACTAAAAAACCATGGGGCGAGAATCAATAAACTCTTTGAAGGCGGTTTGGACTGCCGCATCTTAGTTTAATTTTTTTCCTTGTAAGAAGTTGTCCAAATTCCGGCAAAACTGGTAATCCGTTGGAGTAAGGTCTGGGAATACGGTGGATGTCGCAGACATTCCAATTGTAGCTCATCTAACTTAGTGGTTGTTTGTTGTGCAGTGTGTGGTCTTGCGTTGTCGTGAAGCAGCAGTGGACTAGAGCGATTGACCAATCTCGGTTGTTTAGCAGCTAGTTCTTCATTCATGGTTTGCAGTTGCTGACAATAGATATCTGCCTAATCGTTTGGCCAGATTTTAGAAAGATGTAGTGAACGACACCGGTGCTAGTCCACCAAACACTCACAAGTAACTTTTTCTGAGTCAATTTTCGTTTAGGGCAGGATTTAGCTGGGTCTCCAGGGTTCAGCCATTGCGACGAGCGCTTCCGATTATCGTACAGTATCCACTTTTCATCACAAGTAATGATGATTCGATTTAAAACCCCTTCATTATTGTGTCGGTTGAGCAAATTAACACAGCAGTCGACGCGTGTTTGCAAGTTCGATTCACT
Source organism: Parnassius orleans (assembly GCA_029286625.1). Taxonomy (NCBI): domain Eukaryota; kingdom Metazoa; phylum Arthropoda; class Insecta; order Lepidoptera; family Papilionidae; genus Parnassius; species Parnassius orleans. The sequence continues at coordinate 823 of JAGSMP010002981.1, forward strand.
CAATTCATGAAGTACCCATCGTTTAAGTTTTTTTACTTTCCCGATTTGCTTCAAGTGGATTAATACAGTTTTATCACTTATCCCGAAGCCTGCAGCTATCTCTGAAGTGCTTTGTGATGGATCCGCTTCACAATAAATCTTCCTTTAATTCTTTATTTTCCACTTTGGTCTCGGTCGTCCACGGGTTGGTTCTGAAGGTCGAAATTTCCAGAACGAAAACGTTGAAACCAAAAACGTACCGTGCTTTCTTTTGCGACACCAGCGCCTAAGTAAGGATCTAATAGGTCCTGACATATGAAATTTAACTTCTATATATAAAGGAAATTTCAATTCATTTATATATAAGTTTGCGGCCTTCAAGCGGATATGAATCAGCAACCTATGGATGTTACAAAAACACCTTACGTACTAATTTCTTTACCTCACTTTATGTGGTATTCCACTAGCGATTTTTTTTGAGAAAGTGGACTTAAGAAAACGTTATTGGGTTATGAAAAATATGAAACGTCAATATGTATTTCTTAGAGTTGTTGCGCTTTAGTTCTATCTATTTATCGATTATTCATTAACGCTTTTGACACGTCGTAGTATTTGTCTTGTTCTAGCGACTTTTTTTCCCGGTAACACCACTTGTAAATTACTGTAAAAATCTGTCCTATATCAAGTAAACTAATCAAGACATATTTGAACATTACATACACGACTAAAAGCTTAAATACAACAGTTGTACCATTTGCCCTGGATAGGATATCAGAAAAAAAGAGAGATTATGCTACCAATACTACGTCCCAGGCCTCTGGCTGAGAATCGGAATCTGGACGCGATGTCAAAGAATATATAACGGAGATTTGTGGTCTATCAAATCTGATGTAATCTTCTAATATATAAAAAATAATTTTTGTTTATTCGTATTTTATGCACTGCCATACCGTTCATCAGATTGCGGTAAAACGTTGTCAACTTATTGCTTGCACTTGCGCGTAATGTTATAGGCATATTATAATTAACTTACACTAGGTGGCGCGCGTATCGTACAGCCAAATTTATTTGAAAGTTGTATATCATTCAATGAATGTATTATCCTTCCTAATAAAACAATATAACTCTACCAAATTTAAAACCACATTTTCACGATTATTTCTTCTGTGGCAGCAACGCGCCGAGTACCAGCTAGAAGGTTATAAAAATAAGTTAAATTAAACGCGATAAAGTCCGTGAAATTAGTTTCATTCAGTATTATATAACCACTACGTTCTATACGATGCAATATCCAGGCTTGGTCTTAAGTATACCTTGCTAGTGCGTAGTTGTTTTGTAAATAAAGTCAACAATCAACAAACTAGTACTTCAAGTATTTACTTACCCCAAAGGGACGATTGTTTTCGCGCCGATGTTTGTTGTTTACGTTAAAAGAAACTTGACATCTCGCAAGTATATTTACTGCCAGTGGAAAGTGTTTGGACTTTCTTAAATGTGTTTACCAAATGTCAGAAGATTACGTCGAAAAGTACTCTTACTTTTAACCAACTTTTAAAAGGATGTTATTATTAATAACATATAGCCGAGTTAATAACTTATTAACTCGGCTGTATATTTTTAATGTAAAGGCGATATCTTCGAGCTTCGAGGCTAGTTAAATCATTTAGTTGACATATTTATTTACTGACAGAGTGCAATTCTAGTCATCCCATATAAATTTCTAGATTTTAAAGTTGATTTATATATATTTTAAGTAATCCAATTATTACCACTTAAATCTTTAAGTATGGAAGTCTTGATTTAGATTCACGTTGGTCAATTTTTAATGTTAACCTAGGATTGTGTAGAAAGTGACAGGACTTGACACTAGGAATTTCTTCCTTATCGTGGAGGCGTTTAAAATACAAAATTCCACATGCACAAACATCGAGATCCGGAACAATTATTCGTAGCCCATATGAATACTAGTTCCGTTCAGGCTACGAACCGCGACCGGCTTAGTCACTGTGCTACTGGCGTATTATATGATATATGTTTATATCAAATTTATTATACTCTCATACACGCTATATAAATATCAAACTCCAAATAATAATATTTGAAATCGATTTTGTGTAAATAATCCGATTTTATTTATATAAATCTTTTAAGCGATTAAACATTTTAATTTATTGCCCTAGACTAGACTAAGATTCACCATCGAAGTGAGAGGCTTTCTGCTAGTTTCTCGCGATAGAGAACACAGATTCCGCTCTACTTTAGTAGAGACAGTAGATCTCGTTGGGGATTGGAGAGGCTCCTTTTTCTATTTATTTATTTATTCTTTATTGCATTCCTTAAAACAAAATAATAAAAAGGATGAACTTAATGCCTTGAGGCATTCTCTGCCAGTCAACCCATTTATCTACCATTTTAATGATAATCAAATCACTATTTTAGAGTTTCACTGTCTTACAAGGTATACTAATTCTAAACTAACCACTAAACCACTTAGGTTAGACACCACCACAATTAAACCACTTAACTTTTAATTGGATTAGATACTCGTAAAATGGGTAAATTTTTCAGTGATCCTCCTACATGAATCCGGAGAGTGTTAATTTTTTAATTTTTTTTTATGACCGGCTATTTTTAGCAAATAAGCATCTTTTTATTCAACTCATAATAGGCCGCGACTTGACATGGGCTTCTTTCTTTAGTAGGGGCCATTTTCTACAATCGCCCTCTTACCAGGATTTGAAATCTATCTGGCATAAATATTAGATAACTATACAGCTACATATCGAAAGTCAAAGATCATGGAGCCTCTCCTAAGAATAACATTTATAGCATCAGATTATATTAAAAATGTTTTTCATAATAATAAGAAGAAGATATTATAGTCATTTTAAAAATATTATTATTTAATTCAAGTAGACAATTTGAATATAAACAAAAAAAATAAAAAATCTTTTGTTATAGACCCACGGGGTTTTATAAACTTATAGTTTTTACTAACTAGTAGCTACATAATACAACTGTATTGCACAGTTGTATTATAATAACTGGTACACTAGTTACACATTTTTTATAGAGGCGGTTCTCCTTCCATTACGCTCCATAGCTTTTAAGTATCAAACGGAGAATTCCAATCAAAAATAGACAGACAGCAATAATAACAATATAATTAGGTATTGCGTTGAACAAAAAAAAACGTGTTTTTCCCTTTTTGTTTTCAATGTGATTCTGCAATTTTTTTTAGGTTTATTTATAGTGACTTTTATATTATGGTGGATAACTATAATTAAAATGAATTATTAAACTCACCTTAATTTTTTTATTATTAAATATTTTAATTTTATTTTGTTTCCTTGTAACACCAAAGAATATATTATATTTTAATAGTAAAACTGACCCGCATAGTGTTTGTGTGTCGCCATATGACAATATACCTATGCTGACAAGGATATTATGTTCATTACATTTAATTTACATAAATAAAATTTATGATTTGACTTCGCTTCTTTTAGCAGCGTCATAGAACTTGACTGGTTTACAATTTTAAGTTAAATTAGAGTTTTTAGTAATTATGACATAATTATGAAAAATTATATACAAAAAAGGTGATGATTTTACTTAATGACTATGACATCACTACACTCTATTCTCTTACTTTATACAATTTTCTGACACTTCAACTTTTTTGACAGCTCATAAAGAGTTTGAAATTTTCATATTTTTTGTAATTATTATTAATAAATGCTAATGTAGCAGTTTAAACTGATGCCTGTGCGTGTTAATGTTCGGTGATTTCGTCCAGCCTATTCTTGAAGTCGTAAATGTAGGAGCATCAACTAAATTTTTGGGTAGGTTGTTTCACTAGATGGTGACAAAACCCTTTGAAATTAAATATTTCATGGGATTACGTTAAGCAGTTGTATTGCACAGTTTTAGTCGATGTTCTCTCAGACGTTTGTTGCTATTTAGTAAGTAAATATTTACAAATTTGGCACATCTTAATGTCCTGTCATTATATTGTATCTAAATCTCAATCAATACCTCTGATTATCTTTTATATCTGCGGCTCTCTAATGTTGTTAGGTTAAGCTTTTTCAGTCGTTCTTCATACGTCAAGATTTTTTTTAAATTGTTACCCCCCACACTAGGATTTTCTTCTGCATCGTGGAGGCAGTTTACAAACATAAATTGCCAAGGACAAACATCCAAACCCGGAAGAATTATTTGTAGGCCATGTAAATACTTGTTCCCCGCGGCTCCCAGCGCTGCAACTCATTGTTAAGTCACTGCGCCACGGAGCGGTCTAATTCACGAAATACACAAAAAAAATTACCATTTTGTTTCCTTCCTTTGAATATTTTCCCATAATTTTATATCCTTATGCAAGTCCTGGGTCCCTTATCACGTCATGTTAAAATTGTAAAAGCACCTACCTTTTAGTTTCGCAGTCCATACTCTTAACTTAACCTAACGTAGGTTATTGTCGTTTAGTTAGATTTGTCGATCTAATGTTTCTGCGGTTTCTGAGTGATTATCAGTTGTGGTTTCTGAGTAAATAACGTGCGGTTTGTGGTTTTGCGTAATCAGCTATTCGTTACGTGTATTTATTGCATTTTGATTATTTCGCGGACGATATTAGAAGTCATTAATATAAATAACTGTCTGGTCTCGGCACGTTGCTGCCGCAAAGAAATAATTGTGGAAATATCGTTACAAATTTGGAAGAGTTATAGTGTTTAATTAGAAATGATAATACATTCATTGAAATTGAATGATATATAACTTTCAAATAAGTTTGTTTAACTACTGTAAGTTAATTGTACTACACCTTACCTTCGCGCAAGTGTAAGCATTACGTTGATAGTTTTAGAGCATTCTGATGAACGGTATGGCAGCGCATAAAATACGAATAAACAAACGTTAATTTTTATATTTTAAAAATATTAATAACTTTTTACCTAATTTTGTGGATACGTAAGCGAGTGTACACTATACAGGTATTGGACACGATTATGTGCGATAATATCTATGTCTTTTCTGCATGCCATCAATAATCGTTAATCATTTAAATGAGTTTGGTTTTCCTACATTGTATTTTAAGAACTTGCACTTAACCCGCGAGAATGTTGATCATATTGCCTGTATTGTAGGGAATTTAAGTTAAATGACGCCCTTGGATCAAATTGTTATGTCTATGATAGAACAGCGAAAGAGATTAAAAATAATCATCACTACATCATATGAACGTTATATATTATGTTAGTACTTTAAACAAAAATAAAAAGCGATTCTATTTGATTTTATTAGAAAGACGAGAATCCTACTAAAGAGAGTTTTAAATCAGTAAAAGCTATTGTTTAAACGTTTCTACTAATGTATTCTTCTTACTCACTCTCCTAAAAAATAAGATAATGTAAAGCGGCCATAAGCCATCATTGTAATTCATTTTGGTACCGAGTCCAAAACGTTTAACTGTAAAAAATAATATTTTCATTGCAAAACTTTATATTTTATTATTATTCTTATTCTTCTTATTATTCAATGAGGATATCCTCAGTAGAACCAGAGTAACCGACATAGCCCAACGGATTAGTAAGCTGAAGTAGCAATTGGGCCGGCCTTATAGCTAGAAGAACCGACGACCGATGGGAAGAAAGGTTCTCGAGTGGCAGCCTCGTAACGGTAGGTGAAGTGAGGGCAGCCCCAATAGATGGAGAGACGACCTGGTAAGACATGCAGGAAGTCGATGAGTGCAGGTGGTTCAGGATCGAATGAATGAATTATTCTTATTGGTTTTGAAAGCCATTCTATTAGCCAGCATATAAAGAAATCTGTAAACATCCTTTTTGGTGTATGCCAGAGACCGAACAATGCATTTTCAGGCAATTGAATCACGTAGGCTTACAATATTTTTTATAGTTTTCATTGCAATTCGCCTCGGCGTTGAGCTTATGTATGCTTTGTTTTCGTTCAATGCTATAGGTATGTCAATTAAAAAAAAATTGATATCCTTTGACAATTACAAATTAAATTAAAAATATATTTCTTGGATCCTTGTCCGATTTACTAATAAGCAGCCAATATAAGCATTTTTTTTGTTTAATCACTGAGAATATATTTCTAAATACGCCGCGTTGGCATTTTTCGGTAAATTTGGATTAATGCTGGTTAAGAGCTGATAAAGTCTGTGTGCTGAAAATACTGTTCATGGAAAAGGCAAAATGAGCTGTCATGGTTCTTCTCTCATATTATTTTACTATTGCACACTGCTTACTTACAATGATTCTAAGTCCGCGAGGGCTGAATAATCTAAAATTCCTTTCGGTTAAAATTCGGACGTATAATTTCAAATGATTGTATAGTTGTAGCACAAATGGGTCGGCACCACGCTCTCACAGAATACCAGCGTAAAATAGCAGCTTAATGCTGCTGTGTTTCGTATGGTGAGTGTAGAGAACCGGAGACCCTTTTTACTGGAAAAGAGGGATTCCATCTTAGTCCTCACGGCTGACAGCGCATCTGCATTATGATTCGCAAACGAGGATAGATGTTGATGTCTATGGGCCACAGCAACAACCAGGTGAACTGTGTGCTCGCTTCTAACCCTTATCCTATAAAAATATGATGAAGTAAAAGAGCAAACTTGAAAATTCAGTCATTTTATAAGAAGTTATTCTGTTTGATTTCATGAACAAGTATTCCTTTATGTTCTCTCAGGTTATCGCTCTTCCTAACATTATCATTACCAGCTAACATAAAATGAACTCAAGGTCAAAATTCTAATGACAATGCTCTCTTGTTGTATCCACGTTGTCTAAAACTGCAAAAAAATAATGGATTTTTATTAAAGTCATAAATATAAATGTTTCAATATAAAAATATGTATTGTATTTAAGACGCACCGTATAGGAGTGATCAGCAGGTTCGAGGTACCTACTAAATGAAGGAAAGAAAAATTTTACCGGATTTTTTGTGATCGCTCTTCGAAAACCTGTCAGATGCACTATAGGTCGTTCAACCGTAATTTTATGGATTTCTTTCTTTTTATTAAATTTGCGTGGCGACGAAAATTGCATTCGGCCAGGAAATTAATGTCAAGTAAAAACTTAGCCAAGGTGAAGTGTGTTTAAAGTATGCACTGCGTAGTTTATAATACACGTGAAGGACAGTTAGGTGTATTATACACCCGTTGGGCAAATTATCCCCACATATAATAATAATTTAGAATTTTAAACACTACAGTTTACATTCTAGTTTTAAACGAAGAATTTAGTAAATATTTTATGCTAGATATTTTCATTGCAATATAGTCAATTGATTTTTCCATATTTTTTTACTTTAAGTTTAATTTCAACATTAACTTATCAGTATACTTAAAGTACGCTACTATTAGTAGGTGCCTAAAATATTATTTTCTTAGTGCGATGAAAGAATTATTCTCTTTAACTTTTATCACAGTCGGTCAAATGTATAGAATATTATACTCTCTCCTTGTCCGAGACGTTCTTTACAACATGTAGTACGCCGTATTTTATACCAGTAGCATCACAGTTATCAAGCTCCTAAAACAAAATTTTGGAACGGCAGAATATATGTACAACACTATATCCACCTGTACGTCAAACGCAATGTCATTGCGTTTTTTGTCAACCATCACGGTGTGTTTTATAAATTTCGTTATAAAAATCAAATATGTTGTGTAATATTAAATGTTTTGTATCCAAAACCTACCACAACTGTATTTATTACATGCTTGCGAGGTAATACTGGGTTATACTTTGAATAAGAAGATATTCAAAATGGACAAACTGATTAAAGGTAAACAAAAATCATCTTGTTCGGAGGTACGTGTTAAAATCTAAAAATCACTTATTAATAAAGTCAGATTCACTGTGTATTGAAACATTTAATACCTACTAACAAGTATGATTAATTATCAATGAAAATCCACTATTAAGCTTTAATAACATAACCTCGTCACTCGTATAATATGAAATAATAAATAGGTATTTCCAACCAATAAATGTAGGTAGAGATATATATAGATACGTTGAGAAATTGGAGTGATATATTTAATATGTTTTTCTTACTTTCGTGTTCAATTCGTCTTTTGAGCATTAGTTTGGCAGTCGCCATTTATCATAGTCATGGGGCAAAATTGCGCACATGCAGGTGATTTTGGGACAGTATTGGGAAAATAGGAAAAGGAAAATACTCAGGCTGATACACTATCACCATCTTGTTGGACAATATATTATGCAATACTGAGATACAAAAACAAATACTATGGGCTTAAAACTGCTGGGAAAAATATATTACATGAGTTATATGGATATGTTACAAACAGACCATTAGAACTACTACTTCGAACATATCTGGGTTCATGTATATATAATAAAATGCCATCAACATCTTGGGACAGGATTTTCTGGTTTCTGGCAGAATTACTGAGGACTTAAAACTGTTGGAAAGAATATCTAGCATAAGTTATATAAAATGCTATATACAGACCATTAGAGCTATCACTTAGAGGATATACATGGTATAAATTACTCAGGCCATTAGAGCTATCACCTAGAGGATAGACATGGTTAACTATTCACACCTTGGAGCTATCACTTAGAGGCAGACAGATTTGAATTGATATATAAAGCGTTACCATTAGAGAAAAGACATTAAGATGTGCTAGGCCTCGGAAGACATCACTGCAGGCTTTAAACCATTAGAGCTATCACTTAGAGGATAGACATGGTTAACTATTCAGACCTTAGAGCTATCACTTAGAGGGTAGACAGGTTTTGAATTGACATATAAAGGATACCACTTAAAGAAGACATTAAGATGGGCTAGGACTCAGAAGAATTCACTGCAGGCTTTAAACCATTAGAGCTATCACCTAGAGGATAGACATGGTTAACTATTCACACCTTAGAGCTATCACTTAGAGGATAGACATGGTTAACTATTCAGACCTTAGAGCTATCATAGAGGTTAGACAGGTTTTGAATTGACATACAAAGCGCTATCACTAGAAAGTAAAACATTGTGCTGTACTGGAATTTAGAATAAAATAAATAATGGTATAATTTTTATTACAAGGTGACTAATATTATGAGTACAACATAATGAAAAGTTGTTACAAAATTACAGATGTAAAAATAACAGAAAGTCTCAGGGTCAGGGGTTCGTCAAAAGAAGTCCAAAATTGTCAACATAAGAGAACCCCACATGATCGCTGGGCATCAAGATATCAAATTATATTCAACATACCAAACATCTAAAGGGGCAGCAGTTCCCGAAATTATATACCCTGAGATTATAACTAAACTTTTCATTATTTTATCAGAAAATTCTGATTTGGGAAAGAAATAAGTGCTATTAATAAACTTAACTTATGGTTTTATTAAGGTTATGTATAACTTTGAGGACCCTTAAAATTGGCAGAACAAGTAAGAAATAATAACTGAATTCTGGGACGAAACTACCCTGTTGCTCAATGTGAGAGTCAGTTTACTAGTCCTTAAAATTGTAACTCTCAAACAAATTATGAGATTTATAGATACATGTTAAAATTTAAAGACAGTATATTATTACATATTATTATGTAAACACTTTTAACGCTGGTGTTCCACAAGGCTGCGTGCTATCACCAACGCTGTTTCTTCTGCATATCAATGATATGTTGCAAACTGGTAACATTCATTGCTATGCAGACGACAGCACTGGTGATGCTTTATACACCAGCCGTGCCAATATTTCTCGGAAAACGTCACTGAGTACCGGAACAAACTTGTGTCTGAAGTCGAGACTTTGTTGAACAAAGTCTCAGACTGGGGCGACTAAATCTAGTCCAGTTCAATCCCAGAAGACACAAGTTTGCGCGTTTACCGCTAAAAGAACCCTTTGTCGTATCTCCTCAGTTTCAAGGCACTCCCTTGTTGCCTCAGCCAGTATCGGAATCCTCGGTGTCGACATATCGGTGATGTGCAGTTTCGTGGTCACTTGGAAGAAGGCCAAATTGGCCTCTAAAAGCTTGGCGTGCTCAGCAGAGCAGGACAGTATTTCATGCCGGCACCGCTTGCAACTTTACAAGGCGCAAGTTCGGCCCCATGGAATACTGTTCCCATCTCTGAGCAGGGGCTCCCCAGTGCCAGCTCCTTCCACTTGACCGCATCCAGCGCAGAGCAGCTCGAATCGTCGACGACCGAGTTCTGTCCGATCGGCTTGACTCACTGGCCCTGCGTAGATGTTGCATCTCTTTGCGTATTTTATCGCATGTACCACGGGAGTGCTCTGAGGAATTGTTCGGACTAATTCCAGCCGCTCAATTTCACCATCGCACATCGCGACAGAACTCGAGATACCATCCATACCATCTGGATGATTGGCGGTCCACCACTGTGCGATTTAGAAGAAGTTTTCTTCCTCGCACAACTTCCTTGTGGAATCGATTACCACCAGCGATTTTTCCGGACCGATACGACTTAGGACCTTCAAGAAAAGAGCCTACTCCTTCTTAAAAGGCCGGCAACGCATCTGCAATTCCCTGGTGTTGCAGTTGTTCATGGACGGCGGTAATCACTACCATCAGGTGAGCCGCATGCTCGTTTGCCCCTCTCCTATAAAAAAAAAAGACACTTTTAAAAGTTACATAATATTCATCCACCTTCTGTGTCGAAGGGGAGGCTTATGTTCCAGGGGACTTATAGGCTTCAACGGATGGATGGATAATATGACATGGAAATGAAAAGATGTGATATGAGAACCGTTTTCCTTGATATTGAATATCAAGAGGTTACGAATTTAAATAGTCTTAAAGATTATACATTTTAATCTAACTGTTTAGAAAAATCTGAAAGATTGAATATAAGCTATTATTTTAATTATATCCTCTTGGGATATACTTGGCTCCATACGGAGCTTATGAAGCCAATTTTGCATGTCTGCAAAACAAAAATAATATTGTCCACCAGCAGATGGAATTACAATAATTTTCTTAAATTATTAAAGGAATAATAAAAAGACAACAGTTAGCCTGTAAATTTTCATGACCTTAGTTTTAACGTAAATTTTAAGAAATTAACAAACTATAATTAAAAACTCGGTAACAGAAAGTAAACACTGAATTATTATTATTGATATAATAAAACTATTTAAAAGAAAGTCATTGAAACCAAAAATTTGCCTATGGAGCAATTTTCTACTGTTAGCACATTCTAGCCATACCATGATTAATGAATTAAATTTAAACAAAGACACATTGTTGCATCCGAGCTGTATTATGTAGCTTAGTATAACCTAAGTTACAAGAAAGATAGCAGTGTTTAGCATAATTAGGTTTTAAATATAAAAATGAGCTGCAAAATCCATCAATGGCTTACAGCGGTACATAAAATATCCTTTGGGAAAATATAAAACTTACAAAATTCACTACTTGAAACAATTGTACATTGAACAATTAAAAGAAATTTTAAAATGATTATAGTAAACAATTTTACTATTATAAGGTATTTAAAGGTTATGACAAGTTAAAATATAAGTTATATGTTAAGTATATAGTAAAAATGGTAATCTTAAAAAATGTTTTGTTCAGTTATTTTATGTAGGGTTTCATACCTACCAGGTTATTATTACCTTCATATAGTAAAATAACTATGGTAAACATACATACAATATAGTTATGTCGGACAGATGCATAAAATAGATTACAAAAGATGTTAGCAACAAATTAATTTGCTGTAAAGGAAATCATGGAAAAATACTTATACACATAATTGTGATATGAATAGCTACTCTATAATTGTGCATAAGCCATTTAGGTTGCTATCAGTAATATAAGGTTAATAATGTTGTGTTTTTTAACTATTATGTACATAATAATGTATATGGAAGGTAATATATTATATTCAGTTGCAAATTTCTGATCTTAGATGGTAGTGAATAATATTGCAAATAATAAAATTATTAAAAAGCATAAAGTTTTTTGAAATAAAAACGGACAGTTCTCAACTGGGTGAAAAGAAGCCATTGGAACTGAGACAATTTTTTGGGTCTTAGTCCTTCATTGTGAGGAAATTACATATATTATTATTGGATATGATCGGATATGATTTATATTATTATTGGATATGAAAGTAGTATATGCTTATAATTTTGAAAATTGTAGAACACAATACAAAACCTTTAAAACAAAACAATAATATAGATAATACTTACTACAAATAAATAATACTTATGGTGTACAATTTTACTCAGAGTTGATAAACCACTGCTTTATACATTGACAAGATAGAGAGGGTTCTCTTTCATTAATTATTGAGGATTCAATTCTATCAATTAAATGAAAAATATTGGAAATTATATATCGATCTGAAATTGAGCCAAGTAAACAAAGGATAGTCATAAGAAGTCTTTCAAGTGTATTCAACAAGATCATAAAACGGTGTCAAAACTAAAATTGATCAAATTGTACCGAGAAATAATAATACTATTACACACTACACAGAACAATCGTTTTCTGCAGGTATGACCCAGATACCATGGCAGTTATATTAGATTGGGGGTGATTCTTCTATGCATTTCCACTAGTTGCTATGCAGTTAATATGCTGTCAAAAATTAAGTTTATAGAACCATAGGTTTTTTTGGTTGTCCACATGAGGGGGTAAATGTGAATCAAGTGCAAAGGCATGTTAAATAAAAGATTCGAATTATTCATTTTGAATAAAATAACAAATTATTAACACCACTTTACAGAGAATCATACACTACTATTTCACATGTTACTATCACCTCATAGGTATCTCACACATATCATAGGTACCATTAGTGAAGCATTTTGTAAAGTATGGCACTCCAAAATTCATGCTCATACATAGTGAACTCTCCTTTGTCAAATACTATAAATTATAAAATTATTATTTCTCTATAGTACCAATTTTGCAATAAGTGAAATGTAATTCTTACTGGGCTTTGTGATTTTTACTTTGGCCTTTGTTATAAACATAGATTTAATAATAAGTTAGTTTTATATTATTGACATCAAAATGTTGCAATAAAGATTTGAGATTACAAAATTTACAAAACTAGTAAAGCTTAGCTGTGATGAATCACAGGTCATAAAATTTATTAAATATTGTCCTTCATAAATATTACATTATTCCAAGTGGAGTTCAGAGGTATCGTTAAGATATAAGGTAGAATTTCACTTCAACAGTGATTGCATGGGAAAAATAAATGAGAGAAGCTTAAGCCTTTCCTGTCAATAATTAATAGAAAGCATAGCACAAGATATTGCTAAATTTAACATTAACTCACAAAACCCATTTAGAAAAGCATTCTCAAGTTATAAGATGTTAAATTAAAATTTACTTAAATTAAACGGAACAGATATTCCAGATTATTGTGTTTTCACAATTACAGTTCTTCTACGGGCCACTTCTGCTGCAATCAAGCTGGCCTTACGTGTAGAAGGAAATGTTATAAAATAAAGATAATTTATTTTATGTTATTAAATCAAATATGTAATATACATATAATACCTTCAATTTTTTTATATAAATAAGGAAAATTGCAAATTTTCCATTCATTGGTATTATAATTCGCAACCCTGGCTTCGAACATCTACATGTTGTAAAGAACGTCTCGGACAAGGAGAGAGATTAAATGGTTAAACGAATTTACCTTAAGTGAAGTTCAACCATAATTATACGAAGCTCCTTGTCCGAGACGGTACTCCCACCCAACCCTCCTGGGTTAGGGTTGCTCATCTAATCCCTTGCTTTAAACATAATGACATTGCGTTTGACGTACAGGTGGATATAGTGTTGTACATATATTCTGCCGTTCCAAAATTTTGTTTTAGGAGCTTGGATAACTGTGATGCTACTGGTATAAAATACGGCGTACTACATGTTGTAAAGAACGTCTCGGACAAGGAGCTTCGTATAATTATGGTTGAACTTCACTTAAGGTAAGTTCGTTTAACCATTTAATTATTTTCCTGTGAGACATAAGGCGAACTAGACGGACAGATCTACATTGTAAAAGAAGTCAAGCTGCCACGAGGCAAGGACGATACTCATTCAAAATGCGCAGAAAAATAGCGGATGCCATGTAGTGCACCGCACATCCGCACACCTGCGCCGCGATAGTGAGTGCTTATTGTTTTACATTTAATCCACAGAGTACTTTAAACGCCGCCGCGATCGCTCTGCGACTATCATCTCTGTGGCTTCTAGCTTAGGTACATTAAGCAATTAGTTAACTATATTATGTATGCAAATATTATAGTGCATACTTCATAGTATGTATAGACATCTAATAATATGCCTTATTTATTTGTTTTCCTTTCTAGACCACGAGAACAGAAAAATTGTAATTGAGCGTTGCTTTTACAATATTGAGCATTCTTGCGCCAAAACGTTTGCAGTTCGCCGAGTGTATTATGTGGTTTTAATAGGTCAAAGTATGACACTAATGCGATGTGGTCGGAGGTAGAATAGATTCAGTGTCATACAGCGGCAATAATTAGACGTCATTCGTTATGTATATTCACTACCCCATATCGTTCCGCGTATGCCGGTCGTCACTCCATCTAGTGGGGACGCCCTACACTAAATCCGTCGGTACGAGGCCGCCACTCGAGAATTTTTTCCCCATCGGTTGTCGGTTCTTCGAGCTGGCCGGCCCATTGCCACTTCAGCTTACTAATCCGTTGGGCTATGTCGTCACTCTGGTTCTACTGCGGATATCCTCATTTCTAAGTTTATCCGCAAGAAACTCCGAGCATAGCTCTCTCCGCCTCGCTGAGCGACCTTGAGCTTCTCATCCGGCCAGCAGTGAAGGACCACGTCTCAGATCCAGGGTCATCACTGGCAACACGCACTGGTTGAATAGTCTCGTTTTCAAGTTTTGAGGTATACCTGACGAGAAGATGTGCCGTAATATCCTGAACGCTGCCCAGCCGAGTTGAATCCATCGATTGACCTCTTTCGTCGAAGTTGGACTTCCCTAGTCGGAATATTTGTCCCAGGTAAATATACACGTCAACAACTTCGAGCTTTGTGCTCCCAACAACTACCGGCATAGGTGTGACATGGACGTTATATATGATCTTGGTTTTGTCCATGTTCATCTTAAGACCTATCCGTTGGAGGCACTATTAGGGTCATTGAGCAAAGTGCTTAGGTCCTCAGCAGATTCTACCATAAGGACTATATCGTCGTCAAATCG
>JAGSMP010002982.1:0-53870 GCA_029286625.1 Parnassius orleans
CTAGTGGGGACGCCCTACACTAAATCCGTCGGTACGAGGCCGCCACTCGAGAATTTTTTCCCCATCGGTTGTCGGTTCTTCGAGCTGGCCGGCCCATTGCCACTTCAGCTTACTAATCCGTTGGGCTATGTCGTCACTCTGGTTCTACTGCGGATATCCTCATTTCTAAGTTTATCCGCAAGAAACTCCGAGCATAGCTCTCTCCGCCTCGCTGAGCGACCTTGAGCTTCTCATCCGGCCAGCAGTGAAGGACCACGTCTCAGATCCAGGGTCATCACTGGCAACACGCACTGGTTGAATAGTCTCGTTTTCAAGTTTTGAGGTAGCACCTGACGAGAAAGATGTGCGTAATATCCTGAACGCTGCCCAGC
Source organism: Parnassius orleans (assembly GCA_029286625.1). Taxonomy (NCBI): domain Eukaryota; kingdom Metazoa; phylum Arthropoda; class Insecta; order Lepidoptera; family Papilionidae; genus Parnassius; species Parnassius orleans. The sequence continues at coordinate 372 of JAGSMP010002982.1, forward strand.
CGAGTTGAATCCATCGATTGACCTCTTTCGTCGAAGTTGGACTTCCCTAGTCGGAATATTTGTCCCAGGTAAATATACACGTCAACAACTTGAGCTTTGTGCTCCCAACAACTACCGGCATGGGTGTGACATGGACGTTATATATGATCTTGGTTTTGTCCATGTTCATCTTAAGACCTATCCGTTGGAGGCACTATTAGGGTCATTGAGCAAAGTGCTTAGGTCCTCAGCAGATTCTACCATAAGGACTATATCGTCGTCAAATCGAAGGTGGTGATGTGCCATATTGGTGTTTTATGCGTATCCTTTCCAGTCAAAAAGCTTGGAAAATGTCTTCCAATGCAGCGGTGAAGAGTTTCGAGGAATAACGTCACTTAATGACTCTCGAAAACAGCACGTAGACGCAGCTCAGAGCGTTGTCGCCTTTCTTGAAGAACAAGACCACCGCACTTCTGCTCCACGCCTCCGGTGTAGTGCCACCATGGAGGACGGAATTAAGGAGCCTCTGAAGGACTTCAAGTACCGGTTTTCCACCCGCTTTCAGAAGCTCCGCTGTAATTCTATCCTTGCCTGCGTTGCCGTTTTTAAGGTGCTGGAGAGCCATTCTAATATCGCTCAGACTGACGTCCGGAATATCATCAGAATAGTGTCGGATAAGACTTGCTCTTGGATCGTTACTCACACTTGCGTGTGGCTCCAACGATGATGTGTAAAGCTGCCCATAGAACCTCTCAATCTCACTAAAAATCTCAGGTGTCCCGGAAATGACGCTGCCACACTCGGTCTTCAGCTTCGACAGTTGGCTCTTTCTGGCAGACTTTGGAGCCCTGGTTCCGCTCGATCGCTTCTTCAATACGAGCAGTATTAAAGTTACGTAAGTCCTGCCGCATTCATTTGGAGATCTATCTGTTCAGATGCCTGTATGCTGTAAAATCTACTGAAGACTGCAGCTTCATTTCCCGTCTAACAGCCATGAGATTAAGAGTGTGATCGGAGAGTTTTTGTGTTCTTCTGCGGCGGGTCTTGCAAAACTTAGCTCCGACCGCATGGACAGTTTCCACGAACTTGTCATTTATATCGTCCACTGCATTGCAATCCTCTAGGCACTGAAAACGGTTTTGTAGCTCGAGCTGAAAGGTTTCGGTATTTTGGATTAGAGCACGAGGGGACGGAGCGTTGACTTCATTAGACGTGACCTCTCCAACTTTTAACGTTTAGGTTCAGTGTGCCTCTCACCATTCGGTGATCGCTGCCGGTTTTCACCCTCGCGATCACTGAGACATCACTGAACAGTTGTCGTCTGGTCGTTATAATGAAGTCAATCTCATTTTTTGTCAATCGACCAGGTCCACTTCCTGTGGGGCCGCTTCTGAAAGAAAGAGTTCATCATAAAGAGTCCCTCTTTCTCCATTAAGTCAGCCAGCTGCTGGCCCCAAATTTCCCTACCTTCAGCTCACCGTTCTCTGTTGTGCCTAGTTTTGCGTTGAAGTCTACCATTAACACCGTATAGTGGGTTTGGAGGAATGCATGTCTCTAGAAATATCCTCATAAATTCCTCCACCTCCTCGTCGAGATGTGCCGAGGTTGGTGCGTAAACCTGTATGACCTTCAGCGAATACTGTTTGGTGATTCTGAGTATAAGGTACGCAACACTCGTCGACACACTCAATCTTTACAACGTTGTTAATGAGATACTTGTGGACGATAAATCCGACCCCTCCTTAGGATAGATGGTCGCCCTCCCGGTGATAGAACAAGTTGCCAGATTCGAGGATTACCATGTCCTCCCCCTCTCTTTGGACCTCAGATAATCCTATAATATTCCAGCGCAACTTGTCTATGTCTTCTTCCAGCTCCATGATCTTCTCGTCAGTCCTCAGGGTGCGTGCGTTATATGTTGCCAGGTCGAATCGTCTAAGGTGGCAACCAAACCTCCACCGGACATTCTTAGCACCCCCTGCCCCGCCGTTACCATCGTCGCCACCGTAGCGAGGAATAGCGGGGCCGCTTGGGACTGGGGGCCGTTCATTGGTGTCGTTGCTCATGGGGGGTATATTGCCATATTTGCCACGCTTGGCGAGCGGGTTAGCAACCGCAGTTTTTTTTAATTGATTTTTGCTTTCATCAGAAAGATGCTGCTGCCCATCTTCTGCCTCAGTTTCCCTCTGTTGCCTCTTACGACACCCACGGGAAGATATGGAGTATTGGGTATTCTTACCCGCCACTACACTACTTTAGAAAAAAGTTATCTCTAACTCATTACGTGGTAGAGCCACGCTGCAGCTATATTATGGTCATAGCATGAATGGGTCGGATCAACCGTGGTAAGACCACGATCTTAAAGAATACCAGCGTAAAATACTGCCGTGTTTCGTATGGTGAGTGTGGAGAACCGGAGACCCTTTTTACTGGATACGAGGCATTCCATCTTAGTCCTCATGGGTGACAACGCATCTGCATTTTGATTCCTAATCAAGAAAAAAATGTAGATGATTATTGGCGACAGTATCCACTTAACACCAGGTGGACTATGTGCTCGTTCGTCACGCATATTCTATAAAATTGCAAATAGACCAACATCCAGACTCGAAAGGACAATTATTTGTTGGACATATAAATGGTTTTCCCGTGCGGAATTTGAACCAGTCCTCCGCAGCGCCACAGTTGCACTTAGCCACTGCGCTACCGAGCCGTCTTAAACCAATTACTGTGAATATGTGAGATATTATTAATAGCACCATAGCAATTATTTCTACATGTGTAATATAAAGTAATCCCTCGCTTAATCCAAAGTCTGTTCGGCGAGAGTTGATAAAAAAGCTCAACACAAATTGTGGCTCGCTAATTGTTTTTGCTGATAGATAGAAAAAAATCCACCCGTCTGCTCGCCCGGCCTCGCGCTTGGCAACAGCTGCGAGCCTCGTACCACAAAACCACAGAGTAAGGAGTAATTACTCATGTGACAAAACTCTGTGCCCGCGGCGATAAGTAACGCCCGTCACACAGATTGCTATACTTAAGCGGCAGTCGCTATTTATCTTTATCTTTAAAAACATTACCTCTACTACAGGTTTTTCTCCCGTCGAACGGTTTACATACATAAATTCTCACAAGTTCAAACATCAAATTAGACAATTATTTGTGAAGCCATACACCACTTGTTTCATGTGGGATACGAACCCGTGGCATAGTGCCAACTCATTGCTAAGCCATGCGCCACGGAGCCGTCAAACGTCAGCGTTTTCATAATATTTATCAACTGTCACTGAATAGGCTTCAAGGTAAGTAAGCGTTTATACATTATGATTATTTCGTATCACAGAATTTCTAATTAGCCCTTGAGTGTAATTACTCAATTAGTGTACTTAGTTTGATAAACTCAATCAAGGTTCATCATCAAAAGTATTTATTTGAACTACAGAGTTCGTACATACGTGCAGGTACGTTCATAATAGTTCATATAGTCAGTTCGCGGTATGGCGGGGTTGGCGAGGAGTTTACTCCATCCAGGTAGGCAGTAGTTGAGTGTCTCATTGTTAGTATATATACCAAGTTTCCAGCTAATCAGGTCATTAGCTTTGAGTTATCAACGAGTAAACAAGTCATTCGGAAGAAACTAGCCACTATGAAGAAAATTGAATATCGCGCCGTCATTAAGTTTCTCACCAAACAAGGAAAGACACCTCAAACCATTTTTTAAGAGATGTCAGCTGTTTATGGGGACTCCGCTCCTGGGAAAACTATGATTTATAAATGGCACGCCCTTTTCAAGCAAGGGAAGGATTCCCACAAATAATCGAAAAAGTTGAAAAACTTGTATCGGAAGATGAAAGAAATAAAGAAAAAACAGCTTGCAGCATTAGTTGGAGTATCAGAAACAACCATTTTAAACATCCTACATCAACACATTGGCATGGCTAAAGTCTGTGCAAGATGGGTTCCGAGAATGCTTGCGTCGAAAGTTGTCGCGAGTTTTTGGACCGATGTGGTGAGCAAAGGGAGAAAGTTATGGCCCAAATTGTAACTGGCGATGAAACTTGGGTTCACCATTATGAACTTGAGTAAAACAAGTGTCGACGCAGTGGTATAAAAAAGGCACACTCCCTCCTAAGAAGTACAAGGTGTCTCAATCGACCGGAAAGATCATGGCGACGACCTTTTGGGATATAGAAGGTATCCTTTTGATTGATTATAAGGAACGTGGTGTTTTGATAATGGGAGAGTACTTCTTTACTAGATCAATTAAAAGAAGCTATTAAAGAAAAAAGTCGAGAAAAGCTTACAAAAGGCACACAAGCCATGTTGCGACGGCTGCCATTCACGCGGTATATCTCCTCATACACCTAAAATAGTACAAAATATAACAGTGAATAAAGAAAATATGCAAAAACTGTCTCTATGGGAAAGCTTTGGTTAAAGGCAAAATGAAAAACGAGTAAGGTAGGATATTTTATGTGCATATAATGCGTTTATCAAAGCAGAACGAATTATAGCGTTGTAATTGTTTATAACCTGGTTACTTTTGTGTTTTTTTAATAGAATAAGGGTGACAAACGAGCACAGAGTCCACCTGATGTTAAGTGACATTTACGACATCTTCAGATATCAGAGGGTCATATATGCGTTGTCAATCCTGAGGATTAAGGTGAAAAGCCGTAAAGACCTTAATTTTATAGTTTACACTGTCTTCTGGATGTCTAATCAGAGATTTTGCATACGGATTAGAAAACAATAATTTCATTATATTAACTAATATTCTCACTAAGTAAGTTTCGGAATAAACGTAAAACTATAAATTGGTGAACTAAATATGAATTTTAAACAAGGATGGAATAAATATCAATGTATAATATCTATAAATAACAATTCGTACATTTAAAAGCACCGAACGTAAACCCTTTGCTTAAATATTTACTAGTTTAATTCATTGTAGTAGTAGGGATTTGCGTAACTTGGTGGATTAACGATCGTAGTACATACAGAACATCTCGAACCTTGACGCTGCATTTTCGCTTGGTATTTAACGACAGGTGTCAACAAGATGGTTATACCGCCATCTATTGGAACCTAAGTTTTATGGCATTTCCTTCGTCTTATTACTACACCCAAGGCGAAGTGAAATGAGATCTCTTGCGTATTAAAATATATTCACTACACTTCTAAAGCGAACGCTTATTACGAATTCTTTCATTATTAAAATTCTTTAAAAACTATTTAATTACAGATGGACAGTCTTAATAATTATTTTTATATAATAAATGTGACAAACAAATTACACAGTCCACCTGATGGTAAATGGATGCTGAGGCCCATAGATGTCAACATCTATCCTCGATACAAAATACAAGAGGTTTTTCTTGATTTCAAAGGTGGCTAAAGAAGAGTTGTTAGTCAAGGGTGGCAAACTAGCGCAAAGTCCACCAATTGATGGTTAAGGGATGCTGTGGCCCATAGACATCTACATCTATCCTCGATGAAGAACCAATATGCAGATGTGATGCCATTCCTGAGGACTTAGATGGAATGCCTCGTTTCCAGAAAAAAAAGGTCTTCGGTTCTCTACTCTCATCATATGAAACACAACAGCATTAAGTAACACTGATATTCTGTGAGAGCGTGGTCCTTCCCCGGTCTAGCCGACTCATTAATGCTGCAACCATATATAGCTGTAGCGTTAATCAACCACGTAAAAATATTGTAACACTTTTCTTCTTTATCATAGTCATCATCAGCTGGTAAAGATCCACTGGTGGACGTGAGCCTCTGGTGTAAAGGAAGATTTGTAATTACCATGCTTGACAGGCCGATTAGAAATTGCAGTACCACGTGTCTTCCACTTTTGACGGTGCCGCCCATCGCCAATCTGGGTATTTTATGTCCAGGCGGTGTAAAAGTATCCACTATTCTATATCGTCCCGAGGATGCCGTTAGAGACGACAGAGGGAAGAAAACCAGGAGATTGGCAGCAGCGTCTTCGTAATAACAACTAAAAAATAAAAAACTGCGATTGCCAACCCGCCTGCCAAGCGTGGCAACTATGGCAAATATCCCTCCTATGAGGCAATCTATGAAAAAGCTTATGTTCAGCAGTGGATTTTTGATAGGATGTAACGGTAACGGTACACGAAATGTTTACACCGTTATCCTATCTTTCGGAAACCAAAAATCTTTCTGAATTTTAATTGAACTGAATTTAATTTTAATAAATATGGTAATGGATTCTCTTATACCGCTACCACACGGAATTTGTAGCCATTGCTTTAATTAAATATTAAAATTTCTTAATTAGAGTTTCATTAAGACACAGTTCATATACAGGATGGCGTGATAGAACGTGCATGTTGCATCATCTTTTTTCTCGGGGTTTTAGACGTGCGATGAGGGGGAACATAGTGTGTTTGGCTAGCGGAACTGATGCAATTTTAGTAGCCATGAGTCAGTTCGACGGAAAGCGTCACGCTACGAAAATGGTCGTTCTTTAAGCACAATTAGGTGACTATATTATTCTGAATAAGAATTATAACAAATTCGTCAAGCTCCGAGTGCAAATTTGATTAAAATTTGGATTAAGACTTTTGAAGAGACCGGTTCAAAATTTAAACCACAAGCTAAAGGTCGTCCTAGAACATCTAGGACCGCAGACAATATTGAGAGAGTAAAGCAGTCAGTACGAGAAAATCCTCAAGCGTCTACCCTCAAGGGAGCGTTCGTTTTACACTTGTTAAGTATGCAAAGAATTTTGAACCTGCATCTTAAACTGCATCCGTATAAGATTCAATTAAAGCAAGAATTGAAAGAGAATGACTTCGGGGAAGGTTGGCGTTTGCTGAAGAAATGCTTGAACGATTTTCCAATTTTGACAACATCGTTTTGTAATTTAAATAAAACTAGTTTTACGGATTTTATCGCGTATATTAACTTATTTTATATTCCCGACGTTTCGAGTACTTTACAGCACCCATGGTCGGGGGGACTGAGATATTGACGTCCCAATGTCGTAGTTAACCACGTTACCTCCAGATTAAAATTTTTGTTCCGATCTATGCAGTATAGAACTTACAGTATCTTGAAGTCTTGCAGTTGTATGCTTGGTTGGGATTAAATTTTATTAATTATGGGATCCCAAGCATGGTAGCACCCAGCCATCTTCTCTATTGAAATTAGGATGTTTTTGATTTCAATAGCCTCGCGAATCATCCTTGGAAGGAATCGGTGTTCTTTGCGAGTTTGTGGTCTATCAAATCTAATGTAGTGACGAGGCGATCCTGCATGTTCTGAACTGCAGACTTTCAGGCGTCGATTCTTCCATCAGCTGTGTTTTTGCGCGGGTTTTTTTGATCTTTTAGTTTATCCTATAAAGAGAGACCATTCACAATCAACACTTCCTAGATCTTGCAGAGGAACATTACATAACTGATGGTAAACTGTTAATCTTCTTCTGCGGCAAGAAATATATTTTAATAGAAGCACGCTTCAGGATGAAGCCAATCTTGTCAGTGACACCTCTGACATATGGCAGTACAACAGGCACTCACTCGACTGTGGCCGGCTTCACTCGTTCACTGTGACGTAGGCGCGGGACCGAAGCTTATTGTCGTGCAAAACTTGCTTGACGTGTTGGTCAACGGCCCAGGTGTTTACATCAGGTCCCTCGTGCTCTCTGAAACAAAGATTTACCCGGTAGCTAACTCTGAAAGATGGTGATGAGTCACCGTTTAAATATTCTATCTGTATGGGTCTTTTCTATACACAGTGTGTCAAGATGTTATCAGGATTCGAATTACTAACATATCTAGAAAAGCTAAAGGTTGTTTGCTAACTCCATTGTGAACTGAATTTTAGAATTTATGGAGTTAAGATGGTCTAAAAATGCAGTTATTTTATCTAAAGGTGAATTGTGAAAGTGTCGTCTACGTCTACCGCTTGTAGAACTCTTGGATTTACAGGAGAAGTAGGGCTTTCTCCGTAAAGTCTTCCATGAATATATCAGCGACAATGGGAGATACAGGTGACCCATCTTACTCCATCTACTGTATGAGACTCCTCACCTGCAATAGGTAGCCAGATGTAGGCAATGTCTTGTGTGCCATATTCTATGGGCATGTTGTTTTCCTCCAGCCTTCTGAATTTAATCAAATGCAGTCTTCAACAGGTAAGCATGTGAACAGAGACACATCAAAAGCGACCATAGTTTCATTGTCTGCCAGATGTAGGTCTTTAATCTCGCTGACAAATGGTAGGAATCCTTTGTGTGCTCTTGTGTCTTGTGTGTGTCCCTTGAGCAGGTGGTATTTCCTAAGTGTTGAGCAATCTGTAAGTTGGTGAATCAGTTGTTAACTATGGGACGTGTGGAGCATTAGACTTATGTATTTTGGTAACCTTACAACTTCGGTGGTTTGGCACGCCATTATCGATTTACGTCAGATTTGTTTTTCAGTGTTTCTTTGTAGGATCACTAGTTGTTTTAAGTATGTTATTTGTTGGGTCATTTTTAACCTTTTATAAGTGCTTGAATCCGACAAAGTTTTCTTGTATTTTAAAATTATAATTTGACATCCATGACTCACCATGGATTTCCCTTATCTGCAGGAGAATCTTGAGTTCTGGTTTATTGCGTAGGTTATTCAACTTTATATTCGTCCTAGGTAAGATTCGGTTTCGCTGAACTTTGACGTAACATAGACGAAATGTCTTGACGTATCGCTTCCAAATCTTCCTTTTGCATATTGTTTTTAAATAAACAGTCCTCGACACTGCAGATAATTTCCTCGTACGTAATTTTTCGGTGTTATGGCAAAATTAAGGTCTCGATAATACTCTAATTGTTGCATCATCCAGAGTTTGTTTGACAGATTATAGACCGCGTTTGGTCTATGATCGTGTTGTGGTCAACGGTTGCGCTTCGTTCTCGCGTCGACACAGATGTTTGACATTTAATTTGGTCGTTAATTTTTGATATTTTACTATATGTTTGTTTTGCATTCGTTATATTTATTAATTTCTCGTTTATTTAACGTTTCGATCACAAACATTATAATCAAATGTGATTAAGACTGCCTTTAACTCATTGAATGATGTGTCTATGGATTTGTTTATGTCGCGAAGATCGGAGCGTTTTGTTGGATTACCGTTCGTAACAACTTTTTACTTACCTGATTTAAGATCTTAGCGCTTCCTCAGATGTCCTTTTTAGTGGATATTTTGATTAAAAATTATTAATATATACATACAAATCCATAAACAATCCATAGACACATCATTCAATGAGTTAGAACAGTCTTAACGACATTTGATTATAATGTTTGCATCGAAACGTTAAATAGAAGAATAATATAACGAATGCAAAAACAAACATATAGTAAAATATCAAAATTGACCAAATTAAATGTCAAACATCTGTGTCGACGCGAGAACAAACACAACTGTTGACCACAAACACGGATCATAGACCAAACGCGGTCTATAATCTGTCAAAACAAACTCTGGATGATGCAACAATTAGAGTATTATCGAAAGCCTTATTTTATACCATAACACCAAAAATTACCGTACGAGTTATCTCGCAGTGTCGGACTGTTTAAAAAACAATATGCAAAAGGAAGATTTGGAAGCGATACGTCAAGACATTTCGTCTATGTTACGTCAAAGTTCAGCGCGAAACCAATTCTCTGGGACGAATATAAGCGTTGAATAACCTACGCAATAAACCAGAACTCAAGATTCTCCCGCAGATAGGGAAATTCACGGTAGTCATGGATACGTCAAATTATAATTTTAAAATACAAGAACTTTTGTCGGATTCAAGACTTATAAAAGGTTAAAACGACCCAACAAATAACACACTTAAAACAACTAGTGATCTCATAAAGAAACACTCCAGAAAAATAAATCTGGACGTAAATCGATAATACCTACGTGTGCCAAACCACCAGTTGTATGGGTTACCAAAATACACAAGCCAATGCTCCTACGTCCCATAGTTATTAAATCGATTCACCAACACAGATTGGCTCAACACTGGCAAAAGCCTCACTCGCTCAAGGGACATACAAGCACACACAAAGGATTCCTACCATTTTGTCAGCGAGATTAAAGACCTACATCTGGCGAGACAATGAAACTATGGTCGGTTTTGATGTGCAGTCTCTGTTCACATGCTTACCTGTTGAAGACTGCATTTCGATTGTAACTAGAAGGCTGGAGGAAAACAACATATAGAATATGCAGCATTAAAGACATTGCCTTCATCTGGCTACCTATTGTGGAAGGAGGAGTTCTACAAGCAAGTAGATGGAGTGGCGATGGGCTCACCTGTATCTCCCATTGTCGTGATATATGAAGACACGGAAAAGCCTTACCTTCTCCCGTAAATCCAAGATTCTACAAGCGGTACGGAACGACGACATTTCACAATTCTACCTTTAGATAAAATAACACGTTTTTAGACCATCTAACTCCATAAATTCTAAAATTCAGTTCACAATGGAGTTAGAGGAACAACTCTTTAGCTTTTCTAGATATGTTAGTAATTGGATCCTGATAACATCTTGAGCCACACTGTATAGAAAAAAGACCCATACAGATAGATATTTAAACGTGACTCTCATCACCATCTTTCAGAGTTAGCTACCGTGGGTAAATCTTTGTTTCAGAGAGCACGAGGGATCTGTGACAGTAAACACCTGGCCGCCGAGCCGCAATCAAGCAGGTTTTGCACGACAATAGCTTCGGGTCCCGCGCCTGCGTCACAGTGAACGAGTGAAGCCGGCCACAGTCGAGCGAGTGCCTGCTGTGCTGCCATATGTCAGAGGTGTCACTGACAAGATTGGCTACATCCTGAAGTGCTTCTATTAAAATATATTCAAGCCGCCGAAGAAGATTAGTAGTCGTTTTACCATCAGTTAAGTGTAATGTTCCTCTGCAAGATGCAGGAGTGTACAAGCCTGATTGTGAATGTGGTCTCTCTTATATGGGATAAACTAGATCAATAAAACCCGCGTTAAAGAACACATAGCTGATGTGAAGAATCGACGCTCCGGAAGTCTGCAGTCTGTGAACATGTACAGGATCGCCCCGTCACTGATTAGATTTGATAGACCACAATCCTCGCTCAAAACACTGATTCCTTCCAGGATGATTCTTGAGGCTATTGAAATCAAAACATCCTAATTTCAATAGAAGATGGCTGGTGCTACCATTGCTTGGGATCCCATAATTAATAAAATTAAATCCCAACCCAAGCATACAACTGCAAGACTTCAAGATACTGTAAGTTCATACTGCATAGATCGGAACAAAATTAATAATTTTTAATCTGGGTAACCGTGGTTAACTATGACATTGGGACGTCAAATATCTCAGTCCCCCGTGACCATGGGTGCTGTAAAGTACTCGAAACGTCGGGAATATAAAATAAGTTAATATACGCGATAAAATCCGTAAAACTAGTTTTATTTAAATGTGTAGTGTTCGCGTAAATATAAGAAATCATTATCGTTTTGTAAATCGACAAAATTGTCGTTATTGGAGCTGTGAAAACCCTAGACTAAAGGACCATAAATCACTCTGTAGTCTGAAAGTAACTGTATGGGCGGCAATATCAAGCAAAAGGATTATTGGTCCTTTCTTCTTTGAAGATTTGCAGGGTCGAAACCTCACTGTTACGGCCGACCGCTATGTTGGGATGTTAAAAAGTTTTTTCACTCCAGAACTTGACAATTCAAAAATAGTGAATTCAAGGACTTGGTTGCAACAAGATAGAGCAACCAGTCGGTATTTAAACACATGTTCCCAACCAGACTGATCTCAAGAAGAGGTGACATTCTGTGGCCCCCACGCAGTCCAGACTTAACGCCTCTTAACTATTTTTTGTGGGGATACCTCAAGCACAAAGTTTACATCAATAACCCGAGGAACATTGATCAGCTCAAAGAAAATATTCGGAGTGAAATGGCAGCGATCACACCAGCAATGCTGAAGAAAGTTTTTTCTAATCTGCGCTCATCATTAAAGGAGTGCCGACGCAGAGAGGACCATCATTTAGATGATATTATTTTACAAAAATAAACTGCTTTTATTAATCTATAGATTCATAGTTTTAGTTTAACCATAGTTATATTTTTATAAATTTTTCAAATATGCATGTTCTATTGCGCCAACCTGTACGTCCCACAGCTGGCCACAGGCCTCCTCCCGATTTTAAGAAGTTTTGGCTTGCTGCGCTGCTCCAGAACGTGTTGACCGATTTCACACATGTTTTTTAAATACCAAAAAAATATTTTACAAAGACAAACAAATACTTGTTCCGTGCGAAATACGAACCCGTAGCCCTCAGCGCTGAAAGTCATTGCTAAGTCTCTAAGCCATAGAACCGTCAAAATGTCCTCAAAATATTTTATTTCTCAAACATGCAGGCCCACTCACGATGTTTTCCCTAACCGCCGATCACGTAGTAAATACGCACTTAAAAATGCAATTAACAATTTCATTAGTGGGGATCGAACCTGGTATGCTAGCGTACTGTAATTTTCGTAAAATTAAGCCTTTGCCACGGCTTTAATGATAATAAAGATGGATGATCGTTTTCCATTTGGTTTTTGTGTCACGTTTTATTTTATTTATTAATGATTTCGAGTATCAGCAATCGGTCAAAATAATGGATATGGGCTCAAAACTTTTTATGTTAGGCTTAAAGCGGATCGGCTTTAAAACTAATATATTTTACATCACATTCACAATAAAGTTACATTTCTCATATTATATTCGTATATTATATTATTAGTCGCCTTTTTTGTATAGAATAAGGTTGACAAACGACCACACAGTCCACCTGATCAAGGTCCTGGGTTCGAACTTGGAGTCGAGCCGATAAAACTCAGTTATTGAGTTTTCTGTCAAGAAATTCTCAGTAGCAGCCTTAGAGTCATGAAGCTGAAGGTGTTTCAATTTCTTGCCTCAGAAAGAACGTAAATTTGTTGGTCCTGTGCCTGAACTCAGGCCTGCTATCATTTCTGGGAGAATAACATAACTACTAACCATTTTTAGTTTGTATATTATCTTTTTTGCTAAGTATAAGAAAGTACAAAAATATAAAATTTTACAGTTAAATTGTATTGAGCAGGGTAATCCCATAAACATAATAAATAAATTACTTATTCCTCAATATATATATATATATATATATATATATATATATATATATATATATATATATATATATATATATATATATATATATAGTCAAACGTTTGCACATTCTTTCACCTAAAATTATTGTTCTATATTTTGGGGACGCCGTCGTTAACAAACTTCATATCTCAAAATGTTACATTATAGTCGTAAAGAACAGTCATGGTGCGTGCTAATCGAGTGTGTGGAGCTGTAATAATAGCCATAACTTCACTTTGTGTTCGACAAGTTTGTGTCGAATAATGAAATTGCGCGGAGATATAATAATAATGGCCGCGGAACCTCAGAAACTAAGCCCTCGCTGTAAATTTTACAGTAAGCAACCAGTGTTCGATCCCCGCCAGCACCAATGAAATTGTAAATTGCAACTTTAAGTGCTGATTTACTACAAATACTGCATTGAGGACAAACATCTTGAGGAAACCTACATGTCTGAGTATTAAAATATGTCTAAGACAATGTGATCTTTCATGTAGGCTTATGAATATCCACTACCCAATATCATTCTGTGGGTGTCGTAAGAGGCGACACAGGGAAACTGAAACAGGATATGGGCAGCAGCATCTTCCCAACCGAAAATATTAAAAAAACTGTATTTGACAACCCGCTTGCCAAACGTGACGCCTATGGCAAAATCCCTTCTTTGAGGGATTCCAATCTATGGGGGAGGTCTATGTTCATCAGTGGACTTTTAATAGGCCGTAATAAACGCATGTGAAGATCGTAGCGGACCGTAGCAGCGTAGCTGACCGTAGCAGCGTAGCGGACCGTAGTAGAGTAGCGGATCGTAGCAGCGTAGAGGACCGTAGTAACGTAGCGGTTTAACTGCTACATAACTCTCAGAAATGAGAGGAGGCCTATGCCCGACAGTGGAACGTATAATATTGGCTGCAAATTTACATTTTTAATAAATGACGGTTGAGTTTCGAGTTGAATTGAGATATAATTATTAATTTGAATAAAGATTAATCTATGGCTTAGGCACATATTCGGCAGTGGATTTTTGAAAGGCTGTGATAAAAGATGCTCAGATTATATCATACAATCGAATTGACCCGAAAAAATGTTTTTATTTAAGATCAAATTAAATCACATTAACCGTGTAGTGGCGGTGTAAAAATATCCACTACCCCATATCTTCTCGTGGATGTCGTAAGCGGCGACAGCGGAAATTAAAACAGAGAGATGGGCGCAGCATCTTTGATGATAATAACTCAAATATAATAGATGCAATAGTTGCCACGGCAGCAGGCCAACCTGCGGCAACCTATGCTAAATCCTCAGATGAGGCAATCTATGGGAGGCCTATGCTCAGCAGTGGGCTTTTATGGCTGTAATGGATGGCGATCACATCACATCACGCACAAATATCTACAGCTGGGATGTGAGTAAATGTTTATTAGAAGATTTACCTATGTCACTAGGTGAGGTGAGAAGAGCCGATATACAGCGCTCTGACAAAGCAAAGGTACTTATAAAATTACCAGTACCGTTTTTCCCCAGTCAAGCCGGCCCATTTGTGCTACAACCAAAATATAGGTGCAGCGTGCTCTACCACGTCTGCATGATACTGACGAGTAAAGCACAGACGAATGAAAACTCATAACTCTATAAAACACAGTTTTCATTGCCAAACATGTTGAAAACATAAAATTTATCGTTATGGGTAACTCGAGAGGTATAGTTTTATTATCGCTTACATTCCGTTTATGGAGCCTTAATGGTAAGCAATAAACAGAAATAAACCGCAATATTATATTTACCTAGCCATTTTTTACTATGTAGTGAATGTATATATATAAAAATTGGTTAACGGACTTATATATTCAGGAATGTTTTATTCGTTACGTCCGACTTACTCCCGAAATTGTTTTCGAATATGATTTGCTTACAATTCAAACTGACGTTATTACGGATCTGATTTAAAAGCTACTTGTAAAATTCAAATCGAAAATACGATAGAATTACGATCAAGCCTTATCCGCGCAGTTAGGCATTACTGGATAATTTTTATCCAGCGATCTTTTTTAATAAATTAAAAATTTTCTTGATGAATATTTTAATTAATCTTAAACATCCTAATATATTTTTTAATTTTTATTTATCTATAATTTTTCAAATTCGATTAATTCAGAGCACAATTGGCAAAATGTTGAAGTTCACGTAAAACCATTTTTTAACCGACTTCTAAAAAAGGAGGAGGTATTAAATTCGACTATTCGACGAATTGTTTTTTTAAGTGTCAGAACTTTTTTCTAGGTGAACCGATTTTGATGTTTTTTTTTCTATTTGAAACCTGGTGCTCCTCATGTGGTCCCATATAAATTCATCAATCTGACGAAGATCTGACCAGTAGTTTTTGAGTTATCCGTAATAATGCGTATTTAATTGACTTCGACTACATTGATGATGTTCTCATTTTATTTTATTTATATTGACGTCGGTTGTACAATATTTTTAATTTTACCACATTTAACACAAAATATTCATTAGGAATACTTAAAATAAAATAACTAAGTCGTCGCAAGTTGTTCCAGTATTTTGCTTATAAATTTTTTTTCATGCAGTTCACATTGCAGATCGGGTCTTAACAGAAAACGAAACGTATTTAAATATAACAACCAGACATAAGCATTTAAATTTATTATATATAAGTAAACAATTCATTTGATTTACCCAAACAAGAGCCATGCTAGGTCAGATGGTTAGCACTGATGTAAGTTTCACAGTACGCGAGCAACCGTGTTCTATCCGCCGGCACCAATGAAATTCCAGTTGCAATTTTAAGTGCTGATTTACCACGTGATCGGCGGTGAAGGAAAACATCGTGAGGAAACCTGCATGTTTGAAATAATAAAAAAATTTCGAAGACGAGTTCGCCACACAGGGCAGCGCGGCGGACTTTTCTTTGCTCAAGACCCTCTCAGAAATGAGAGGAGGCCTGTGCCCAGCAGTGGGACGTATATAGGCTGTAACTGTAACTTTAACCCAAAACAGTCACACCCAAAATAAACCAGAGAATATTGCCTAATTTTTCAAGATCTGAAACTTTTTGAGAATCAGTCTCGGAAAATGATACCAAGGAGTTTGAAAAACATATTTATAGTAAAATCTCTTAAATCAGACGTCACAGACTACTTTCACGGGAGAACCATAATAAACAAAAACTTTTAACAAGATAAGTTGCGTCCGACGTTGTTAAGACTTATTGCTAAAAAATATGTTTTTATACACATCGGTGGACTTAAATAATAAGTTTTTTATAGAGAAAATATGTATAATGTGAATATATTTTTGTATTAAAAAAAAACGTACGTTATAAGCCTATTTATTAAGGAAACCCAAAGTTTTATACATACTCTGAGAGGAAAATAGACCAACAAAGGAAGAAAGACGGAGCGCTGTGTACATTTTAAGTGACGCAAAACACAAGGCAAAACCATGCTCAACTTATTGAAAGAACAAGCACTCACTTACACATATGTATTTAAAATAAAAAAAAATTTGCAACTACAACATGGTTTTAGGTGTATGAGTCATATGTGTGAGTCCAGCAGTGAACTTTTACGGGATGTTAACAGTTTTTTTTTTAAAAAAAAGAAAAAAGAAAGTTGTGTGCGTGAGTGCGTGTCAAGAAGTTGTTCATCGTTTTGGCATCACCTGAAATGTACTCAGCGCTCCGTCTAGCTTTCTTTGTTGGTCTGAGACGGAAAAATAAAAATATATTCTTTAACCATTACAAAACATTGTGCATTGTATTTTAACATGTATATCACAGTGCACGGACGCGAGATGAGGTCGGATTATGCTGCTGGCGGTTGAACGAAATTAAAGTTGGCAATTAGAATTAAATGTGTAACCTTGGTTTAAAGGATAAAAATATTAAAATATTATATAAAAAAATATTTAAATATATTGTAGAACTTAGAACCATGTAGTTGTGGTGTTAGAATATGCACAACCCTATATCGTTCAGTGTGTTTCTTAAGAGGCGACAGGCGAAAACTAGGAGACAGCAGCAGAGCTTTCCTAATAACCATTAAAAATAAGAAACTGCGGTTAACAACGCAACTATGAAAATATCCCTTATGAGGCAATTTATGGGAAGGCCTGTAACGATGATGATAATGACGAAATATTAAAAAAAACTTTTTTGTAATCCTTTTGGGTTATTTATTGCCTGTGGAGTTTATCTTTTGAACTTCTCAAAATTGAGACGAGGCCCAGGGCCTACATTCTATTTTCCGCCCTGGTCTGGGCACGATACATTTTACGCTTTACTATCGATACTAAATACATTGAAAAATGTGTGTTGAGTTCTAGGCCTACAAACTGTGATGAAACGCATTACTGGCACCAACGGTTTCAAAGAGAGTTAAACTGTGGAATGGGCAAACCTTGAACCAATACTTGCCAGCTAGTGCATTCTTGGAAAGGCGTAGAAGTTAGACTTACAAAGGTCAGTGATATTGTGTGTGTTTTACTAACGGTACGAAAATCCTAATAACATTTAAGCGTAAAGAGGAAATATCTGGAATTTTTAAGTTGTGAATTCATTATCAAGTAATGCTCGACGAACTAACTGTAGATATGGAAATTTAAACCAATTTTCGTATTTGCTTTTTCACATCATTTTTAAATATTATTTATTTTCTTATACAAGCCAGTGCTTGACCACAATTCTATCTGGTTTAGTTAACTGGTATGTGGTGATGTAACCGTATTTGGTTAACGCACGGTGTTTTGGATCTGTTTTATTGGATAGTATTATCTAATAAACGACGATAAAACGAATATTAAACTATGTGAATGTGATTTCAAGAGGACAAGTCGTTCAAAAGTTACACAATAACTAACCGCACCGACGATTATATATTATTATTTAAAAAAAGATTATTCCGTTATTTTTTACATTTTGTTTTTTTTTTTTAAATATTAGATTCTTATAATATTATATATACAGAAATAAAGTTTATAACATGTAATATTTTGGGCATGTTATCTGTAAACTATTTAAAAAATACAAACATCTTCCTTGTCAATGACGTTATGTACATAAATAGCAAATAGACCAACATCCAGACCCGGACAGAGAATTATTTGTTGGACATATAAATGGTTTTCTCGTGCGGAATTCAGAACCAGTCCTCCACAGCGCCACTGTTGCCCTTAGCCACTGCGCTACCGAGTCGTCTTCCAAGTACAATTGGTGTGAGATATTAATAATATCACATAGCAGTTACTTCTACACGTGTTAAATAAAGTAATCAGTTCGGAAAGGGTTGATAAAAATCAGAGTTCCTAAACTCAATACAAATTGCGGCCTGCTAATTGTTTTTGCTAATAGATAGAAAAAAAAACACAGCGTCTGCTCGCCCGGCCTCGCGCTTGACAACAGCTGCGAGCCGCGTACCACAAAACCACAGAGTAAGGTGTAATTACTCATCTCATGTGACAAAACTCTGTGCCCGCGGCGATAAGCGACGCCTATCACACAGATTGCGATATTTAAGCGACAGGAGCACACACATACACACACACAAATACTTGTTTAATGTGGGATTCGAACCCGCGACTCTTAGCACTGCAATTCATTGCTAAACACTGCGCCACGGGCCGTCAAGCGTCAGCGTTTTCACAATATTTATCAACTGTCACTGAATAGGCGAAAAATACTATCCACAGAATTTCTAATTAACCGTTGAACTTAATTAGTGTACTAGTTTGATATACTCAATCAAGGTTCATCATCCCGAAGTATTTATTTGAACTGCAGAGGTCACATATGTACGGGTTTTCATAATAGTTCATATATGTGGTATGTCGAGTCTAGTTTTTGTTATAAAATTGGTGACAAAAGAACTCACACCTGTTGGTAAGTGGTTACCACACTGTAAACAACTTCAAACAAAGAAGGCATGTATTTGTGTGTCGTTGTCACCTCTGAGAACTAAGATGATATGCCTCACTGTAGTTACATGGCTCTCTATATTATACGTGGGTAGCTTTGCTGCAGCTATATTAATAGTATAGTTGTAGCACGAATGGGTCAGCCTCACCAGGGAGGACCACGCTCTCCTACAGCGTAAAATAGAAACTTAACTGCACCTTGTTTCCTATGGTGAGTGTAGAGAACCGGAGACCCTTTTTACTGGAAAAGAGGCATTCCATCTTAGTCCTCACGGGTGACAACGCATCTGCATTTTGATTCTTTATTGAGGATAGATGTAGATGTCTATGGGCCACAGCAACCACTTACCATCAGGTGGACTGTGTGCTCGTTTGTCACCCTACTCTATAAAAAATATTCTTCAGACCGGAACACAGCGGTGCACGCTCTGCTGTTTGGAGACAAAAATAGTAAAGAGAAGTTCTACTAATAAAACACAGAAAAACTAATAACTAGACAAATTCCGAATATAAGTCTGGCTAGGTATTTGCTAATCTGAATCTTTCAACTTTACAACGTAAAATTATGACCAAAAATCTCGATTTGCTTTGTGTCCTATTGTACCCTTAATAAACTCACGGTACCACCCACATTATTTGGATGCTTGGGGGTCCACTGTGTTAACTAGGAGTTTTCTTCCTCGCACGACTTCTTTGTGGAATCGTTTACTACCGGCGATTTTTCCTTACCGGTACGTTTTAGGGACCTTAAAGAAACGAGCTTTCTTCTTTTTGAACGTCGGCAAAGCAGCTGCAATACCCTTGTGTTGTAGTTATTAATAGGCGGCGGTCGACACTTACCATAAGGTGAACTGCGAGAACATTGTACTTTCGTAATTCGTAATTAGTACTTCGTAACGTGGTAATTAGTGCAACAGCCATAATACAGTTGCAACGTAATTCTATTAAGTAAAAACAAAAATATCATCACATTATAGCAATTACATTATCAGTCAAGTATAAATATTTAACTGCACGGAGAAGCAATATCTTTCTACTAATCGTTTGCGTAGATTAAACTCCGAACTAATTTATTACTAGACTCATCAATTTCTCAGTTGTCTCAATTACTTTGAATCTTAGGTCGTAAATCTAGCAATTCAGCAATGGCTGTGTGCCTAACATTGAATTTTATGATAAATTCTTAATATCAAAACTTAAATGTGGAGGTTAATTTAAATTTAAGTACCTAACTTTTACAGCTAATTAGGCTATAAAACATCGGCCTGAGTTTCCAAAGAATTACACAAAGTTTTGGTCTTATTATAAGATTAGATAAAAATACTTACCTACCTATTTGGAAATAAAGCTTACCTTTTACTTGAGAGTACAACTTAAAAATCACCGTTTTGAACCAACGAACGTTTTGCGGTTTTGCTTTAGTGGCGGCGTGTGAATATCCACAACACCGTGTTCTCGTGGGTGTCATAGAGGTGACAAGGAAACTGAAACAGAAGGTGGGCAGCATCTTCCTGATAACAAAAGAAAATAACAAGAAACAGAGGTTACCAATCCATCTGTCAAGCGTGGGAACTACGGCAGAATTCTCACTATGAAGCAATTTATGAGGAGAGCTATCTTCAGCAGTGAACTTTTGATAATAAATGAATAATTAAATGAATTTATCAATAAATAATCGTTTAATTAAAGTTTTAGATTAATGTGAAGTGATCGCGATATAAATATACAATATAAATTTATCACCCTCGGCCCATCTTATTAAAACATTGGGTTTGTTGTACATTAGTGACTTAAATTAGGGTAAACTTCAAATATTTCACCGGTTCCACGTCTTTTTTCTGGAAATTTTCAACGTGGTAGAGCCACGCTGCAGCTGTATTAATTGTATAGTTGTAGCACGAATGGGTTGGCTCGACCGGGGAAGGACCACGCTCTTCCAGAATACCAGCGTAAAATAGCAGCTTTATGCTGCTGTTTCGTATCGTAAGTGTAGATAACCGGAGATCCTTTTTACTGGAAAAGGGGCATTCCATCTTAGTCCTTAGTCTTAGGAGGATAGATGTAGATGTCTATGGGCCACAGCAACCACTTACCACCAGGTGGACTGTGTGCTCGCTTATTACCCTTATCCTATAAAAAAAATCAAACCAGAAGAAAAACGTGAAAATATAAAAAGCAAGATTAATTAAAGTTTGATTGAGTATTTGGATCATTGTACCATTTGTGAGAAATCTATTTCTCGCCCCACCGGCCACCAGTATTTTAAAAAAGGTTTTCCAGAAGTTTCGTATTTTGTCACACTTGATCCAGCATTTTTGCTTTTTCGCTGTCACGCTTGAGATAGCATATTGTAATTTGTATATTAGTTCCGCTGAATTATAATTAATTTAACCACATATTTCATTAAAGATTTATCAAATACACGTAAGTGAAATTTTGAAAGTTCAGTTTATATCTTCAAGCCGATGTTAATGAAACAAAAACTACATGTTAATATAAGCAGAATATATAATTTTCTAAATCCGTCAATGACTTAGTAGTTTTAAGGTGCTTGAAGTGCAAATAGACAAACATGTTTTTTTTTTAACATTCTACCAATTATCTTTTAGCTCAGTGTAAGTACAGGTACATAAGTAAACAGTTTTTCGGTATGTGTATTTCAGCACCATGATGCAATGATTTAAAATTCAAAGTGATGTTCATTTCCCACTCAAATGTTTTGATATCGAAACAAAATAAATAACCAGTTGTAAACAGTTTACGAATAATTTTACTGGCGGTCTGTTTGACGACACATACTCTGTTGATTTAATTAAAATACAGAATTGTTTGATTGAAGTTAATTTTGATCAAAAATATGAACATTCAAATAAGCTGCATATTTTCAGTTATGGTTCTTGTACTATTATTTATTCTGTGGTTATGGTTAATTTTATGTTATCGAAATATGTTACGTTCTGTTTAAACAAAACACAAACATTTAGCGCTGACTCTTCAATCACAAAATAAAAGTTATTCATAGAATAAAATAAAGAAATTAAAAAATAAGGTTATATGAGCTTAGTACTTTGATTGTTTCTCTTTTATATTTAGTTAGTTTATAATTTATTTCATCGACAGTTTTTATCTGAAATTTGAAAAATCCGTCAGTAGTTACATTTTAAAGGTTGATTTGTTGGTTTAGGACATATGATGCGTTTCTTTACGCAATATACAGTTGTGTATTTTTGAATTAAAAAAAACGAGATTACCAGTTTCCTTGCAGATCGGAGCACCAAGGTCGTGGTAGGCGGTGCATGCTCCGATTATAAGCCGATCGATGCTGGTGTTCCACTAGGCTGCATGCCTTCGCTGTTCCTTCTGCACATCCGTGATATGTTGCAAACCAGTAGCATTTATTGCTATGCGGACGCCAGTACAGGTGATGTTTTTTACACCGACCGTGCCAATATTTCTCGGGATCACGTCGTCAAATACTGGGACAAACTTGTGTCTGAAGTCGAGTTATTGTTAGATAATGTCTCGGATTGGGGACGAATAAATCTAGTCCAGTTTAACCATCAAAAGACACAAGTTTGCGCATTTACCGCTAAAACAACTTTGTCGTATCTCTTCAATTTCAAAGCACTCCCCTTACTGCCTCAGTTAGCATCGGAATTCGCGAATTGACGTGCAGTTTCGTGGTCACTTGGAAGGGAACGCTAAATTGGCTCTAAAAAGCTTGGCGTGCTCAGAAGAGCGGGACAGTATTTCATGCCGCCACACCGCTTGGAAATTTACAAGGCGAAAGTTCGGCCTCACATGGAATAATGTCTCACCTCTGGGCCGGGGCACCTCAGTGCCAGCTCCTTCTATTTGGCCGCATCCAGCTTTGATGACCGACTTCTTCTGATCGGATCGATTCACTGGCACTGCGAAGGGATGGTGCATAACTTTACATTTTCTATCGCATTTATCATGGAGATTGCTCTGAGGAATTGTTCGGATTAATTCCAGCCGCTAATTTCACGAAAACACACCGCGACAAAACTCACGATACCATCCACACCTTGTGGAGGCTTGGCGGTTCACCACTGTGCGTTATACTAGGAGTTTTCTTTCTTGTACGACCTCTTTTTGTACTCATTTACCACCGGCAAATTTTCCGGCTGATAAATATAATAATAATTATTAGATAATTCCTCTAAAAAAGGCCGGCAACGCACCTGCGATTTCCCTGGTGTTGCAATTGTTCATGGGCGACGGTAGTCACTTAAACTCTCGTTTGACACCTCATCTATATAAAAAAAACTTACAGTCTAGGTGATAGTAAGTGGCTACTGCAGTCCATGGACACCTGCAGCTAACTTCAAACAAAGAAGGCTACAGATGTGTTATTACCACGGAGGTCTAAGATGGAATGCCTCACAGCCTATAACTGTACTGACTCTCTATATTATTCAGAACGGAACATAGCAATGCAATCTATTTGGCGGCAGATATAGATAAGAGAGTGGAACCTACGGACGAATACCTAGGAGAGGCAGAAAAGGAGTCCTACCTAGAACTATTTGTACTTGTACTTATGAAATAACCATGCCTACCATACCATTTATTTACAAAGATTTTATGGCGTATTTACTAAAAAAAGTAATGTTAATGTCCTAACACGTACCACTGATTGGCACAAGCCTTCTTTTATTTCTTCATGTTGGCGGAATTCAATTGTCCTCGACACATGGAACTCCATTGACCTCAAAGTTACAGCCTATATACGTTCCCACTCCTAGGCTTGGGCGTCCTCTCATTTCTTAGAGAGGATTTTAGAGCAAGAAAGTGTGCTCTGTGCTATAAAGACAGCAATTGATTCTTAACCCTCTCAAAAACAAGGGGAGGAATTATAAGGAGAAGAAGAACGAGATGAAGGAGAAGAAGAAGATAAAGGAGAAGAGGATAAGGAGGTAAAAAAGGCAAGAAAGAAGAAGCAGGAGGATAAGATAGAGAAGAAGAAGAAGAAGAAAGAACGTTTAGTATTCTTATACAATATTCATTATTATTAATATTGCTGTGTATTTTATTTTATTTCACAAGTTTTTAACTACGCCCGTAATTGACTGAGAATATAATATAAAAATATCACTTGGAACCCTTTTAATAAAGGTATAAAAAGCAAAATTAAAAAAAAATTAAAAAACCCACAACGGATGTAAAAGATGTAATCGAAAAAAGATTAAATAAATTTTTGAAAAACCCCCGACTAAAAGGAAGTAAGCCCTATCTAAACACCTATCAAGAACCGTCGCCGATGAGTCTAAATTGTTTACTGAAACCGTATCTAGATCGTTAAACCGTTTTGGGGTAAATGGAACATTCGTTTGCACAAACAAACAAACAACCTCTCACCCTCAACCCATACACTTTCTCCGTTCTGTTGTGGAAAAAAATACATAAAATGTAACAAGGTAGTGTAAAAATTATTTAAAAATGAAAACTTAAGAAATGAATATTATGAACCATTTTGTACTATTGTGCACTAAAAAAAGTTGAGAAACATTAATAACTCGATCTTGATTGTGGAAAATGTTTTCAATGTTTCTTTTAAAATATTATACGAGAAAAAATCATTGTATTCTTTACACGACTCTTCCAAACCTCTTCGTAAAGTTTTTGCAAATAACAACAAGTAACAATTTTGTAAAGTTTCGAGATAACGGAGTTTTTTCCGAAAGGGAGTCAAAATAATATATAAATATTCTGTATTTATTTTACGCTATAATGTAATTATATATTATTATTTATTTAGTTATATTAATAGACATTTCTTTATCATTCTTTAAGAAACCATGTTTTATTCCCGAGGGGGTAGGCAGAGTGTAAAGAAAAGCGAGCTATTTGGACTACGTTAACCCAAAACATATTAGTTTGGATGGAAAATTATAAAATAAGAGATAAGTGCCTAGCCTATCGCTTACACGATCGCAAACCCAAGATCCCATTAGTCGCCTTTAAGGACATGTTAGGCGCACTTTTTTGTTATAAGTTCTTTTTTGTTATAAGTTCCACATAAAATGGGATGGAACCTCTATAAGTCCTAACATGGGACTATAATAGGAATATACCAATTTTATATCCAAGTGCCAATGAATGATGGCAGAAAATCCCAGATGCGTAGCATAAGTTTCTGCCGCCCAGAGCCACTAGAGCATAAAATGCTAACCGTTCTACCTCTCATTTTTGGAGGTATCTTAAAATATAAAATATGTCTTTGTATTTATTTGGAAAATGAATAACACGTAAAATATAGTGCATGCCCTCCTACCCTTGCTTGAAGTATATTATCACTATTTTCAGAAATTGCAATGCTAAAATTATAAAGTTAAGACGAGGAATTCACTTTTCCATGATAATGGCCCCCTGGCGACCCTTGATGTGCCACTGGAAAATTGCCTCAAATATGACCAAAATCCCACAGAATGGCGATGTAGAAGTGCATTGCGAGGGTACGCAGTATCGCCATTTGCTCACCAATTTGTCATTGCGGCGTGGTCACTTTTAGTATTCCATAACTTAAAAAAATAAAATGGGCCCTTACAGGATCACTTTGCTGTTAGTCCGCCAGTCCGTCTGTCAAGACCTATTTTCTCAAGTACTTGTTGAGGTTGAAATTAATATCAAATACTACAGTTTTTTGGAGTAGTATTTCGGAACTTTGATAGCACGATTAAAGCTTCGGTTCGTTTCGCTTGTGGCGCGACGACAGTGCTGTTACAGCACCCACGGGATGAAATGCCATCCTGTATATGCGAGATGACAAATAACTAAACACTAAAGGAAGCAGTGTAAATGTGCGATACGTCGAATACGTGCTGGGCACGCCAGTCTGTCTAACTAACGTGGTAAATATGAAAAATCGTTTTACGGAGACCCATTTCCGGCAGAGACAGAAAGGTTTAATGAATCCAAGATGAAGGTTGCTATATGCACCTTGAATATAAAAAATGGGATATCACAAACAAAACTTTAATTATTTCCTATTAAATGCAAAATATAAACTCCGTCGCTGCATGTAGTACAGTAGTACAGAAATGCGAGTGTTTAATAACTGTCACTATGAGTAACGCTCTACAGTTCCACGCAATTGCGCGGTAACCACTTAATTGATCTAGATCTGAGCATGAAATAAAGAAATAATAATAATTTTATAAGCATGTTTTAACAGTAGTGAAGTATTAAGAATCTAAGCGTGGCAAATATTTATTTTATCCTTAATGGTAAGATTAATAATTTAAATTAAAAAAAATTGTACAACCGACTTGAATATAAATTATTAAGAATAATTCAAAAAACTATTGGTCAAACCTTGATCAAATGAGAAGAACCAGCAAAAACCTAAAAAAAGAATCATCGAAATCGGTTCACCCAGAAAAAAGTTATGAGGTTACACACATAAAAAAACATACAGTCGAATTGAGTACCTCCTCCTGTTTTAAGTCCGTAGAAAAGACTCTACGAGATGATTATTTCAGGAGTTAGAAATCCCAAACTACTAGAAGTAGATGAAGGAGTAATCGAAAATGTGAAATAAGAAAGAAGAAGAAATTGCGAAATAAAAACACTCTAGGAAATATAGAACGTAATTCCAGACATATACGTGGTAGAGCCATGCTGCAGCTATATTAGTAGTATAGTTGTAGTACGAAAGGGTCGGCTCGACCGGGGAAGGACCACGCTCTAACAGAATACCAGCGTAAAATAGCAGCTTAACACTGCTGTGTTTCGTATGGTGAGTCTAGAGAACCGGAGACCCTTTTTACTGGAAAAGAGGCATTCCATCTTAGTCCTCACGGGTGACAACGCATCTGCATTTTGATTCTTTATTGAAGATAGATGTAGATGTCTATGGGTCACAGCAACCACTTACCATCAGGTGGACTGTGTGCTCGTTTGTCACCCTATCCTATAAAAAAAAAACATATTTCCTGGCTTCTTATCAAATCCCTATATAAAGTTAAAAAGTTAAAGTTACAGTCTATATATACGTCCCACTGCTGGGCACAGGCCTCCCGTCATTTCTGAGGCGGTTTCTCTATATATAAAAATCAACCTGCATGAGTATATAATTATTTAACCTACTTAAGAATAAGAATTATATGTCGTAAAGAAGTTTTACTTCATACGTGTGTACACAATTACAAGCAGATTTTTTTTAATTTAATGCCGTACAATGCTTTATAATAAAAAAAAAACATGCGTGAGTGTCGTGGAACACTCGTTTGGAGCGAAGTTCCTTTCATATTATATTATTATTGATAAAAGTATTATATTATTGATTAACAAATACAAATAAATGAATTACTAGCGTCTATTAAAATGAAGCGTCAACTGCTGTGCGTAATTGCTGATGAAATGTTTTGTGTGTGTATAAGTGGGTCCCTGGATGGTTTAGATTCACATTGGACCCAGTAGGTGGAGCTGTTGTTGAAATCCAGAAATGCCCGTGCAGAAGCTGGGTCGGATCGCTGATTAGTTATAATTATCTCATGATAACAAAACGAAACACCTCGATAAAACCGAAAAATGTGTAAAATAAATAAGTAATAAAAATCCTTAAAAGCAATTTCCATAAATGTTTCAGGAATGTATGATAGTTTTTGTAATATATTGTATATAATTTACAAAAGTAAGGGGGAACACAAGAAGAATGCTAAACCAACTCTTTATTCATTTGTTCGACACTGGGATGTATATCATAGTGAAGCCTGATTATTTACTGACAAATTTGAAAATATAACACTTATTATTTCAATTTTATTTGTGTTTGGAAAATGCTTCTGCCCTGCTACGCCGTGTGGGTCTGCCAGAACCCTCAAATTTTTTAAAATCAAAAATATATCTATTCTATTTGATCTGCCATATAGTGCTGACCTTGTGATTCCTGTTTCAAGAGGTTTGAAAGCAAATAAGTCACTTATAACTTCTAGATGTCGAAAATGTCTAAACAAGAGTTGTCAGGGATATTTTTTAAGTAGGTTAGGCGTTTTTTTATATAGAATAAGGGTAACAAATGAGCACAGTCCACTTGATGGCAGTTAATAATGAAAAACTGTAGTTGTCAAACCGTCTGCAAAACGTGGCAACTATGGTACATATTCAATCTATAAGGTGGCGCATAAGTTCAGCAGTGGATTTTGATATGTGATATTGATTGGTTGATACTGACTAATTTATTTACTTACAAAGAAAATAAAATAACTTGATTTGGAACTGAATCGTTATTTGTGATAAATTTGTAAACTCATTGCACCTCAATATTTGCCCTTCATCTGTTTGCTGCTGCTGATAATGGCACTCCCTCCCACGTGATTGCTACAGTCGCCATATTTACCAAGTGGAATGCTTATCGAGTGGTTTGATTTGGTTTACATCAATGGTCGATGTTTCCTATCCAAAAAATAAATACACAAATATCCAATATTTATTTTCTCAGTTATAACACTTGTGTACGAGATTGTGATGCATTCCCCGACACTTTCAAACTATATTACAATTTTAATAAGTTTCTTTAATATCATAACTGCAACTCTGCGCCGTCTACCGCTGAATCTAATTTGTACATATAAATAAGATTAAAGTGTCTGTATGTAATATTTAACTAACTACCTTCTATTAAGCTCAGGGGTTATTTGCCTGCTATTAAGACACGTATAACCCATTTTTAAATTTTTGTCTGTCCGTCCGTCGTGGCTAATCGTATGGCTGAACTGATTGTGATTAAGCTTTACAAATAGATAGGAAGCAATGCCAGGAGCAATCTAGGCTATATTTTATCCTAAAAACATGGAGGATTTTTCTTTTGAAATTGAAAAACTTAAAAAAATGCTTTTTGATGATTATCTAAAAAACGATAAAAATAGTTTCGTACAATTTTTTTAATATTTTAAGGTTCTCACACTCTATCCTTTACATCTTAAAGTTTTGGGGTAAGATCGATTTTTAACATTTTTTAACATCAACACCATTTTACAACAAAACTATGAGTGTTAAAAGATAAAGTTATATGACCTTTTTTACGTAAAATTAATAGATATTCAATTTTTATTTTAAATGTTTTCTCATATCATATAATTTTCGAGTAAATACAAAAACAAAAAACTGAGCTTAAAGTGGTTTTTCAATAATTGAACTACTTGCCCAAAGACCACTACAGGTTTTTGTCAAGTTCTACGCAGACGAAGTCGCGGATGAAATTTAGTAAATAAAGATAGTTATTGTAGGGTATGTAAAAGTTCGTCCCGATGCTGGGCTGGGCCTCCTCTCATTTTTAAGAATAATGGTTAAATAAGTTAGATGTTATAGAATATATTAAAAAGTAGCAATAAAAGTAAGTAAGGGCACGGAACATACATTGGTATGGTTTAAAACTATTTTTCCGGGTCTGGTCACTTATCCATGAGACAGGAGCAAATTCTACTCTGAGGGTAATTTTTTTAAAGAAAGAAACCCATTGTATCGTATAATGATCAGCAATCTGGATACAATGAATTTTTCGAGACTTAAATTTGACATTAATTATAAATAAATTAATAGTAAAAAAACGTTTTAAAAACCATTATTTTATTTAAATGCTCTAAAAAGCTCGCGACAAGCATTTATAAATTGTGTTATGTAATAAATTGATGGTTTGATTTAATTTAAAGTAATTTTTCTTCTTTTTAGATCATTTAAATAAAGCTTGTTTTTAAAAATGTTTTTTTTTACTAGTAATTTATTTTTTTATTTTTAGTTATCGCTGGGCATGTTCTGTTCTGTTCATGTCATTTAATGCTTCATTGTTAGTTTTTGATCGCCATGTTAAAACTGCCACCTTGAACATTTTTATCGCCAGCAGTTCACCCTTGTCGATTCCTATATTTGTTCAAGCACCACTAAACTAGGTACCCATAACCTTTGCTGGGTTGTAACTCTTTAAAATTGGTATGGCGGCCATCTTGTTTTCCGTCATTTTGAATTATTTTTCACCAACGCTAGAAATTGCCCAGGGTGTAGGTTGATATCAGTTAAGAACGACCCCGCTAAGTTTTACCATTTAGGCGAGCAGTAGTACACCATCTCCTCGAAGAGCTGAACGCGGACGTCATTTTATTCGTATTCTTCTCAGCCAACCCTTTCATTTGATATTCATATCATGGAGGTGAATAAAAAAACATCCCCATCTTTGGGAGTCCACAATATTAGATTTAGAGTAACGTCAGTTTAATTTTGTGTTCTTCTCAGTAATCTCTTTCATTTGATACCAATAACAATTTTTGTATGTCAAAGGACATTGCTCTGCGCCCATACATTGTTCGCCCTGGAAACAAGAGCATCGGAAAATTATGTGATGCATTTTGATAATTTGTAAATTCCTATGTGATCGTATTTTTTTTATAGCGGATTAGCTGCAGAATAGGTATATTTAAAAAAGTATCAGATTTTGAGGTTATAATCAGACACGACGAACATTATGGTTTTCATAGCTCAGAGTAATTTTAAAGAAACTGAAAACAATATCAAAACATTTAGCTATTTTAGTTCCTACCTAAGATAATTGGGTATGTAGTTTTGTTCTAAAGCCTAAATGTAAATGGTGCAACGTACAAATGCATAGAATATAGTCGCGTCCTACCTCTAGTGCATTTGCGGCGTAATGCGTCTGGACGGCGCTGTTAAATTGCATGACTATGAAACCAGCTTTACCAATTGGATAGTAAGTTGTTTTTAAACCTACATTAACTTATAATTTTTGAATTAGAAGTAAAACACAGATTTAATTTCATGTTTATTGTTCATCTTCTAAATACATCACGAGACTCGGATATGCAGACAAAGTAGAAATGTAATTACAGAAAGAGGTGCAGTTCATTGTTGTACACAGTGAAATCTGTTCATCTTCAAAGAACATAGAACCAACAGCAGTCACAATTTACATAAAATCCATTTTCCATTGCGTATGCGTAATTCCGTTTATGGTGCCAGGTTATCGTTTGGGCGGTACACAGTTGAAAATCACAATAGGTAAATCGTTTTCAAAGCAATCAGAGTCCGTTAAAAATGGCCAAACCGTAATATTAGATGGTCAGTGCCCAAAACACACCGATATAATTACGAAAGCGAGCGACAGCGACGCCAATCTAATGACAGAGTGAGCACAGGTGTGAGACTGACAAGTGAGACTTCATTAGGTGAAGTCAAAAATAAGTGCTAAATACGATACGATTTATCGATATTTACTATGGGCATACGTTACAACAGTATAACATCAACTTTTGTCATACGATAATATTAATACCATTACATATACTTTACTTATAATGACACGATACTTCTCTACTTCTTCTATACTTGTAATATTAATAATAACATGTAGTCTGCAATATTGCTTTTTTAAAAAACATTTATAATTCATGAAGTAACAATAAGTGTTTTTTTTATATTCATCATCTTTACAGCCCTTCACAAGTCCACTGCTGGGCCTCCCCAAGGAATACCACAAGCGCGGTCCCAGAGCCACCTGCATCCATTGACTTCCTGCATGTCTTACCAGGTCGTCACACCAGCCAGTGGGGACGCCCTACTTCGCCTGCCGGTACAGGCTGCCACTCAGAACCTTTCTTCCCATCGGTTTGTCGGTTCTTCGAGCTATATGGCCGGCCCATTGCCACAGTATACTAATTCTTTGGGCTATGTCGGTTACTCTGGTTCTACTGTGGATATCCTAGTTTTTAAATCTATCACGCAGAGAAACGCCGAGCATAGCCCACTCCATAGCTCATCATAGGTCATCACTGACACGCACTGGTTGTACAAATCTAGCTTTGAGGTTTTGACGTGTCTGACGAAGATGTGTCATAATCTCCCGAACGC
This sequence comes from Parnassius orleans, assembly GCA_029286625.1. NCBI lineage: Eukaryota > Metazoa > Arthropoda > Insecta > Lepidoptera > Papilionidae > Parnassius > Parnassius orleans. The sequence goes on from JAGSMP010002982.1 coordinate 32,352, forward strand.
TGCCCAGCAAAGTTGGACTTACCAAGTCGGACTATTTGTCCCAGGTAAACATATTCGTCAAACAACTTCGAGGCTTAGTGCTCCCAACTATTACCGGCATAGGTGTGACATGGACGTTAAACATGATTTTGTTTTGTCCATGTTCATCTTAAGACCTATCCGTTAAGGCACTATTGAGGTCATTGAGCATAGTGCTTGGTCCTCCAGCGATTCTGCCATAAGGTACTATATCGTCGGCAAATCGAAGGTGAGTGATGTACTCACCATGACGTTAATACCGTATCATTTCAGTCAGTAGCTTGAAAACGCTTCCAATGCAGCGGTGAAGAGTTTCGGGGATATTACGTCACCCTGTCTCATCATCATTAGAAAACCCTGAATAATAATGATCATGATGAAATATATGGTTTGTTCACTTCAGCATTATTCTAACTACCTATAATTTAAAATCGAGTAGCCTCTTTCATACGTAAGGGTTTTAAATCATACTTTAGGAATAATAAGAAAGGAAGGTATTGAATTTTTATTCAAGCTTCTATTTGCACTTTATTCGAGCAAATTCAAAATGTGATTCAGATTAAAATATGCAACATTGGGCATCCCTAATCATTTTCGACACCACATGACGTTTGGCGAAGATGGCGGTGATTAATGTTATTAGTCGAATATAATACTTTTTAATGTTCATTTTGGCATGCAGCTAGTCCGTGTATCACGGTATTTGCAACTAATATAATAAAATACACAATTAATTATCGTGTATGTCCGATGCTTTAATTGCACGGGGCGATTCTGGACATTGTCCTTTGATGAAATAACAAGTCCGCCATATTGGGCGGTCCGCCATATTGGATTTAGAATGATGTCAATTAGACAAATATGCGTTGTCATCCAAAATAAACATGTATGCAAAGTTTCAGGTCAATCGGTTGAAGATAACTGCTTTAAAATTCAGTTGCAAGATTTCACCCTAACAAACATCCATTGCAAGTTAATTAAAAACTTTTAAAAAGTGAGTGTATAGTAATGATCAACGACTAGAATTATACTGTTTGAAATTGATCATTAAAAAATATGACACGAAATTTTAGACAACCTAATTCTTTTGTGACGACGTCAGCTCCCGCAATTTAATTAAATGTTCTCGCTTGAAAACACCAACTTATCAATGTAATTAATTTTCAGTTTTCTAATTTGGCATGTATTATAAAAGTGTCCGAAATGAATAAATTAATTGATAATTGATAAAGGCATCACGACATTTTTTTCACTTCCAGGGCGGCACCACTTAGGATGAGGTGAATTATTTGATAGTTTTCATAGCGGGGGAAGTTAATTTGTTAGAAAAAAGGAGAGATTAATATTTCTTTCTGAAATATTAGATATATTCTAATCTAATTAGATTAGAAATGGATAAACCAAACTACGGATATTCCTAAAAGTAGAAGAATTAAATATTGAGCAAGGCAATCCCATAAACATCCATACTTAATATTATAAATGCGAAAGTGTGTTTGTTTGTTTGTTTGTCTTTCTTTCACGTCGCAACAGAGCGTCGGCATGGCATGATTTTTTGTATGGAGATAGTTCGGTGGCTGTAGAGTGACATAGGCTACTTTTTTCCGCGGAAAAACATCTCATTCCCGTTGGAAAATCGAATATGTTGCAAAATTAAATTCAGCTAGGTGGCGCCACCGTGATTCTACAAGACGGACGACCGTACGATGGACGAACACAGAAGGTCAGAATATCTGGATTATTATGTCTTTTTACCAAAATTAAGATAAAAAATGTATGGATCTGTATTTTTCCACGCAGGACCGGGAAGAGAGCGATAAAAAACATAAAATAATATATATAACATAAAACCAGCTGATTTTCTTCAAACGTTTTGGTGCATCGTAATTCACAGAATAGGCGATAACCTCGCAGACGATATTAAGTAATCCGTTGATGCTCTGCCTACTCCCACAAGGGTGCGTGATTATAAGTATGGATCAGAAATACTATCACCACCTGTCACGCTTTCACCCTAAACTATTACTTAACAATGGTAGAAACAGTTCTTAGTGTTATTAATAAGCCTAGTAATATTTATTGAACGGAAATGAATACAGTTCTTATATGGTTATTAATGAATCGGTATTACAATAAGAAAATTGCAAAATTATAAGAAAATATTTTTGAGAGTTCTTATTAACTAACGTATACATAGTTTAAATTGATTCCGCTAGATCGTTACTAGGTTTTAAAACGCGGTAACGAAATGTTTCTGACATGTACTTAATTCCCGCTGGAGCCGCGCGTCAACTTATAGTGCATACGGTACCTATACGCTTAAATTGTTTCTATTTCGTAGCTTATTCGACTACCTGCTGATTTCGGTTGTTTGTTATTTGCTTTGTGATTTGTTAAGGTTGAATGGATTTATAATGGCTTTCTTTCGGATTTGTGTATTTTCTGGATCGGTTTTGTTGATTTGGTTGGTATTCCTTTATACATATTTAGACTCTGGCTTTGATTTTGATTTTGTTTATTTAGGATCGAATTGGTTTTCGTTGTTTTAGGTTGTTTAACAATATTTCAAAGGAATATTAATAGTATAGATAGTGTATACGGTACCTATACCCTTACTTTTTTCGTTGTTTATATTTATATTGACTACTGCTTTCGATTTCGGTTTTCTGCGATTTGTTTTGTGATTTGGTTTAAGTTGATCTGATTTTTGGCTATCGTTTTCGGATTCGTGTTGTGTCTTGAATTGGTTTTGTTGTTTTGATTTTAAAAATATTTAAAAGGAATATTTATTCCTTTAGATATTTTGATTTGTTTTAAAAATATTTAAAAGGAAATTTAATTCCTTTTAAGTATTTTAACGTTTTTATAAATAGGTTTTTCACTTCATAATGCCTCGCAAACGTAAGTCCACCAAGAGTATCTTCAAAGACAAGCGAAAAGATTAGCTCGATCGCTAGAATTTTAGAAGATGCTGAACTGAGAAGGCAAGAACAAGCAGAGCATCAGGCTGCTTTTAGAGCATCTGAGACACCTTCAACGTCAGCAAAGGCGTCTTGAACAGACAGAGCGTCAGGCTGCTTTAAGAGCTACTGAAACACCTGCTCAAAGTCAGCAAAGGCTATTCGAACAAGCGGAACGTCAGGCCGCCTTAAGAGCCGCGGAAACACCTGATGAAACTCAACACAGACCTCATTGAGCAAGCTGAACGTCAATCTACTATAAGGGCATCTGAAACACCAGAACAGACACAGGCGCGAAGATGCAAATGCACAGCTCCGCTGAACATCGAGAAAATTTTCAAAGAAACAATTGGTCGGTTTTTAATGACGCAGCATTCAACTATGATCCGTTAATTGATTATAAAAATCACAGGTTAGTTGTTATCGGACTGATGGACAAGGCGTGTCGATTTTGCAGCGCTTTAAAATGGAAAGATGAGACCGCAGGCATGTGCTTGTTCCAATGGCAAAGTGTCTCTTCCGTTACTTGGGGAACCAGAAGAACCTTTGAAAACTCTCTTTATATGATGCTAATGAGTCACGGCGCTTTTAAACAGGATCCGATATAGCTCATGCTTTCAAATGACGTGATTCGGAGTTGACCGAAAATAATAATGCGGGTTCATACATTTACGGTGCAAGGACAAATTTATCATAGAATAGGTTCACTATTTCCAGCAAACAAACAGCATAAATTTTTACAAGTATATTTTATGGGTGACGAAGAATTGGGTAGACCTGTCGCTGCCAATTTATCCAGGGAGTTGAGAGAGACACAGTCTCAGACAATGGCTACCCTTTATACAGATGCAGAGCTTCCGAAGATGGTGGCAGGAAAATTACAATCAAATCTTGCTCTGGGCGTTCGAAACCTTAGATAACAGCTGGATTGTCCCGTATTCGCCCATTCTATGTAAAATGTTTAATGCCCACATTAATGTAGAAGCATGTACTCTGTCCGCGCAATCAAGTATATCTGTAAGTACATAAATAAAGGAAGCGACCAAGCAACATTTAATCTCAGGAGGTGAAGGTGGGTAAAATCCGTTAATGAGTACAGAGACCTTTCAAGCAGGGCGTTATGTCAGCAGTAACGACAGCGTGGCGTCTCCTTGGCTTCCTTTACACGAGGCACCAACAGTTACTCACCTTGCTGTGCACTTAGAAAATGGAAGCGTGTATATTTCACCGAAAGAAATTTCAATAAAATTGCATCACCGCCAAACTACTAACAGCCTTCTTTCAACTTTGTCAAACCGACCCTTTAAAAAAACGTTTTATATTCTGAAGTCCCCGCTATTATACTTGGAACACATCTAGGAAGGAGTGAATTCGTATTCAAGGCGCGCCTGTTGCAAATTGGCTGGTGTAAAGTCATCAGATGCCCTGTCGTTGTGTATACCGACCATGTAACTAATTTTGAATGTTTCTGTTTGATTGCTGCTGTGTTGGGGTCCTACAGGATATAAAGACCTTAAAACTGTCAACGGTCAGGAATGCGCAACATAAGAAGCATGACTCTGCATCTTTAGAAAACGATAATCACTGGGATGAAACCATGGAGGAAGCTGTGCAGTGCCAGTCACCAGCCAAAATTAGGGATCTTTATGCAACTCTCATATCATCTTGCAGGCTATCTAATGCATAAATTATGGGACAAATATAAAGAGTATGGCGGAAGATATTTGCAGAAGGTTACAGCAGACACACACGAACATGACATACAATGAACACATTTATAATGAAGCAATGGAAAAATTGAAGATAAAGTAATGGCATGGTAGGCAAAAATTAAGCGACTTTGGAATGATAAGCCTCAGCGAACAACCGAAAATGAACTAAGTGATGAAATTATACGTGAAAAACAAACTACGATATACCAGCTTTGCAGCAGCAAGTAGCCGAATTGTACCCGCTTGCTTCCCGAACAAAAACGAGTTTTGACAAAGTATTAGGACAAATTGAATCTGGAAATGGTGCCTTTTCTTTTAGATGCCCCTGGAGGAACTGGGAAGACATTTTGTTAAATTTATTATTAGCGCAAGTACGGAAAGATAAAGCCGTAGCTTCCTCCGGTATAGCCGCCACGCTGCTAAGCGGGGGCCACTGCACATTCTGTTTTAAAACTCCTCTAAATCTAGCCCAGGAAGAATCGCCGATCTGCAACTTGCAAAAATAGTGCACGAGGTATAATGCTACGACAATGCAAAATTTTAGTGTGGGACGAGTACAATGTCGCAAGCTGTAGACACTAAATCGAACGCTCAGGATTTGCGGCAATACCGATGTAATGGGAGGAATGGTGGTTTTATTGGCTGGTGACTTTCATAAACTTCCTGTCATTCCAAAGGCACCTGCAGATGAAATGAAAGCATGCCTCAAGTCGTCTATTTTATGGAACAAGGTGACAAAATTCAGTTTAACTACGAATATGAGAGTGCATTGTATAATGATATCAATGCTGGAAACTATGCTGACACACTATTAAAAATGGCGATGGGCGGTTGGAAACGGATGCTGAGGCTGCGTTAAATTGAGAGATTTTTTAATTTAGTACAGAGTCATTCCAATTAATGCGAGCGTTTATTCAGATTTAACGAACAACATGCATGAAGACAAATGGTTATGTGAAAGGGCGATTCTTGCACAAAAATGAGAGCGTTAACAAAATAAATTCAGATATATTAAGCGAAGTAGCAGGAGAAAATAACAGGTATTTGTCAGTAGACACAGTTATGGACACAGAACAGAGCACTTCATATCCCGTAGAGTTTCTAAATTCTCTGAGTTGTCAGGTGTGCCTCACATAAGCTTCAATTAAAATTAGGCGTCAGTCATGCTAATGCGAAATTTAGATGCTCTCGGTTATGTAACGGGACAGGCTGCGTGTGACATCTTGGACGGAACATAATCAGTGCTACAATTTTGACAGGCGTAGGAAAAGGTGAAATGTTGTTATACCACGGATCGCTATAATTCCCGAATCTTCTTTTCAATTCAAAATTGCAGTTCCTATTAAGCTCAGTTTTGCAATGACAATTAATAAAGCGCAAGGCAACGTTACAGGTAGCAGGGGTCAACTTAGAAAAACCGTGCTTCTCTCATGGTCAGCTGTATATAGCATGTTCGCGTGTCAAATGCCCAAAATCTCCATTCTTTCCCCGAATGGAAAAACATATAACATTGTGTACAGTAGCGTCTTAAAATAGTGTTCAGTTAGCTTTTTTCCAAAATTCCCACAATCAATTAATCAGAATTCCACAGATCTCCCTTTCAATTCAAAATTTCCTATTTAGCTCAGTTTCTTTTCAATTCCAAATGCTGCACTTCTGACGGACCTAATAAGCTCAGTTTCCTTTCAACTCAAGGCTGCATCTCTGACGGATCTTATTTGGCTCAGTTTCCTTTCAATTCAGAAAACTGCATCTCTGACGAATCAATTTAGCTCATTTCTTTTCAAAAGTCTGCATCCCCTGACGATAATTATGCTCAGTTTCCTTTAATTAAAAAAATATCCCATTTCCATTTGGAATAAACAGGCTATTTTCATGCTTTCCTATACGCTGCGTTTCAAAACATTTAAATAGGCTGACGAATCAATTTTTCTCAGTTTCCTTTTAATGGCTGCATCTCAGACGAATCTATAAAACTCAGTTTTCTTTCAATTCAAAAAGCAATGAATAGTTCATTTCCCAGTGACCATGCGGGCGAAGCCGCGGGTAACAGCTATAATAAATAAATTACTTATTCCTCGAATATATACCGTCAGACGTTTATTTCTTTCACCTAATATTTTAGGGGACGACGTCGTTAACAAACTCCATATCACAGAAATGTTACATTATAGTCGTAATGCTGGGGCCACACTAACGAGAAATGCCATTAATTATCGCGTTGATGGACGTTAAATGTAGGTGTGGCCACGACTTAACGCGTTAATTTGACAACGGCAATAACAACGCCGTTTGCCGTTTGGCGATAACTTGAGTGGCGGTACATTAAAGAGATTAACGCACGAAATAACTCTTTGAAGCGGCCACACTACGTTTGTCTCATTTTGTGCACGGTGAAGCGCAACGGCGTCGCACGTATGGCTATGATGGAGTGGAATAATGAAAAAGTTATTATTAAGTAAGTTATATTAATTAATAGTTTTAAGAATCTTACATCGCAAAATGATGCTTGGCGACGAATTATGCAATTATTACCTTTTAAAACAACTATCGAAGAAATTAAAAAGAAGAAGGAAAGCCTAATGGGTTATTATAGAACCCATTTAATAATTCAAGGAACATTAACACCAACTTTAACGCGGTTCAATGGCATTGAAATTAAAATGACGTTGACCGTTCAAGTGTAGCCACTCACTTTATCGCGTTAAACTGTGGCCCCAGCATAAAAAACAGTCATAAATTGCGTGTAGTCGAGTGTGTGCTCGACAAGTTTATCTCGAATATTGTGATTGTGCGGAGGAATAATAATAATGGCCGTGGAACCTCAGGAACTAAGCACTTGCTGTAAATTTTACGCTACGTAAGCAACCACAGTTCGATCCCCGCCAGCACCAATGAAATTGTGAATTGCAACTTTCTGATTTACTACAAACTCTGCGGTAAGGACAAAAATATCTTGAGGAAACCTACATGTCTGAGTATTAAAATATATCTAAGACAATGTGATCTTTCATGTAGTGGCGGCTTAAGAATATCCATGACCCCATATCATCCTGTGGGTGTCGTAAGAGGCAACACAGGGAAACTGAAATAGGAGATAGGCAGCAGCATATTTCTGATGATAATAACACAAAATAATAAAAAATTGCCATAGTTGCCACGCTTAGCAGGCGGGTTGGCCTGCTAAGTAACTATGGCAAATCCCCTCGATAAGGCAATCTATGGGAGAGGCCTATGCTCAGCAGTGGGTTTTATAGGCTGTAATGGATGGCGATCACATCACATCACCTGTACACATATCTACAGCTAGTCTTTGTGTTATAGCATGGTGCGGGTGACAGCTTACAGTTTAGCGTGTCTAGAGATGGAACAATGTTAAATCGATTTAAAAAAGGCGATTAACGATACACAAAGCAAAGCAAAAATTATCGATTAGCTATTGATAAAAAATTATAACCGGAATATATATTTCTTTATAAATAAATTACGAAGGTAAAAATAATCGAGAATTTGGTATACAAATAAAAAAAGGGCTACAAAAAACCTGCTTTTTTATTTTTTATTTTATTATAATAAAAAATAAAAAAGCAAGTTTTTTGTAGCCATGATACTAAAGACTTTTTGACACAATGCGCAATGTGCTTTATAATAAACGTCATTGACTTCCTAGTCAATGGATGCAGTTAGCTCAGGACCGTACCTTGTGGCATTCCTTGGGGGAGGCCTATGTTCAGCAGTTTTTACAGTGGTAGAGCCACGCTGCAGCTTCTGCTGTAGCACGGATGGGCCGGCTCGACCCGGTGAAGTACCACGACCTCACGGAATACCAAAGTAAAGTAGAAGCTTTGCTTCTGTATTTCGCTTGGTTAGTGCAGGTGCACGCCTCCCCCCCCATAAGATGGTAGCGGAATTCAAAAAGAAAAGACTACCCCAGGAGAGTACCAGCACCCCTGGTAATAGAGAATCCCTCAATGAGCATCCACGGTCAAGCTATCCTCTTCTTCCTGAGCGTGGGTGCTCAGGCTGCCCCGCGTATTCTGGCGTGGCCACCATGGCGACCCCTGCCACGCTATCCGTGGACTTATGCAACATCAGGGGACTTCACTCGCATCTTAACGCCGTCCACTACCATCAAGAGACGGCGAAGCCGGCCTTGCTCTTTTGACCGAGACGCAGGTGTCCTCTCCGGCTGATACTTCGTACCTGTCCTACTCGGGGTACAAATTAGAACAGTTCTTTGTGCCCCGGGCTGAAGTTTGCGTATACGTTAGAAAGGATATCTGTTCTCGACGCCTCGGCAGTGTTGAAGGTACGGACCTGTCCATCCTTTGGCTGCGCGTAGACAGCGACGACCATCCCCGCGTCTACGGGTGCCTCTATAGGTCCCATAGCGGTAATGCCGACACAAACCGACTCATCAACCACGTCCAAATGGCTACAGATTTCTTGCTACAACAGATCCCATCCGTAGAGATCATGATACTTGGCGATTTTAACGCCCACCACAGCCGAATGGCTCAGTTCACGTTTAACCGGTCATGCGGGGAGATCTGTTTATGACTTTGCCTTGGCATATGGTCTGACACAACTGGTTACTTCGACTACGCGGATTCCAGATGTGGAGTATCATACACGTTCTCAGTTGGACCTTCTGCTGGCCTCTCATCCGGACGGATATCAGGTTTTAGTCGATGCCTCGGCTCTTCGGACCATTGTCCCTCACGCTCCTCGCGGTTGCGTTCTGCAGGCTGCCGCCGTGTTTGACATTACAGGTCGGCGGATTGGGACGGAATGCGGTCTTTCTTTGCATCCTACCCACGGCGGCGGGTTTGCTTCTCGCCGGATGATCCCAGCGCTGTTGCTGACTCTGTCACTGATGTGGTGCTACAGGGAATGTAACTATTTATTCCATCATCTGTGGTACCCATCGGAGGAAGATCTCAGCTTTGATTTGGTCGCTCCTGTAAGAGTGCATTACGCAGTAAGCAGGAGTGTTATCAAGCCTGGGCTGAGACTTCGGCGGCTCGGGATGCATGTTTAAAAAGAAGTATAACTTCGCCTCCAGGTCCTTCAAAAGAGTTATTGCCAAGGCAAAGTATGAGCACATTGGCAGAATTGGCGAGAAATTAGTTCGCCTTCCTTCGAGAACCCGTGCATTCTGGTCTCTCGCTAAGGCTGTTCAAGGGAATTTCTGTAAGCCATCACTACCATCTCTGCACAAGGAGGACGACTCATTGGCCCACGCCGCAAAAGAGAAAGCCGACCTTTTAAGCTCCCTTTTTTGCGTCCAACTCGACGGGGGGAACACACCGCCGACCATCCCGTAGTGTGAGTGCTCTATGCCTGATGTGCGATTTACACAGTGCTCAGTACGCAAAGCACTCTTCTCCCTGGACATCCACAAGTCGAGTGGGCCTGACGGAATCCCGCCAATTGTGCTGAGGACATGTGCTCCAGAGTTGGCACCGGTTCTAACGCGTTTTTTCCGGTACTCCTACTCCCTAGGCGTTGTCCCGAATTCATGGAAGACAGCTGCAAAAGGTAACCGCTCTAATCCGTCCAACTACAGGCCTATCGAAATCACCTCCTTGTTCTCGAAAATAATGGAGTCCATTATTACCTGCCAGCTCATGAGGTACCTTGAAGAGCACCAGCTGATTAGTGACCGCCAGTACGGTTTCCGTCGGGGTCGCTCAGTTGGTGATCTTCTTGTTTACCTAACTCATAGATGGGCGCAGGCGATCGAGTCCAAGGGAGGCATTGGCCGCTAGTTTGGACATAGCGAAGGCCTTCGATCAGGTATGGCACAAAGCGGTTCTTTCAAAGCTTCCTTCCTATGGGCTTCCCGAGAAATTGTGCAATTGGATCACCAGTTTTCTGGACACAGCAGTATTACGCTGATATTTTACGCTGATATTTTTTTAGTCGTGGTCCCTTACCGACCGAGCTGACCCATTCGTGGTACAACTTAATTATAGCTGCAGCATGGCTTTAATACGTACCATATAATTGTTAGTGAAAGAGGGATTTATTAATGATCGCCATCGCAAATCGCATTTAAAAAATAAACAAATTCTTTTTATTCTTTAAAAAAAAAAAACTTTACCCCCACACTAGGATTTTCTCCTGTATCGTGGAGGCAATTTACAAACATAAATTGCACGAGGACAAACATCCAGACCCGGAACAATTATTTGTAGGCCATACAAATACTTGTTCCGTGCGGGATTCGAACCCGCGGCGCCCAGCGCAACAACTCATTATTAAGCCACTGCGCCACGGAGCCGTCAAAATTCGGATGCACTGAACGACTTGCGAGCTTGCGGAATCTGCAGAACTCCTCACTGTTTTACCTGCTATACTCGTAATATTCGTGTAACGTCGATCTCTTTGAGGCTTGCGCTAACAGATTTCTGTTATTCTCAAGAGTTCATCTTGTTAGACTACAAAGTTATTTACCATCAGGTTGATTTGTTGACAAAGGTAGCGCTATTTGAGAACAAAACTCAACCAATTCATTAAAAACACAAATACCTAAAAAAACGAAGTCTTAAAGAAAAGAAAGCTTCAAGTTTACACCCACACGGTCGAGGGCTGAATTATATTCATTCTAAAAATGCGCTTCATTCTGGACTTGCCCATATTTTATGACGAACAAATATTGTTCTTTCATGTTGTAAAGGAAACTGTAAACTATGTTGCCTAGTTCATGCTCACAAATCAAGAGGAGCTTATGCTATCGATAAAAACGTGAAAAGATAATTCCATCTCTATGCTACGAACTTTAAGACTTAAATTGCTTTGCACAAATGAAATTCTGTGGAAGCGTTTAAGTGAGCTTTTTGAATGTTGTTTCGAAAAAAACGTTTCGTTGTATATTAAAATATATTTCAAAAGAAAACTATCCTCCATTCATTTATTTATTCATCACAGCCTTTCAAATGCCTGCTACTGAACATAGGACTCCCCTAGATTGCCGCAAATATGTATTTTAAAGATTAGCTCGTATTTGCCATAGTTGCCACGCTTAGCAGGCCGGTTATCAACCGCAGTTATTTACTATTTTGAGTTGTTATCAGGAAGATGCTACTACCCATCACCTGTTTCATTTTCTTCTTTCGCCTCATACGATATCCACGTTATATGTAATATGGGGTAGTGTACTACGCAACCATCGTGCAATTAAATTATTTATTAGTTCAAAGAACCGACAAATGATGGAGAAGAAAGATCTCGAGTAACAGCCTCGTACAGTGGCAGCCTTTCACTAGATGGAGTGATAACCTAATAAGAGATACAGTAAAAAGATGGATGCAGATAGCACAACGCCGTGCTTTATGGCGTCTATATATGTATATTTATTTAACAATTGTTTATTTCAGATTTTTTGAGTATTACGTGCTATAATTATCAAAACAGGATACTTATGAGATTAACTCGATGTCTGCCAATCTGTGAACCTTTATTCTCAGAGACGTAGAAGTAGCGGTGATTAGAATTCAACCTAGTTACATAATGCAATTAACCATATTATACAGACGTGAGCCTTGAAAGCCACGCTGTAGCTATATTATGGTCGTAGTAAGAATATATCGGCTTGACCGGACAAGCACTACGCACTCACAGCATAGGGGCGTAAAATAGTAGCTTAATGCTGCTGTGCTTGTATGGTGAGTGTAGAGAACCGGAGACCCTTTTCACTGGAAACGAAGCATTCCATCTTAGTCTTTAGGAGTGACAATGCATCCGCATTTTGATTCTTAAGCAAGGATAGATGTAGAGTCCAGTCATCAGGGGTTCTATAAAAAATCCACTTACAATTAAATAGACGAAGTGCTCGTTTGTTACCTTTACTTGTATAAAAAAAAGAAGTGTATATGCTAGTACAGACAGTCCCAGTACTCTACTAAATATAACCATAAATCTAAGGTAGCGCCTACGCGATAAGTGGTCAGAGGAGACTAAGCGGTAAAAGAGGATATAAGAATCAAAAACACCCAAAATCATTAATTAATTTATTTTATGCATTAACTTTGGTGTCGAATTTGAAGCTACGACCGAGTATTTAATAGTGAGTTAATCTTATCAGATAATCGCTCAGTGTTGTCACTATTTTCACAAAGTATTCTACGAGTATACATTGTTCTAATTAAGTTTACCTTTACTTATTTTTATTAGTCTCACTGTCGGAAAAGAACACTTCGGTTTTTTACACCTCCCTTAACTGAACAAATTCCACGAAAAGTCACGGAAAAGCCTAAGAAAAACTTTAAATTATGCAGCGCTAAAAGTTTCAAAGAATAGTCCTGTACTGAAAATGTTTAAAACGAACAATAATACGGACATTAATTAAGATTACTTTTATTTTTATTACTTTGCCGTGCTTATTTAGATTTTTTAAATACTTTTTTATTTCGTTGTGTAGGAAATTCATGACGAATAGTATAGGCTACTTTAGGCCACACCTCTCAGATGGCCTTAAATATTGACTTTTATTAAGCAAGAAAAAGCGCTCCCGAAATGATTTATCCGCGTGCGCTGGCGTAATGATTAGTGATACGTAAATACAATGTTCTACAAAAATATAGGTTTTACTCCATCTAAAAAAAAGTCCGCGATATTACATGCCTATTTCTTATACATAAGCCACAATAAGGTATTTTGTGACAAAAAAATAATGAAAATTGAATATATGAAAATATTTCGAAGACATGTGAAGTTCGCCAACACGCATTGAGGCAGCGCGGCGGACATTTCCTTGCCCTAAAAACCCTCTCAGAAATAAGAGGAGGCCTGTGCCCAGCAGTGGGACTTATATAGGTTGTAACTTTGACTTTAACGCGATAGAATCCGTAAAATCTAGTTTTACCTAAAAAATACATTAAATACGGGAAAGATGAATGAATTTGTTTTAATTGTATTTTTATTTGATTAAAGTTGCAGATTATTCAAATATTCTTTCAAAATGGAAGCTATGTTATTAAATACCCATTTGGTGGCGGTGTAAGAGAATCATTCACCCCATTTCGTCTCGTGGGTGTCGTACGAGGCGACTTTTTTGTAGAATAAGGATGACAAACGAGCATACAGTTCACCTGATGATAAGTGGATGCTGTTGCCCATAGACAACATCCATCCTCGATTAAGAATAAAATGCATATGCGTTGTGACCCCTGAGAACTAAGATGGAATGTCTCGTTTGCAGTAAAAGGGTCTTTAGGGGCTTTGGGAAATGCTTGAAAAATATTATGGCTTCCGATTGATGGCAGTATAACCATCTCGTAGAATATCTAGACCGACGGCGGGCAGCAGCGGAAGCAGCGTATAGTGCAAATTATACAGAAGCGGAATAAAGCGAAGGCACGGCACAGGCGCGGCGCAGGCATGGTGCCGCTCCAAATATTTTTCATATAAAATGTATGAAAGCGGCGTGTCGTGTATTATACTCAAGCGGCGCGGCACAGGCATGCCACTTTTATCTGTTCCACTCTTGCGCCACGCCTGTGCCGTGCCTTCGCCTTATGCCGCTTCTGTATAATTTGCGCCTTAAAGGAGCGAGACGTCTGGTGCTGCGATCGTCAATCCGCTTGCCAAGCGTGACGATTGTGGCAAATCCTTCAACAGCAGATACCTGTATCCAGAAGTGGGCTTTAACGGACTAAAAAAGAAGGAAATACTACTAAAGTATGTTTATATGTTTGCAAATGAACATTTAAAAGCAAGCATATGCAGTTCCCCTGGAGTTGCGTTGTTCATGGGCGGCGGTACTCAGTTACCATCAGGTGAGCCGCATGCTCGTTTGCCCCCTCTTATATAAAAATGGAAATACTTTTGAAAGATAAATGTAAACACAGTAAATGTAAATACAGATAATATAAGCTTGTAAATAAATTATTAAATTTCATAATACCTCTGACGAAGTTCTTATACGTGAGTACACAACCATCGCGTCTGTAGTGAGTGCGTGCTACATTCAAATGTAATCCGAGCGTCATGTCGTGTTCATTATCATTTGTATTCAGAGTTGAAAGAGGGGCTGCCTGCACCTGGAGGACTGTCAGCCAACATGATTTATGTCCGTGGAAAAGTGAACAAAACTCCGTCGCTTTGTATGGAAATGTTCATCCTTCTCTTAACGCGCTTTTGTTGGTTCTTAAAATTTGAATATTTCCTTCAAATTCATTTGATGTCTAATTTCCGAGACTGTAATTACTTGTTGAATTTCGCCTTAGAAAAACTGTTTATTTTGAAATTACCTGTACAGAATTTATATTTTTGGAAGATCCATGAATTTTGAAAAATATAAGCCGTGGTCGCCTATAATTGGTAAGGCACTTGAATGGTACCTAAATTTGTTATATATATTTATATAGTGTAATTTCCGTTGGTGAAGCTTGGCTAAATTTATATTGCAATTATCCACACTCCTTAGCCGGCAATAGACAGTCCATTGCTAGACTCAGTTCCCCAAATTGGAAGAAGTTTGCTGTAGTAATATCATTACAGCCTTTTTCTTCATCATACCACATCACCACAAAATATCAAAGTCCACTGCTGATCATAGTCCACATAAAAAAAGAATGGTTGACATAGTTGCCATGCTTTGGAGGCGCTTTAGTAAACGCAGTTTAGGAAGTCACTGCTGCCTATCTCCTGGTTTGTTTCCCTCAGTCGTCTCTTGGGTAGTGGATACTCTTGTGCTGAAACTATATTTACGTAATTTAGAGGATAATTGCGTTATCAGCTCCTTAAGTACGTAAAACTACCAGCAGCAGGAATGGTTCGGGTAGATCAAGGAAGAATCACCCTCGCACTAAATCCTGGCGTGAGGTAGCTGCATTATGCTTCTATCTTTCGTATAGTAGAAAACCGAAGAGCCTTTTTACTAGTAACGAGGCACTTCATCATATTCGTCAGAGGTTGCTTTCGTATTATGATTCTTAATCGAACCCCTCAATAACTGGTGGGCTGTGTGCACTAGATTTTTAAGGCATTTCAAAATTAAGTAGGGATGGGATGTAGAGTTTCCAAAGTTTTTAAACACTTTGAAAACTTTACTTCCTTAAAAAGGAAATATCGGTTTAAAAAATATGTGTAGATTCAGCGTAATTTTTTTTTATTTACCAATTTTTTTAATTTCTCATTTAATTAATAATACAATTCAAACAAATTTAAAATAAACTGCCAATATAAACGTTCTCTTAGTTTATCATTTTAAAGAGGTTTATTTGACCTTCCATTACAAGCCCAAGCACGTAAGGTAGCCTAGGTGGGAAATGGAATAAATACATTATTGTCAAAGACAAAAACTAATGAAATATACATTTTATATATTAAACATATTATTTTAAAGCAAACAGAAGTTCATTCATTCAATTCGCTGCTTTCTTTCCGACGAAACACACAGTCAATGGTATTCTAGGAGAATTGTGGTGTAAAGTTGGGGGTATTTAATAAAGCTCGTCCTGTCAGGCATTAAGGTATTATGAATGTATAAACAATGAAACGTTGTTTCAGTGAATAATTAAAACCTATTAACGATAATACTATGTATAGATTTTACCGTGTAGTGGCGGTGTAAGAATATCCACTACCGCATATCGTCCCGAAGGTGGCGTAAGCAGCGACAGAGGAAACTGCAACAGGAGATGAAGCGGCAACTTCCTGATAACTACTCAAATAATAAAAAAAACTGCGATTACCAATCCGCCTGCTAAGCGTAGGCACTATGGCAAAATCCGTTATCTTTATGTTCAGCTGTGCACTTTTGTGGGCTGTAATGGAGTGGTAATGGTAATATTGTGATTGGTTTTTTAAAATATAGTTTAAAAAAATAAGATTGACAATCGAGCACACAATCCACCTGATGGTAAGTGGATGCTGTGGTCCAAAGATATCGACATCTATCTTGAATTAAGAATCAAATTGCAGATGTGTTTTCACCCTTTAGGACTAAGATGGAATGCCTCGTTTCCAGTGAAAAGTGTCTCCGGTTCTCTACACATCTCTCGTGCTCTCTGTAACAAAGGAGGGATCTGTGACAGCAAACACCTGGTCGCCGAGCTTCAGCACGTCATGCAGGTTCTGCACGACAACAAGCTTCGGGTCCCGCGCCTACGTCACAGTGACCTAGTGAAGCCGGTCACAGTCGAGCGTGTGCCTGCTGTACTACCATATGTCAGAGGTGTCACAGGCAAGATTGACTACATCTTTAAGCGAGCTTCTATTAGAACATTCTTCAGGCCGCCGAAGAAGATAAGTCAGTTCTTACCATCTGTCAAGTGTAATATCCCTCTACAAGATGCAGGAGTGTACAAGCTTGATTGTGAATGTGTTCTCTCATATATAGGGCAAACAAAACGATCTACAAAAACCCGCGTAAAAGAACATATAGCTGACGTGAAACACCAACGCTCTGGGAAGTCTGCAGTTTGTGATCATATCCTAGACGGGCCTCACCATTACATTAGATTTGATAGACCACAAATTCTCGCGAATGAACATCGATTCCTGCCAAGGATGATACGCGAGGCTATTGAAATTAAAAAACATCCTTATTTCAATAGAGAGGGAGGCTGGGTACTACCACCTGCTTGGGATCTTGTAATTAATAAAATTCAAAGTAAACCCAAGCTTACCAATGCAAGACTTCAAGACACAGTAAGTTCATTCTGGGTAGATCGGACCAAAAGTAACAATTAAAAAGCTGAAGGTACTCCGACATTGGGACGTTAATCACCTCAGTCCCCCGTGACCATGGGCGCAGGAAAGCACCCGAAACGTCGGGAATTATAAATAAGAATAATTAAACGCGATAAAATTCGTAAAAGTAGTTTTATTCAATGTGTAGTGTTTGCGTAAATATAAGAAATCATTACAGCAGGATTAAGTTCCTATTTTACGCTAGTATTTTGTGTTCCTTCTCTGGTTGAGTTGACCCATTCGTCCTACAACCATAAAAGCAGCATGTCTGTACCACGCAAAATAATTAATTTTATATTTGAAAAATGTTATCTGCCTGAAATGGGTAAAAGACGAAAGTAGCGTTAAAGGCTCAGAAAGATGACTAAATTGTGTTAGAGACTATCTGCCCTTAGGGTCCACGCGCGGTTAAGGTTCTAAAGGTTATAGAATCTTTAGAACCTTAACCTTGGATTGGATATAGATCCAAGACAGGCGTTGTAACTGAAGACAAGAAGCTGGTTCTTTTCTCGCTCAAAGTATAACTATTGCGCGGGGAAACACAGCCAGCGTTTTTGGCACTACACCGCGGGGTGTAGGACTGTCTGTTAATTATAGTTTTTAGTTCGTATAGTAAGTTGACAGTAGTTTTGTCTAAATTAGACCACGCCCCAATGAAATAAATTTATTAGTATTATAGTAATAAATACCCTAACGTACCAACATTTTTAAGTGGAAATAAAACTTGAAACCAAGCAAATGAGCTGTATACAGTCGTCAATATCTTTTTCAAAACGAAAGAATCTAAAAGAAGCGCGTTAGTTATCGTTCCTTTTCACCTAAAACTTATACCTGAGATTTACCTTTCACACACAATTACGGGAAAATGAGCTGTGGGTTGAAAGCGAAAAACACAGCGTACCTGACCTAATTTTCTTTTAGTCAAAGTTTCAAATTATGACGTCGTTGGATTCGCTTCAGTATTTTGTTTACTCTTAAAACACAAAGAGATATGGACGCTGTTCAGCGAAGTTTCAACCAAAATTCATTAACTTTTATTTTACTTATTTAATATATTTTTTATTTTATTTCGGAACGCTAATATCATTGACACATTGTAAATATTACAAAATTTAATATCGACATAGCTTTTAAAAGGTTTCTGCTATTCTAGGCTTTATTTGATTTATTGATAATTACAAAACACTGCGAAAATTAACTAGATCCATTTGTAAAAAGTTGCGTCTCATACGTCTGATACTGCCATCGTCAATCTGCCTGACACGCGCGATATTAAGACAAATCCTCACTACTTTGGGGAGGCCCATAAAAGGCATATAAAATCACACAGTAATTTATTTAAAACAATTGTTATATTGATATAATAGGTTGCCCGGCAGACGTTGTTCTGCCCTTTCCTGTAGGTATAATTCACTCTGGACTAAGTGCAAATACTTTACTTTATAATAGAAGTTACGTGATCACTAACAGATGTTTATTAATAATCTTTATGTATAAAGATTATAAAACGATTCAATTAATAGAATAAAACATTCAGCTTTAAGAAGAAGCCATTGAACCGTGAAACTCGGAGCGTTTCATCTTCATTTATCGAAAGTGATAAATAGGCTTATATGAATTATACGGAGTTTCCCTCACCCTTTAAGGGTGATATTGAGATAATGAATATATTATGAGGAAATATTTACCTGCTCTGATGCCTCGTCGGTAGCTGATGTTTATTCAAGTGGATGAAATTACGCAGTAGTTGAAATTATGAACAAAGAGTAAGTACATAATATACTCTAATTGATTATTCTTGGGAGTAGCTTAAACTTGTGTAAAAGGTAATTTATAAATTTTAAGCATAATTTTGGAAGAAAAGATGTATGAAAAGAAGACCTTAATTTCATTTTAAAAATGTATGTAAAGAAAACTTGATCTGCCCTTACTATCAACTATTATTTATTCTGTGCTATCAACTACTATTTGGTCGCTGATTTATGTATTTATTAATTATCTGTGAAACAATCATTAAAATCACACAATCTTTACAGCTCCGTGGCGCAGTGGCTTAGCATGGACTTGTGGTGCTGAGGGCCGCGGGTGCGAGTTCCGCACGTAACAAGTATTTGTATGACCTATAAATAATTTCTCCGGGTCTGAATATTTGTCCTTATGAAATTTTTATATGTATACCCTCACGATGCTGTAGAAAATCCCAGTGGAGTTAACTTTTTTTAAATAAAAAAATGATATTACAGTAACTGAATCATTGACTCCCAAATTACATAAGCCAGGCTTGTATGTTGTGATTCAGAGTTGTGTCATTACATTTTATACTATTGATCCAATAAATAAAAGTGCTACAGTAAAGAGTAAAATATATTAATTAAATACAATATTGTACATACTACCTTGGGGAAATAATATAACCTACCTATGAAGGATTTATCAAAATAACAAACTTTATAATTTTATTACAGTAAAAAATATTTTTATCATTATTTGAAAAGGGATTTTTATCTATTTAGTAATGTCGTCTCCATAGTTACTTAACTGTATACTAACAACTTAACATTACAAAGTTAAAATGTTTTAAGTAAAGGCGATATCCAGTAAATTTAAAGGAGTCAATCGTTTTTGGGCCCACTAGAAATTTTCGCGACTCTCAATGGTATTATATACAAAAAAAAGATACCAATTTATTATCGTAAATAGCATAAAGATTTTATGAAAATCTAAACGGAATCAAGAAATCTGAAAAATACAGTTGTTTTGATATTTGTGTTCATGTCATTGGTTCAGATAGTACCGTAATATTAAAAAAAATGTAGTAGAGATGTGCCTACTCGGAAAAAACTCGACTCGAGTTAACTTGTGTTGAAATTCACATAACTCGAATAGTACTCGAGTTACGCAACTCGAATTGGCGGAACGAATCTGTGTCAGTTTGTTACAAATTATTTTTATATTTGTTCTTACATCCATGATAATTATTATTACTTAACTTAATAGGTAGTTATATATTATTGGTTTGCGTATAGACAATTTTCATAAAATAATATCACTCTAACTTTACGACGTAGCGTAAAGTTAATGTTATTAATAATTTAAATATAACGAATTATACTTAATCAGCTTATTGATATTACATAATATATCAATAAATTGCTCGAATTAGTAAGTCGAGTTCACTACTAAATTGTAGACAGACACTGCATTGACCGTAAGATAAAGATGCGACTCGAGTAGAATTTTGTGACTCGAGTCACTCGGGTTTTATCATTTCACTCTAGTTGTAATCGAATTTTTGAGTTATTCGAATTAACTATTTACAGTCCCTGCATCGATTGAAGTTTATCACTCGAGTTGAAAATAGCGATTATCTTAGTTAAAGCATTTTTAAATAGGTACCTTTATTAAATAAGTAATATGTGGCAATATGGACGGCTCCGTGGCGCAGTGGCTTAGCAATGTTCAGGTGGCAATATAGTTGCCACTGCCTTGTGTGTGGTGCATGAGTTGGTGATGGAGTTGGATGTGTTTTTTTTTTACAGGTTATAATGTCGTTTTTTGAACGACGACAGAATTGAAGAAGAATTACAGCTTTTATTTGGTCTTCCTGATGATCCAGAGGTTTCCGAGACGAATATGAAACGGAACAGAAACTGTTACTGATTTGGTATCAGTAATATATTGATGGTGATGACCCTATGCTTCGTTCTGAAGTCGATGCGCAGCGTCAGAATTATGACTCCGTTCCGTTGAACAACCTGAATACTGAAGAGCCTTCTGACAAGTTCAGCTGGAGATCAGCCATTACATCCAGTCTTCACTTAGACAGTAATACTGAGTCTTCCTCTCTATAGTACTACCGCTTCGCCACGACAGTGTCTTGATGTCTTCACCAACACCTCCAGTAGCTAATACAGCCACAATGCTGTACCGATGAGTCTGACACTGAAGAACAGGAATGGAAGTAGGTTCTTTATCACAGCTTCGACATAGACTATTTTGATAATGTACATTTAGAACACTGAAATTTTATTCCAAGTAGGACAGACCTGTTACCTATTTCACACATTTTTGATACCGATGTAATGATCTCCTTGTAGAACAAACCAATATTTACGCAGAACAGAGTC